>JAJIBD010001664.1:0-417500 GCA_021461705.1 Cryptotis parvus
TGTATGCTTCCTTGAGCAGAAAGCCAGGAGTAAAAATTGGGCACAACTGGGTGTGACCACAGAAAAAAAATTAAAAAATATGTAAATATAAGTATATTTATGTATTACTTTTTTAAAATATATATATATATATATATATATATATTTAAAAAAAGACTGCAGCAGGGTGTGTCTCGATGAGCCGGGCTGTGATAGGCTGGTTTGCTGGGTGGAGTTCTGGCGAGGGGAAGTCCAGATGTGGAAAATGGAGGTCCTCATGGAGTGGGGGGTTGTCTGGCTTGTTGTGAGGCTCTGCTGGGGTGGCAGGCCAGGGCTAGAACCTGCCATCCCTCCCAGGTGCCTCATGAGCGGCTTGGCACATGAGGAGCCAATAGCAGCTCTGCCCATGTCTGTCTCTGGGATCCACCCTGCTGCAGTCTTTTTAATCCAGGTAGCTTGCCAGGCTCTGCTGTGCAGGTAGCATACTCTTGTAGTCATCTCAAAATCCAGCAATTATTGATGATCCACCCTGCTGTAGTCTTTTTTTTAATCCGGCCCAGGTGTGCTAATCCAGAGACAGACATGGGCAGAGCTGCTACTGGCTCTCACTGTGCCAAGCCGCTAATCAGGCACCCAGGAGGGATGGCAGGTTCTAGCCCTGGCCTGCCACCCCAGCAGAGCCTCACAAGAAGCCAGGCGACCCCCACTCCATGAGGACCTCCATTTTCCACATCTGGACTTCCCCCTCGTCAGAACTCCATCCAGCAGACCAGCCTATCACAGCCCGGCTCATCGAGATCCACCCTGCTGCAGTCTTTTTAATCTGGTCCAAGTATGCTGATCCAGAGACAGACATGGGGCAGAGCTCATACTGGCTCTCACTGTGCCAAGCCGCTCATGAGGTGCCCAGGAGGGATGGCAGGTTCCAGCCCTGGCCTGCCACCACAGCAGAGCCTCACAACAAGCCAGATGACCCCCCCCCACTCCATGAGGACCTCCATTTTTCACATCTGGACTTCCCCCATCTTCAGAACTCCACCCACCAGACCAGGCTATCACAGCCCGGCTCAGGCGGCCGCTTGCGGCAGTGCGAGTCATCAATAAATGCTGGATTTTGAGATGACTATAAGAGTATGTTACCTGCACGGCAGAGCCTGGCAAGCTACCCGTGTCGTATTTGATATGCCAGATACCAGTAACAATTATAGACCTCATTTCCATGACCTGATGGAATGGTTTTGAGGCTCTTTATGTTCCTGGAGCAAGCAGGTGCCCTTGGGCTCTACTTGCATGAGACAGGTCATATGGAGATGTTACTGGTGCCCGCTTGAGCAAATCGATGATGAACGGGAATACAGTGACATATATATTAAAACAAAATATAAATATATGTATCCATATTTTCTATTATTGGTTTGGAGGAAGTAATGTCACTTGACTAGCAACTTTCATTGTAGTTGTGGTTCAAATCTCTCCCCTTGAAATTTATTCATTTTTATAAATGTAGTATCTTCAGGATAACTAATTTTAAATTACTGTCAGGGGGCCGGAGTGATATGCCCAGCGTGGGGCATTTGCCTTGCACGCGGCCAGCCTGTGTCGGCCCGGGTTTGTTCCCGGCATCCCATATGGTCCCCGAGCACTGCCAGGAGTAATTCCTGAGTGCAGAGCCAGGAGAAACCCCTGAGCATTGCTGGGTGTGACCCCCAAAAAAAAAAAAAAATTACTGTCCAGTCCATATTCTTTATAAGTTGAAAGGTCATATTTTATCAAGTGAAATAAATAAATCATATAAGAATTTGCAATATATATATATTGAAAGGGCGGATTGTCATTAGAATTTATCATTGAATTTTTGAGGGTGTGATATAGGACTTACTATAAATATTCATTGTGTTCTCAAATCCAGAGATAGTCTATGATTAGGTGATTTTATGCCTGTTTATGATGGAAGGAACAAAAGAAACTTTAAAAACTGAAAGCATAAACATAATTGAACCACCCACTTAAAAGAGAAATTGAAATAGATGTTTTCCAGGGGAGAACATGCTTTCTGTGTAAAAAGGGCTAGTGTAACAAGAAGTCATCTATTCTTGATTTCTTTAGACAGCTAGAGCTTTGTGCCTTGTCTAGTTTCAGCGTTTTAAGAGCTTGTTCTGTGTAGCAGAAATAATACAATAAATGGGTTTAACCACATTTGTCTCAGCTAGACAGTCTGCTTTGTCAGAGATTGCTGGTACAACATAAACAAATTATGTGTTTGTAGTGCTTTTCAATGAAAGCCTATCTAACAGAGCTGAGATTGTGTTTCAGCAGCTGTAGATTTAATCTCCTACCTGTCAGTTAAAACAGGCATTTCCTGAGCCAGATAAGGACTGGTTGCAAAGGAGGGAAGTAGTCACAGCTGGACAAAGATCTATTGTTATTGGCTGATAATTTCTATGTAGATTCAACTTCTTATCCTACCATGGAAACTACAATCATGGTCCAGTTTTGAAGGAGCTAACCTGAGCATTTTGTATTGTTAAATCAAGAAGAGCTGAAAAAGAATCAGAACTGAATTGTATACATTCATATTTGGGAATTGTAATATGGACATTTGTTAAAAAACTAAATTTCTATAGCTGTTATCCTACTTATTATAGATCATTGTGGATGTGATAATAGGGCTATAGAAAATACCAGCTCACATATTTCTAATGAGATTTTTTTTCAGAATTTAAGTTGCAAACTAACCAAAGTGAAAAGTAATGTCTATGGGTTACTTTACACGTTTTTCTATTGTGGGACATGCCTTTCTTTTTTTCTTCCAGATTGTGGTTCTCTCTCTGATTCGGTTTCTCCTTATGACTTGATAGTAATTTATAAAGTTAAATTTAATTGTGTAAAAATTAGTCTTGTTTGGAGAAAATATTTTTCTTTATAACTTGTTAAAGTATTAAATTTCTTAGTCCTTGGTATCCCAAGCTAATGGCAGGGCACTCTGATAGATTGGCCTTTGTATTTATATTAACTTGGTCATTAATATAAGCTAACAGCTTTTGAATTTAAACATTACTTTAGAGTTGTTTGTGTACTCAAGTTTAAAGATAAATGAATATGTCTTAATTAAGTTAGATCTTTATAATTAAATTTTTATCTTTTTATGACAGATTTTATTTTCCAAGGACAGTTTTACATTTGTTATTTGATCTTTTTTGTTTTGTTTTGGTTTTTGGGCCACACCTGGCATTGCTCAATTCTTACTCCTGCCTCTTTGTTCAGGGATCCTCACTCCTAGTGATGCTCAGGATGCCAGGGATGTTACCCAGGGTCAGTTGTATGCAAAGCATGTCCCATAACTGCTGAGCTTTCTCCACAGGCCAAATAAATGTTTTGTTTAGATTTGACATGTTGCATGTCTGGTCATGCTTATTCACTGGCTCTATGCTCAGGAATAACTCCTAGCTGTGCTTTGGAAACTAAATGCAATGCCAAGGTTTTAATTTGGGGTGGCAGCATGCAAGACTGCTATACTAGTTTTCTGAAATTATTTAATTTTTTAAGGTAGGTTTTGGTGTTTTTATTTGCTACTGGGGGAACAATAAAGTTGAAGCTTTAATTTTTATGTATAAAGTTTAATGTTTTAATTTTTATCTTTAAATGTATCAATATATTGGACTACAGAGAGAGATAGGGATTCAGGTGCTTGCCTTGCGTGTGGCTATTCCCATTTCAATCCCACAGCACTGCTGCGGAGACCGTGAAAGCAGAGTTAGGAAAGATCTCCTGTACTGATGAGTGTGGCCCCAAAAGCTTTACTCAAATTTCAATAACAGACACAGCATAGGAGAAAAAGAACTAATAATTGTTCTGTTGTTAGTCTCTAAGGTTACCATTGCTTTTAAAAGGTATAAAAAGAGTAAAAGGTTTGAGAGTGATGTGCTTCTTTCTCTGGTGGAATCAGTGGATGGGTCAGATTGTTGTCAGCTAAGCAGTCAGATAATTACTTGTTGGAGGCATTGAGCTATTCTCACATTAAGAATCTGTTTGATCACTTGATCACTTGACATCCCATTCATTGATTTGCTCGAGCGGGCGCCAGTAACATTTCCATTGGACCCTATCACATGCCAGTGTAGCCCAATGGCACCTGGTTGATTCAGGAATACGCAGAGCCTCAAACCATTCATTCAGGGTCTTGACAAAGAAGTCTGACCATCTTGTAGGTGAGTGGCCACGTGCTCTTTTGACATCCCGTGGGATCCAGTCGGTAATGGCTCTAGTCCAGCGGTCATCTCCAAATTGCATTACATGTCCAGCTCATCTGATTTTCGATTCCTTGGCAAATGAGACAGCATCCCTGACTCTGGAACAGCAACAGAGGTCGGAGCTCGATTCCTTCTTTCACTTGAGTGAGGCGAGATATTCCAAGCATAGCTCTTACTTTTTTTTTTTTTTTGCTCTTTTTTGGGTCACACCCGGCAATGCTCAAGGGTTTCTCCTGGCTCTGCTCTCAGGAATTACTCCTAGCGGTGCTCGGGGGACCATATGGGATGCCGGGATTGAACCCGTGCCGGCATGAGCCGGGTGCGTGCAAGGCAAACCCCCAAAACGCTGGGCTATCGCTCCGGCTCCGACCCCAGCTCTTTCGATTCCTCTTTGGGAGACCGAATATCATTCTCATCCTGCTTTCTTAGAGCCCAGGTCTCTGAGGCTTATGTTAATGCAGGGAGAAGGTGGAGTTGAAGAGATTTGCCCGGAGCCGGAGGTTCTTTGTCTTTTTGGCTATTTCTTCAATGCTTTTGAAGGCATTCCATGCCGATCTCGATCTCTTCCTCCTGCGCAGCTCAGGTTTCAGGTCATTCATCATGTTGACTTCTCGACCTAGGTACACATAACTACTGCATTCAGAAATGTTTGCGTTCAAACCCAATACATCAAGATCCTTCATGAGCTGTATTATGGATTCACCACCAGGATCTCACCATTCTACAAAGAAGTGATCATCGATGTCAAAAGAGGGGTTCTTCAGGGTGATACCATTTCACCAAAACTCTTCAGCACCACCCTTGAGAACATCATGCGACAATTAGAATGGGAAGGAATGGGAGTGAAGATAGACGGTTGGCAACTACACCACCTCCGCTTTGCTGATGACATCATTCTAATAACACCAAACATTAGTCAAGCGGCACAAATGCTGGCTGACTTTGACCAAGAATGTGGAAAGATAGGTCTACAGCTGAATCTCAACAAAACTATGTTCATGAAAAATGAACTAGTTCCAGAGGCCCCATTCACTCTCAAAAAAGAATCTATGTTTAAAATGTTTTATTTTGCTCAAGCACAGAGGATACAAAAATGTATAAAGGCCATCATTATCCCTACTTTGGAACTGGTAAAGTAGTTTATAAACCAGTCTTTTTTCAGTTGATTCTTGTCTTATTATAGTCAATTTTCTTTTGCAGCGTCTGTAATGTTCTTAATAAACATAAACCAGATGCTATGCCACTTCTTTCTCTTGAACCTTTCAATAACCTACATCACACCCAGAATAAAATCAATTAACAGTGTTCTATAGGTTCAGAATGATCTGTTACTTTCTGAGCATTTCCTAATTTCAGTCTCCTCTGACCTTACTAGCCACTTCCATAAGTTGTTGCTGCTTCAGGACCTTTGGGCTCACACACTCCTTATATGTGAGAAGCTTTTCTCTTAGATAGTCCCATATGGCATTTATTCAGGTCATTAAAGTATCTGCTGTACCAGCTCCTCAAAACTGTCCTTTCTTGACCATTCTATCCAATATTGTCCTCTCTACTCCCTACTCAGCCCTCCCATTCTCTGTCCTTTGCCCGTCACATTCTATTACATTATCTTACTTTATAATTCTCAAACTTATTATCAACTTCTGCTTATTTAAATGTATATTTTAACACATATTAAAACATATACATTTATTGGAGTATTTTTCCTTATGAAATGAGTGCAAGGAATTTTATTTCCGTGTCTTGTGTCTAGAATAAAATGAAATGTTGAAATGAAGCCATAAGATTATTCACACAGGATGTGCATTATAAATTTTGACAAAGGGAAATAACTGTATAGTGCTTGGGAAATTTTCAGTGAGAAATTAAATTTGAGCATAATTTTAAAGAGTAAGACAGGTTTGAGAAAGCAGAGGCTTCTCTGAAAGTGGACATCATTTTATGGGACATTATTAATTGTTGTGTGAAGAAATGTTGTCAAGAGGAAGAGGGACACATAATGATAGTAGAAAAAGAGGCATGGCAAGTATGCTAAAACATCTGGATGACTTCAATGCCAGCCTAGACTAGAGAGTATAGAACTTCTCTTCTTTTTATTTATTTTTTAAATGTTATTATACCACGGTGAGGTGTACAGTTACAAAGCTGTTCATAATTGGACTTCTCTTCGGTAACATCGACATTTCTTTATTGTTTCTAAGTTATTTAGTGTGAACAGAGTACTAAATGAAAGTACAAAATCTCTTTTAAAATATACATGTTAAAAATAGTATGATACTAATATTCAAGGCCAAGTAAAATATGGCTCAGGAGGACTTGTCAGTGGTTGGAATCTACCACAAGTGTGTGGGAGTCAGAAGTTAGGTAAGCCAGAGAAGGTACTAGTGAGCTAATAATTGTTGGAAATGGTAATACCAGCCTAGAATTGAGCATTTAATGTAGCAAAGGATATACATGATAACCCCTAAATGTATGTATTTCAGTCCACAATGTATAAGGAGAGAGAGAGAGAGAGAGAAAGAGTAGAGTGAAGAGGCACAAAGTGCCTTCCATTGAGGCAGGCTGCGGGAGAGAGGAGGAGATAAGAGGACATTGGTGGTGGAAAATGTGCACTGGTGGATGGATGGGTGCTGGACCACTGTATGACTGAAATCTAATCATGAACATTTTTGTAATTGTATATCTCATGGTGGTGTAAAATTTAAAAATATAAAATATACGTGTTAACTTATCATTGTCAATGTCGTATACTTGGGCATTTACTTGGGTTTGAAGTTGTGGAAGTGTGAGTCTATGAATGAGTTTGTGTGCATCTAGGCCAGTAGAGTGATGGGCAGGAGTTGTGGGACACACTATTAAATGATAAGGACCAGAGCATTATAGACAGTAAAAAACTGAAGACTAATTTGTGCTACATATATTCACAGTGCTTTTCCTAAGTATCCATTTCTTATGAAGATCACCTTAATTTACTTCTCTGCCCCTCCATTACATATATTGGAACTATTTTTTATTGATGCTACCAAGCATGGACAATAGTGTAAATATCTTATATTTTGCTCAGAGTTCCTAGACTATGTTTTTAGGCCCTCTAGTTTAAAACAAAAACTACTTCTGATCTCCATGTTAGACTACACTTAAATGTTTTTCTATCATTTATTCTATATTATGTCCAATGTTCTAAAAATTTGAAAATTATTATTTTATAAAACTCTTCCTGATTTTTCTAGTGATAAGCTTATTTCTGTCACTAAGGACTATCATTGATGAAATTGTTAAATGAACTTAGAGGCATCTCTAAATTGTATGTAGAAGACTGTCAATAGATAATATTAGAATTTTAGTAATAAAATAGCTTTAGATAAATGACAGTATTAAATTTTTTGTTCTTAAACCAACTAGTAGAATTCAAAGTTGGATCATTATCACTCATGCAAAGGAAATGATTGTTGCAATGAAGTATATTTGGAGCAGATGTATATTTCGTTGCCTTAATTTGAGGATTGTGCATGACAAAAAGACTGAATTAATCCAGAAGGTTAAAAATCTTCTTAATGGTCATAGCTTAGTTATTACATAACATAAAATTAAAGTTCTTTTAACTCTTTTATGCAACAAATATTTGTGGGGTCCCTATTTTGTGTAAGAGAGGAACCATTACTAAGCCCTGATAGTAACAAAACCTCATTCTTTAAGTTGCTTGCGCATAATTTTAACAAGACCTGTAGTCTAAGATGTAAACCTGCATTTTTGAAGGAGGAATTCAATAATTTAACTCTGGTCATTGCTAACAGAATAAGCTTGTGTAAAATACTTTAGAGGTAAAAGCCAGATTGCCTTCATTACAGGTCAAAAGTTTATGCAAGGTTTATATCTGAATTCGGTTGTTACAAAGAAAGGAATGCCACATTCTTCACAAATGTTAATGTATTTATATGGCATTTATACAGAATTTGAAAGAAATTAATTTTAATCTTGGCAAAACACTTTGATCATTGTGTATTTAATGGGGTTTCGATTTGACTAACAATCATTAGTCTCTAATATGTTTCATACTTCTGTGGAAATAAGATAGGGTGGAATAAGAAACATTCATCTTCACTAGTCTTTGGAAATATCTAAAATAATTGACTAGCTCAGTCTTCTGTGATGGCTAGTGACCACTAACTGTGACTATTTGCATAATAGTCAACTCTTCACTTCTGTAGTGATAACTGTTTGTATCTGATTAAAATTAAGACTGTTTTACTTCTCTTGACTTTTCCAGAAGTTGCAAAAATTGAGATTTGCTGTTCTGCTTTAACCAAACAAATGCACACATGGGGATAACAATATGCTGAGTTTATGCAGATTTTACAGCACGAATCTGAATAAAATACCCACTAATAGATCCTTAAGGAGTAATAAACACACATGAATTTTCCTTAGTTGCACTTTAAAGTGATTTTAACATACTACTAGACCTTAACAATAATATTTAATTGACAAGATTATGCATTTGTATGGATTGAAAAGGTGGTAGATATCTAATTCCAAATGAATCATAAATTTTACTTTTGCATAACATGTTTTATTAATTTCTTTATGGCCAGTATATTCTACTTCCCTCCTGGTGAGAGTTTCTTAAAACAGAGTAAGATAATTTAACCACGTTTAATTAACATTTATCATCCATTTTATAAAGTAATCTGACTTTTGTCCTCATAAATACTCAAAAAAATTTGGCTTTGAGTATAAGAAGATTACGGAAGAATGCCTTATGGAATTTTTTGTCATTATTTAGCTTTCTTTTCAATAAAAACTTTTCTTTCTTTTCAGCTTGTTGCAAAGTAACCTTCAAATGCAATGATTTATACTAATTTGTAAGTGAAAATAAACCTAAGACCTTACCTACTGAAATAATACTATCAGCTTTTTAAAAGTATCTTTATGTTTCCAGTACTAGCATGGCAGTGGGTCGGAGGTGAATGCTTGGTTCTTAATAAATGATTATTAAAAAAGTTCAATTTAGGCTGGTAATCTAGGTCTCCCTTATGGACTAACATATATCTTGGAAGTCAAAGAAGTCATTTGATGTGGTGGAACTCTTAATTTCAGGAAGTACAGAGCCAAATAAATAAGGCTTGTTGGAAATTTGATTATGTTAGTGCTGAATTCATGTTTTTCACTTTGAAAATTCTGTATTTTACAATACACCTATAAATGAGTGAGAGAGAAAGTAATGACGTTTGACTACTGATTACTGATGCGCCTGGTAGATTAATGAGATATTTGCCTACTTTAGAAAATGCAAATAGAGTGAGTATATATAGTATGCTGCGAATATAAAAAGAGGTGTTAACACAGAGGACAGGATTCGTTCTGTCAGAGTCATTTACATTTATCCCTGAATATATACCAAGAAAGATTTTTTTATAAACATATGCTATTGACTTGATTGATGGAGTCATTGTGCGCCTACTTTCAATGATCATTTCTCTCACGTGAAACTGAGGAAAGGTACTGAAACATACTAGACTGTGAAGTGAATTTGAAATCACTAATTTATAGTTCAAATTAGAAAAGAGGATTGTGTCTTTTTAGTACAAAGACATGACTTTTCCTTGGTTGTAGTGAGTGTGGGTTCATAGAGAAATGGTTTACCATGTGTCTTTTCCATTTCTCCTGTGAATTCTTGAGATATTTTATTAAATGTATTTTATCATCTAAATTGTTAAGGACAAGTAAACTTCTGGAACTTATTTTTTGAGGTGTAATATGCATACTGAAAAATTACCTAAAGTCAGTTCTTAAATATCCAAAATAAAATATATTAATCTGAAAGAGTAAAGTTTAAGCTTTAAGTTATTTATTTCTGTGGTGCTAGCAATCAAACCCATGACATGTGAGGCAAAAGTACTCTACCACTGAACCAACTTTCTCACCACTAAAGTTTAAGGTTTTTAAAAAGACACCTAGAACTATGTTTTGAGGGGAAAGGGCAGAAATTCAAAAGGGTGAGCACATGACTTGAAAACATGAGGCACTGGGCTTAATACAGTTACTTCCAGTCTTGACAACCACTTCTTGGTGTTGCCAGGTGGACCCAGTAGGGATCAGGTTTAGCCAGGTAGCCCCACCAGGTCTAACATTTCTGTATTGCTGAGTCAGAACATCCAACCACCAGGTCAACACTGCTGGATTGAGTATTGCCTGGAGTGATTCCCAGACCCCAACAAGGCCGAGGAGACTCCTTGGTAAACAGCTTTAACTTGAATTTTTGCTACCTTTTCAGGAATTGAGTTTTTTCTACGTTCTCTTGACTTTAGTGATGATTTTGAAAAGAGTTCTGGCAGTTATATGCGACTTCTAGGAAGTTATCAGAATACATTAAATATAAATGTTAATTAGAGTAACAGACTTTTTGTATATTATCCTGGTGGGGTGAAGATGGGAAGGAGAGAAGATATAACCTGCCATGAACAATCAATCAAACAAGACCAAAACCAAATAGGAACCTCTTCTGGATGCAGTTACATCCTTGTACAGTGTCTAGTTACAGTAGGTACAGTGAAGCCAAGTGGTAGGTGGGTAACTTTTGGGAAAGTGAAGTTCTTTGTTTTTAAATATTCTAGAAATTTTGCATTTTAGAATTGCCCGATGACATTTCAGCTTGGTCAATCTGTTAGAGCTACTAGATTCTCTAAAAGCATGGGTTTGCTGTGCTCCTTCAGTGTTGAGGCTAGAGATTTACTAAATAAGACAAATAGAAAGAAAACAGGTGAAGCCAAGATGTACTTAGAAGTCTTTTTTTAGTTTTTTTTAAACTATTTTATTATACCACCGTGAGATATACAAATAAAAAAGATATACAATTAAAAAGTTCATGTTTGGGTTTTGGTCATACAGTGTTCCAGCACCCGTCCCTCCACCAGTGCCCATCTCCCACCACCAACATCCCGGTTCCCTCCCCTTCCCCAGCCCACCGTGGAATGAAATCTAAAGCTCCATAACTTTTCCAACTATATTAACAAAACTATCCCATGAAAACTGGTTCTTTGATTTCTAGCTGGTTCTTACATTGATTAATTGGCACAAAATACAGACTGTGTCCTTAGTTCTGTGATAAGAGAAGTGGGATTTATAGAATATAAATAACATAGGCCATTTAGGGGCTTTTATTTACTTGACAAGAGATGATTAATGAATTAAATTAATCAGTGAGTGCTCAGGTATGCCATATGTAATTTAAGGGTTTTTTAAATTTTTTTATTTTTTTTTTTTTTAAGTATTTTATTATACCACCGTGAGATATACAAATAAAAAGATATACAATTAAAAAGTTCATATTTGGGTTTTGGTCATACAGTGTTCCAGCACCCGTCCCTCCACCAGTGCCTATCTCCCACCACCAGTGTCCCCGGTTCCCTCCCCTTCCCCAGCCCACCTCCATGGCAGGTTCTTTATTTCTTTCCCTTTCTCTCTCTTTCTCTTTTCCTTCCCTTCCAGACTATAGATTACAGAACATACATTAAAAGGTTGTCATGTGTATCCTTTTGCCTCTATTTAATGCTCAGTTCTAGGTTGGCATTAGTACCCTCGACAATTATTAGCACACTGTTCCATTTTCTGTCTTACCTAACCTCTGACTCCCACACGTTTGTGATAATTTCCACCTTTGACAAGACCTCCTGATATATGTTTCACTTGACCTTGGATATTGGTATCATAGTATGTACATATATATTTATGCCATGCAAATAAATGCATTCATTCTGTATCTGTCTCTCTCCTTCTGAATGTAAGGTTTTTTGGTACTTCAGGCTTTGGCGACCAAGAGAAGTTTAGTATGTAGACCACTGCATTATAGTTTCAAATGCAGGACAAAGTAAAATCATAATATTTTAGGTATAATTTAGTAAAATATGCTTTTTACTAAAATGGATTATCATTAGGAATTATTTACTTTAGTTTCTGCAAGTGAGACCTTTCTTAACTCTTCAGAATTAACTAAGATTCATGTAAAGTTTGATGTACACATTTTTACAACAAGAAAGACACCTCCCTAACCATGAAACCTCTCATGTGAGGTTTCTGGGCCCTTTATTTCTTTAGCCTAGATTCTATAGCTTTTACAACAGTAAAACTTTATGCAAATGACTCAGCAAATCTGCAATAAAGAAATATGGCTTTTAAGGAATTCCCCATATCTTCTCATTCTGTGTCTGTGGGCTTCACTTCTGACAGCTCTTTCTCACACTTTATTTTCTCTTTCTGCGTTTTCCTCCTTCTGTCATGATATACAAACATTGGAACCATTCCTTTCAATAGATTAAAGAAGGCTTCTCCAATTAAATCACATGAGGAATGGCTTTCTAGAAATAAAGCATTACAAATATTTACACTTGCTCTCTGTCTTTAACACAATAACAGACATTAATGTGGTCATAATTTTAAGTATAAATACTTATTCCCCACCACTAAAAATAGTTAAATAATCTTTATGAAAGAGAAAATGAGGCCCCCTGAGTGTCACTCTGTTTGCATATTAGCACACAGCCAGGTCTCTGCCAAGTTGCTCTCTGACTGACTGCTGCAGATGCTCTTTCTCAAGTATTCTGAGTCATATCTTTAGTGCAAGTCTTCGGGGACAAACAATAGCACCTGTTCCTCACAAGATATCAGGCCAGTTAGCCCATTCATGTATCTTTAATGAAGCTCTGGGGCAGATGGCAAAAAATGGCATCATCAACAACTTAGCACAGAGAAAACAAAGGGGATAAGTGTTGATGCAACAATGCTGGTTTCCGAATAGGAAGAGACAGAACCTAAGTGTTGCACGCACATCTGCTGCTGTCTTGATTGTCTGAAAGACATGAGGAACACCCGAGCAATTAAAATTTCTGGGCATGTAGCCTATTTGGTCAAGAATGTGTTCCTTGCCCTCTCCAAAAGGGAAATGGTTTGGTCAGGGATTATGAAAGTTCAGAATTAATGGAGATTTGTGCTTTGGAGGAGCACAGTCTGTTTCTTTCATGAAGTACTGACAAAGCTTCACCTATGAGGGGCTTCTTGTAAAATCTTTTAAATGATTCAGAGACCCAGTTAATTCTTGCTTCCAGAGCTATCAAATAATGTACTATCATGCTTAAAGATATTTACATGTCAAGTTTTCGGTTTGTATTTAAAAAATCAGTTGCACCTCTTTTCCTATAAAATAATCACACCATCTCTGAATTTTTGTTAAAAAGAAAAGTACGCTGTAAAAAAAAAGGCTCTTTGAAATTCTGATAACTTCTTGAAAAGGGCATGTGGAGACTGGTTGCTCTTTGATAGAGTGAGGGAATTCTATTATTTTTATTCTTTATTCAACCTCCAAAAAGGTATTTTTGGAGGTTGCTGTTTACAATGTGACTGCCTTTCCTAGCACATCACAAAATGAGAAAACAGGATGATGGGGGAAGAAGCTTACATGCTCCTGAGTAGGATGTCATCCAGGTTTTCTGTATCTTCAGAATTCTTTTTTTTTTTAAATTTGTTTTATTATTATTTTTTTTTTGCTTTTTCTTTTTGTGTCACAACTGGCAATGCTCAGGGGTTACTCCTGGCTCTGCACTCAGGAATTACTCCTGGCAGGGCTCAGGGGACCATATGGGATGCTGGGGATCGAACCTGGGTCAGCCTTGTGCAAGGCAAATGCCCTTCCCCCTGTGCTATTGCTCCGGCCCCTAATTTCAGAATTCTTTACCTGCCTCCATCACTGACTTTTGGTGTAGTTAACTTTATTTTTCATTAAATTATATATTTAATTGCAAATTTTGTTTCTTACCTTTTTACAACTTTTTGATTGATAGAGCTACTATGCTTTACAATACTGCTAATGATGGTTTTGTGTACATCATTCCAGTGTCTCACCCATCACCATTGTACACATGTCCTTCTTCCAAGGTACCCAAGTCTCTCATTTCCAACCTCCATCTCCCACAAAACTCAGTTATGTGGCTCAGTTCTCTCATTGTGTTGCTTTTGCTACCTTGCTCTGTATTTGTGAGTCCTATATATAAAAGAGAGCATTTCACATCTTCCCCTTTCCTTCCCACTTTACTTATCATGATATCCTTTAGTTTCAGTCATGTTGCAATTAATTTCATGATTTTTCCCTCGGTGTAGGGAACTTAATTCAAGACTTCCATAGGAGGACAAATATTTGGAGGGCTTATATGATTTCTTTGGAAACTCCAAGCTCCCTTTCCTTGTTTTTGTTCCTTGCCTTGCTCTAATTTTCTTTATTCTAGTAAGTACAATAAATGGAAAACTATGAAAGCAAGACATTGGTTTCTATTACTATCATTTGCATGGGGTTATACTAGTGAGTTGCTAAATATGATCATTAAGAAGTATTCCTAGACCTCCATTTTTGCTAGTTTTAAAGACATGTGATTACAATAGTATCAGACTGTGTTTGGGAGCTGAATAATACTGTTGGATTTTCTCAGTGTCATTGGTAAATTGATTCACAATTGTGTTATCTCAGTTGGTTATGAAAACAAAACTATAATATTGTAATATTTGTATATTGTTATGTTATATATTTGATATAGTTATATTTGTTATATATATTTGAGTGAATTGGGTAATGGGTATATAAAATTTCTCTGTATTATTTATTGCAGCCGAATGTCACTTTGCACTTGTAAAACTTTCAGTCAAATAATTGTTATCAGGATGAATTATATTACTAATCTTATTCTGGTCTTAGTTTGGTCTACTTAGCAAAAAGAAAAATTCCTGCATAATATAAGATGGTACTTAAAATTAATTCTAAACTTTGAGCTTAGGATATCCAGACTTGAAGCGTAGAAGTGCCACTTTTTAATTTACAATTTACTTAATCTCTCAATTTTTATCTCTCATTAAATGAATGAAAATAATAACAATAACTACCTCATAGACTTGTTTGGTGAAGAGGGCTAAGTGATTTGAGGACTAAGTGAAAAAGCACAAGTAAATTATTTTTCAGTGCTTGGCATATGGAAACAGGAAATTATTAACCATGTTATTATTATCAACTATTATTTTATAATCATTATCACCATCACTATTAGAATTTCTATAATTATAATTAAAAGACAGCTGTTTGTCATTTTCACCTAACCTATATCTTATTGATTATCAGTTAGTTTGGTTTGCTTTCTAAAAAAGTACAAGTGAAGAACTGAGCATTAAATACAGGCAAAAAGATACACATGACAACCCTTTAATGTATGTTCTGTAATCCATAGTCTGGAAGGAAAGGAAAAGAGAAAAGAGAGAGAGAGAAAGAAATAAAGAACCTGCCCTGGAGGCGAGATGGTGTGGGGAAGGGAACCGGGTAGTTGGTGGTGGGAGATGGTCACTGGTGGAAGGATGGGTGCTGGGACACTGTATGACCAAAACCCAAATATGAACTTTTTTAATTGTATATCTTTGTAATTGTATATCTCACAGTGGTATAATAAAATACTTTAAAAAAGTACAAGTGGATTTCCTGTTACTATTTTATGTGAACTCAATTAAGGACAATTTTATTATTTGGATTTAAATAATAATTGATACTGTCTGTATTGTAATATACTATTGGAATTAATGATGATAGATTTTATATCAAATTTTGAGTATAAAATAAAAACTGGGGTTTCATTTGAAACTTTAAAAAAGTTTTTTGTATTTCAGAGATCTGCAAACAATATACCTCTGGGATATAACATTTTCATTTGTATACTTCCTTATTTTCTCTCCCAAACTAGCGTATATGATTTTTCTTTTCTCCTGAAATTCATGTACTACAATGAAACAGCATGGTGATTCACAGTTTTGGACTTCAAATCCAACTCTGCCCTGGGCAGTGTGACCTCAGTTTATCTTTTGCTTCTTCTAGTCTCTTGCTTCTTAATGTGTAGATTGTAGGGTTGGGATTAGATTAGTGATCTTCAATAATAGTACTTAGTACTTACAGTAGTACTTCTTGTGTCCCAGCTGCAGCATCAGTTTTACCTGGACACTTCTTCAAACTCATACTATTAATTAGGCCCCCTACCTCATATCTACTGATTTTTTTTTCTCAGAGTATGATATCTTTTATTTTTTAATTTTTTAAGTATTTTATTATGCCACCGTGAGATATACAAATAAAAAAGATATACAATTAAAAAGTTCATGTTTGGGTTTTGGTCATACAGTGTTCCAGCACCCGTCCCTCCACCAGTGCCCATCTCCCACCACCAACATCCCCGGTTCCCTCCACCCTTCCCCAGCCCACCTCCATGGCTGGTTCTTTATTTCTTTCCTTTTCTCTCTCTTTCTCTTTTCCTTCCCTTTATACAACAGATCTGTCTTTGTTTAAAGCCCTTCAGGTGATTTTGTTTTCCACTGAAATCACTACTTTGAGAATCACTCCTTTAAATGGAACTTTAATCTTAATTTTATTTATCTTTCTATTTGGGAGGCCACATCCAGTGATGGTCAGGGCTTACTCTAGGTGCTCAGGTACCACTGATGGCGGTGCTCAGAGTGGTGGGGATTAAACCAGGTTGGCTGCATCTAAAGCAAACCCCTTTCCACTGTACTATCACTCTGGTCACATGTTAGTATAAATTTTATATATGTATGCAGATTTTATAGATTTGAATATCATAAATTATATATAGATGTTATATATATGAATGTCATCTATATACATAGATGATAGAGATGTATGGTCTGATGGAGGCTAATAATAATTTACCTTTTAAAAAGTTCTCAGTGGGTTTTCTTTTCAAGCCCCTATTTTCTCTTAAACATGTATGTTGCTTACTTGTCTCTGTGTTTCTTTGCTTACTTATTTACACTCTAGAGAAGCAAGACACATTTCCTCTCTTCTTCAATACTTTGTTTAACTAAAAGAAAAGTAAAGTAAAAGTTATTTGACATTGTTGATATCACTCAAGTGCCACTTTGACAACTGCTATGTTAGATCATCCCTAATGTCATTCTAGCATCATCATACTTTCATTATATTGCTTTCACAATGCTTTCTGTTTCCTTTCATTTTCTTTCTTTCTTTCTTTCTTTCTTTTCTTTCTTTCTTTCTTTCTTTCTTTCTTTCTTTCTTTCTTTCTTTTCTTTCTTTCTTTCTTTCTTTCTTTCTTTCTTTCTTTCTTTCTTTCTTTCTTTCTTTCCTTCCTTCCTTCCTTTCTTCCTTCCTTTCTTCCTTATTTACTTCCTTCCTTCTTTCTTCCTTCCTTCCTTCCTTCCTTCCTTCCTTCCTTCCTTCCTTCCTTCCTTCCTTCCTTCCTTCCTTCCTTATTTACTTCCTTCCTTCCTTCTTCCTTCCTTCCTTTTTTTCTTTCTTTCTTTCTTTCTTTCTTTCTTTCTTTCTTTCTTTCTTTCTTTCTTTCTTTCTTTCTTTCTTTCTTTCTTTCTTTCTTTCTTTCTTTCTTTCTTTTTCTTTCTTTCTTTCTTTCTCTCTTTCTTCTCTTTTCTTCCTTCCTTCCTTCCTTTCCTTCTTTCTTCCTTCCTTCCTTCCTTCCTTATTTACTTCCTTCCTTCCTTCCTTCCTTCCTTCCTTCCTTCCTTCCTTCCTTTCTTTCTTTCTTTCTTTCTTTCTTTCTTTCTTTCTTTCTTTCTTTCTTTCTTTCTTTCTTTCTTTCTTTCTTTCTTTCTTTCTTTCTGTCTGTCTGTTTGTCTCTGTCTTTCTTTCTGTCTGTCTCTCTGTCTTTTTTTTAATTTATTGAAACTGTTTATGGACTAATAGTATTGCAATTTTCTAATGCATCCTATATTGAAGAAGGGAAATGGATAGGAGGAAACTTTCCTAAATTATTATATCTTATGTTAATATTAGATATCTAAGTCCTTTTGGAATGAAAAAAATGACCCCATATAATTTATTAAGTTATGTGCAAAGATTGTTGCCAATTTAGGTCCAAATTGACATGGAGCACCTTCTATTGTATCACTATGGAGAGCTAGGGTATCAAAGTAAAATAAAACTGTGGGGGCCAGGAAGATAGTCTATGGGTAAGCATATTTATTGTCTTACGTGGCTGACTCCAGTTCAATCCATGGCACTAAATATGGTTCCCAGAGCTCCTACAGGATTGTTGTGGGCACAGGGCCTGAGTGCTGCCAGGTTTGGTGCCCCAAACAAATGTAAAATAAAAATAATAAATTGTTTCATCCTGGGATGCTATTTACTAAATAACATGGGAGATCTCAAACTACATGCAAAAGTGATTTTTTTGTAATGTCACTTTTTTCCTTAGTCTACAAGAAACTTAGGATGAGGTAATTCTCTGTGTTGCTTGGTATCAACAGAGAACCGTATCAAGCTTGTTCTTGCCAAACTGAATTATTTAGCTGTCCCTTGCTTTCTTTTTTTTGAATAAAAGTTATGAATAAGATCCTTTATTTCCTATTCTATCAGTATCTTGATAATTTTCTGGTAGTGGGTATACAACCCATGTAAGAAAAAATTAAATGTTTTCTGAGTACCCATTATGGGTCAGCCACTGGGTCAGGAGCAGTACTTTCCTCATCTATTTATAACCACGTAAAGTGGTTCCATTGTTTGAGTTCTCACATAAGGCAATAGGCTCAGAAAGGTTAAGGAACTGTTCAAGGCCACATAGCTAAGAAAATAATAGCATATATATACAAGTTCAGATTTGACAACAAAGCTTTAATGGAAATGGTGATGAATAAAGCAATGATACTTACATTATTTCCCTTTATTTTAACTTTAAAAAACTTGGAATTTTAAGATTTAAAATGCTTTATAGACCGTTGCTTAGTAAGAGTTTTAGTAATGCCTACTTCATTAGAGCATCTCTAATGTATGGTTTACAGTCTTTACTTGACCAAAGGACCTCTTCAGCTGAAGTGATTCTTAAAGAACCCATTACTCAAAAATTCCCCTTTGCATTAAATCCTCCCCAAACCTTTCTTTAAACCTTCTTCTACCCTATGTCATTACTCAGACTTAACTTGGTTCTTCTTGTTGGCATCATTCCTTCAGATATTTGAAGGAAATTTTATAATTTCTCTCTCCCAAGCTAAATGGCACTCACTTTCCTAGTTACTTCTCAAGAAAGATCTGTGACACACAATATAACCTGGTATTTGCTTAAATGAGGGAGGGGAAGAAGAAATAACTATGATACGTAGTCTTCTCATTTTCTTGTTCCCTCTAGGTTGTAAAGCAGCTAGGTACATACTGGGACCATATTCTCATGCCCTGAACACTAGTCTCCTCTAAGACACGTTGACAGGGTTGCTTGTTTGATTTTAAGTACATAGCAGTTCCCTCATCTTCAACATCTCAGGTTTGCATCAGGTCACAATAAGCTGAAACGGAACAGCAAACTTAGGGGTTTTCTTCAGGGTTAAAGGCAAGACCTGGACACTGGGGGATCAGGTCCAATTTAAGCAGGCTAAGTTTGTACTCTAATGTACAAGACTTGGGCTTACCTCAGCTAAAATAGAAGAAATAGCTGCCCAAAGCGAGTTTCTTTCACGCCCCACTGGCAAGGTAGTAATTGCACAAAGACCTTTTTATTATAAGTTGATTTTCCTGAGAAATGAATTCAGAAAAATACTGTAAAGTGTTTATTTTTTGCTTGCCCTTTATTAACCCACATCTTAGGGCTTTCCCTGGAGAAAAACTGTTGGTAAATGAAACTTCTTAGACCCACACAGAAGCATTTTGCACTGTGTCCTTGAATGTGCAGGGAAAAGTAATAGGACAAGGCAAGTTGGTGCTATTTAAACAGGGTAGTCAGCCAGTATATGGAATTTTGCCTAAATAAATTTAGGAATTTAAGTGGGGGAAGGGTTTGGGGTTGATAGAATTACTGACAAAGGTTTACCTTTTTAAACAGGATACAAAATGTATGTGAAATCCTTTTATGCTAAGGAAGAGGCCAGTTGGAACTTAAAACCCAGTTGGAACTTAAAGATCATTTCTGTTAGTACATCCTTGTTTGGATCCTTAAATAACGAAAGTTCTGCAGTTCAGCCTATAAAATCATGCCCACCACGCTAGGACAGAGCCTTCCTCTGATGCTGTCCTGAAATCAGGGCAGGCAGCTTGCACACAGCTAAAGAGGGAGCTAGGAAATTAAAATGTGATTTTCACAAGCATGATTCTGTCATAGTTCTTATTTTCTTTATATGGAATACAAATACTGATATAGAGTGAAGATTTTCTATTTTGCATTTTTGTGCTCTTTGATACATTTATGGAGGTCAAATGAAATTTGATATAGTAGGATTTATTATGAAATGCTCTCTGAATACAACTCCATAATTACTGAGCTACATGGTAGTGCATAAAGCTGTAAAACTGCTTAGCCAGACAAGCAATTTATATGTTACATCGAGGTGTGCATGGCAAAGAATATTAGTTTAATTGGAAGCCAAGATGTAGTGGCCTTAAATCTGAAGAGCTATA
This sequence comes from Cryptotis parvus, assembly GCA_021461705.1. Lineage (NCBI taxonomy): Eukaryota > Metazoa > Chordata > Mammalia > Eulipotyphla > Soricidae > Cryptotis > Cryptotis parvus. The sequence goes on from JAJIBD010001664.1 coordinate 20,677, forward strand.
TGTTCACCATAATGCAGTGAGGCTTTGAAATAAGAGAGCTGAACTGGGGAGACACAGCTTTAGGGATATATAACAATTAGGCATTACTTTCTGACCAAGGCTGTTAAATACTATTTTCAAAAGAATGCACAGAATGCAAAGCAGGTGAAAGGGCAAAATCTTTACATTCTGTAGTGTTAGAAACAACTAATTTCCTCTAGCTTTCTGATTAAAAAGAGATAGGGAAAAATGAGGTGGGGGGTGGACAGCCAAGATAAAAGGAAACCATTAACTCCAACTTCATGGCAGCAGGCATGGCTGAGGCTCATTCATATGGGAGTGCTTGGTTGTATTCCACTGGGTGAGTGGAATCTCAGAGAAGGAATTTGGTGGACTGTGTCAGAATCCGCAGGGAGAAGATCTGGGATGGGGGGTAGAAGCGGGTGGCTGTTTTGAGTCCCAGAACAGCACCAGGAGTGAATAGCAAATCTCCGTTTGCTCTGTCTGATCATAGCTCTCTTCTGTTTAGCAGGTTCAGGGTCACATGCCTCCGCTCATGATCCCAATTTTTCCACATGACCAGCGGACCCTGGCAGCAGCAGCTGCTGCCCAACAGGGATTCCTCTTCCCTCCTGGAATAACATACAAACCAGGTAAGTAGAGAGAGATTTAACATTCTTTTGGAAATGGTAAGATCCACATGTTTTTGCTTAGTAGTCACAACAAACACAGGAGCATATGAAGGAAGTCTGAAAAAGCTTATTTCAAAGTAAAATTAGAACTGGGAAGTTGAGAAGGGGGCCTGTTAGAAACTCCTGGGTTGCTACAAAACTTTTACTTTCCTTTTTCCACTTGAGTTTGTTTTGAATTCACAGATGAAATGCTACTTTCTCCAGGGACTGCACATTTTTTGTTGCTGTTGTTAGCTTTCTCTCATACCTTTTCTGTCTTTGGTTAAAAAAAGTGTTCCCCCTCCTGAGAGGTTTTATACTCTGGGAGAACTGGCACACACAGCATAAAACGTCATTGTTTATTGTCTGAGTCTCTTGGAAGAAAAATTAAAACAGGTCTGATTTAATTAACTCACCACTAATAGGTAAAACTTCAAATTTTAGTCTAAATAATGAAGCAGCCAGTTGTGTTTTCTCATTCATCTATGAACCTCAAAAAAAAAGGTCACATAACCTTGAAGTGAAAAATGTTTTGAGATTATTTAGCAAATGTTATGATTTTTCTTTATTCCTCTGAGTTTACTGGACTCCTGGGGAATTCAATTAGGGCCATAATGGTTTGAAGCTTCTTTTAGAGCCTCCCTTGTAAACAGAGCTTTAAATGTTTAAAGATATTTGCCAAAGGAATTCAATGTAAGAAGATAGTCAAGCAAATAAAAGTCAACCTTAATTTCATTTGTGCATTCTTTGTAAGTGACCTCAGCTCAGAAGTAGTGACCTTGTTTTACTCATTAATAATTTCTGTGTCAAGTTCTTTTTTAACATATTAACCTGATTATATTAACCACCAAATCTGAGTACAAGAAATCTCCATGCTACCGTTTCTACATGTTTGAGGTTTATAGAGTGAACAAAGGCATTTTAATATGCTTAAAAATAATAAATATAAATAACTTTACTAAAATTCTCTGTTAAGGAAGATAACTAGCTTAAAATCAAGTTTAGCCAGCAATGCCATCTATTTTAATTGCTTATTGTCCTTGATTACTCTTTACTTTATTTAATTAGTCATTTGTTTATTTATAGTTTTCTTTTGAATCACACCAAGTGGTGCTCTGGGCTTACTTCTGGCTCTGTACTCCAAGATCACTCCTGGTGGACTTAGGGAATTACATGGTGTCCTGGGGATGAAAACCAAGTTGGCCATGTGCAAAACAAACACCTTCCCGCTATCTATCTCTCCAGCCTTCAATTACTGTTTTATATGTAGTAGAGAGGTCGGGTAAGACAACTGTGGCAAAACTCAAATGATCCAAATAATAGAGATGTCAAAAGAATCAGCTAATATAGGATTGAATTTGAAAATTTGGAAGTTGCAAATGAGTCTAGGCTAGTATTGCCAAAGATTTTTAAATGTTGCTTAATTTCATTTGTTCAGCACAGATTTTTAAAAGTCATTCCCTATGGATTTAGTATCTATATTAATGATAGGAGGATTTTTGTCAGAAAATGTTTGTCAGTGGAGTGGTATAGTCATTTTCTGATCTTAAATAGTTATGAACTGTTTATTCATCTTTTCCTTTTGGAACAGTAATATAAATTGAATTTCCTGAATTTAATCTGAATTTGAGTTGTCACGCCTATACTGGTCTTTAAAACCTTTTAAAGAAACTTGGTGGAAATTCCAATTTAAGTATGTTTAGATTCCAAATTCTCTACTTTTCAAAGCCAGGTGTGTTCCTTATTTCTGCTATATATAGATATTGACATACTATGTTACCTTATCGAATTTTGTTATACAGTCTGTACAACAATTTTTATACAATTCTTTAACAAGAGTGCTATTTTCCATGGAGAAAAATTGTTTTATAGTTCAATGAATTTAAACCATAAGAAAAAAGTTTTCTCAAGCATCATCAATGAAATTGTAATATGTAAGAAAAAAAATAGAGGTTAAGTGCAATATCGCGCAGGGAGTGAGTTACTTTCATTGACCAGTATAAAGTACCAGAGACTAGTGTTCTTGGTAGCCAAGCTATATTTGACTACATTCATTAAACTTTTTTGGTTAATAAGAGGACAGCAGATTTGAACATGTTGGACTTTTTTCTATTTTTACAAATAAGCTTGGTATAAAATGTTTTTTCTGGTGGCCTCTAAATTATGTCAGATAATATAAATAACCAGAACCCTAAATTTATTAATACTTTGACTACTTTGGTCATACTTTATATGAAAATTAAACACAAACTAGATAAAGTTTTACATTTTGACACTCTTAGTAGAAAAGTGTCTCTTCTCTCTGTGAAGAGACTCACAGACATGGGGCAGAGCTGCTACTTGCTCTCCCTGTGCCCAGCCGCTCACGAGGTGCCCAGGAGGGATGGTGGGTTCTAGCCCTGGCCCGCCACCCCAGCAGAGCCTTGCAACAAGCCAGACGACCCCCACTCCATGAAGGCCTCCATTTTCCACATCCAGACTTCTCTCTCGTCAGAACTCCACCCAGCAGACCAGCCTATCACATCCCGGCTCGTGCGGCTGCAAGCGGCTGCACAGTTCATCAATAAATGCTGGACTTAGAGATGCCTACAAGAGTATGCTACCTGCACGGCAGAGCCTGGCAAGCTATCCGTGTTGTATTTGATATGCCAAATACCAGTAACAATTATAGACCTCATTCTGGAATGGATTGAGGCTCTTTATGTTCCTGGAGCAAGCAGATGCCCTTGGGCTCTACTAGCATGAGACAGGACATATGGAGATGTTACTGGGGCCTGCTCGAGCAAATCAATGACAAACAGGAAGACAGTAGAAGAATCACATAATCAGGAGGCTTAATCTGTATGTTCTATTAACTGGCTTGAGGACCAGGAATACTGTTGGATTGTAGTTTTTATAAGAAAAAAAAATCTATTTTTCCCCAGACTGCACTATGGTAACTTCAGTTTAAGTACAGGTGAGAAAATAACTAAGCTTTTAGCAGAGAAATGCTTTTTATAATGTCCATTAATCTTGAAAGGGTGATATTTTATATCAGGGTTTCTTAAAGAATAGAGCAAAAAACATTATTTTGGCTTTTAACATAGCCTCTCTTCTTGATATGTTCCTAGGTATAAGTAATCTGAAATAATGCTTTGTGTTTCCAGATGATTAATTTCATTATCAGATTAATTTCATTGTCAGATAAAATGGTCAGAGAGCCTAGACCATCTTAGAGTGATTTTCACTATCAAAGTTGACTGTTTTGAAATAATATGAGGAAAATACAAACAAATATATCTATGACTATGAACTTTCTTACCATCATATAATTTAATCATTATTCTTGGTCCCAGAATGCAATGAAAGCCTTGTAAGTTATCTTACCTCTCTGGGTGCTGAGGAAACATGCTTCTCCATAGGAATTATGCAGAGTCAGAGAAATGTCTATCAAACTCATCTCTTCAGATGCAGCTTTCTGGAATTTCCTTTAAAATATTTTACTGGTACTATAATTAAAGAAAACTTTCTCAAAACACCTCATCAGAATCCAGAACAAAACCAAAAGAGTTTTGGTTGCTTTAATCTTTCACTTCCTTATTCTGACTGATGCATCAATCCAGGATAAAATAAACACATTTAAAGACCTATCAGGGAAATTAAAAGATAGACACTTTCCTTATCATTACGACAGACCAAGATTTAGTTGCTGGTATAATTAAGACAATGACTACAGTTTGCCTTGCACGTGGCCGCCCATGCTGGCCCAGGTTCGATCCTGGGCATCTCATATGGTCGCCTGAGCACCTCCAGGAGTAATTCCTGAGTGCAGATCCAGGAGAAACCCCTGAGCATTGCGGGTGTGACCCAAAAAAGAAAAAAAAAAGACAATGAATGCACCCCTCATCTGTCAGGGGTGATACAACTGATCTGTGCATTTGATAATTCACTATCACTATCCTCCCATTGATCATCTATTTGCTAGAGCGGGCACCAGTAATATCTCCATATGTCCTGTCTCATGCTAGTAGAGCCCAAGGGCATCTATTCGCTCCAGGAACATAAAGAGCCTCAAACCATTATATCAGGTCATTGGAATGAACTAATATAATTGTTACTGGTATTTGGCATATCAAATAAAACAGGGCAGCTTGCCAGGCTTGCCGTGCAGGTGGCATACCCCTGTAGTCACCTCTAAATATAGCATTTATAGATGAACCGCGGCCACTTGTGGCAGCGCGAGACGGGCTGTGATAGGCTGTCACTGGGTGGAGTTCTGACGAGAGGGAAGTCCGAATGTGGAAAATGGCGGCCTGATGGAGTTGGGGGGGTCATCTGGCTTGTTGTGCGGTTCCGCTGGGGTGGCGGGCTAGGGCTAGAATCCGCCATCCCTACCGGGCGCCTCATGAGCAGCTGGGCACAGGGAGAGCAAGTAGCAGCTCTGCCCCATGTCCGTAGGTCTCTGGTTCAGCATACCTGGGCCGGATTAAAAAAAAAAAAACTGCTGTATTTGATAATTAGTATTTTAAATTTTTTGTCACTGGATCAATATACTGAAAGTTCCTAGGAGACTATGGGTAGGGTTTTTGCCTACTCCTGATTCTACCACTCACTTATTATTTATAATATAAAAGTCACTGAAACTTACTGAATGATTACTTCGTGCCAAACATAATGCCATTTTACATGAATTAATTTTTTAAATTCTTATTTCAATGGGCCATTTAACAGTGTCATCATTTTCCACTGTTCAAGTGGGAGGCAAGATTAAATTGTTTAAGTATATGAATGTTCTTTGAGAATTCCAAAGCACCGTGTTTGGTGGTAACTTAACAACATTAAGTAACAGCCTTTTAAAATTAGAAATGCGGCGGCCCAGCGGGTAGCGCGCCTGCGCAGACTCATGCCTGCGGGTTCGATCCCGGCATCCCATATGGTCCCCGAGCACCGCTAGGAGTAATTTCTGAGTGCAGAGCCAGGAACCCCTGAGCATTGCCGGGTGTGACCCCCAAAAAAAAAAAAAAAAAATTAGAAATGCAGTGAAAAAAAAAGAGCATTTGACCATATGTATTATTTCTCTGCCTGATATGTAAAAGCAATTTTAATAAATGCATCATGCTTACTTTTTAACAAAAATTGTGCCTATATATGTATATGTATTCTGAACTTATCATAAATGTATAACAGTATTAATACATGTGTATAATGTGAGAATATCACTGTTTTTCTATATTTTTATATAAATATAAAAAGTTTATATCCAAAACTTTTCATTATTTCCCATGAAAGCTCTATCATTTTTAGCAAAAAGTCATGGAGTTGTTACTCCTCTTATCTATATACGCCTAGGCCCTAGTAAGTGTTCTGTTATCTCAGTTAGAATCTCTCTTGAATGTGCCCATTAAAAATGCTCCTTATAAATAGAATCACAATATTTTTTCTTTTGTATCTGGTTTATTTTCCCTATGCATAATATTTTCATGATTCATTCACATCATAGAATCTATCAAAAATTAATTTTTGATGGTTGAAAATATCCCACTGTGTACATATGCATGTTTGTCTGCTTATTCTGCTAAATTATTGATGAATACTTGAGGTTGTTTTACATTTTGGCTATTATGAACAATGCTGCTATGAACATGGATATATAAATATCTGTCCAAGTCCTTATTCAGATCTTTGGTCTATATTTTTAGGAGTGAAGTTGTTGGGCCAAGTAATAATTACATGTGTAATTTTTTTTGAGAAATCATCAGAGGCTGATCATTTTCTTCAGAGTCTGCACCATTTTACATTTCCACCAGCAATGTAGGAGAGTAATTGTTTTTTTCTGTATTCTCACCAAAACATATAATTCTTGATTTTTTATTATTGAGTTTCAAGCATTGTTTTTACTTTTTAATATATTTCAGACTTTTTTTTTTTTTTTGCTTTTTGGGTCACACCTGGGAGCGCTCAGGGGTTAATCCTGGATCTTTGGTCAGGAATTACTCCTGGCTGTGCTTAGGGACCTTATGGAATGCCAGGGATCAAATCCGGGTTAGCTGTGTGCAAGGCAAATGCCCTACGTGCTGTGCTATCACTCTGGCCCCCTAAATATATTCCAGATATTAATTCTTTACCAGTTTTATGATGGTAAATAAAATTCTCCAACTCTGTAGGTTAGCTGTCTTTTTACTTGCTTAATTGTCTTCTTTGCTGCTCATAAGTTTCTATCTTTTCTCTTTTCATCATTAATTTTGTTTTTGTTTTTTGGGGGTCACACACTTGGCTGTGCTCAGAGATCTCTTCTGTCAGTGTTCAGGGGATCTTATATATTGCCGGAAATTTGGGAATCCAAAAGGAGTCAGTTCTGTGCAAGTCAAGTTTCTTATCTCCAGTACTCTCTCTCTCTCTTTCCCCTGTTTGTGCTTCTATATAGCCATGAAATTGTTCTAATATCTAATGTCAAAAGACATACATGTTTGATTTCTTTGGGGGCAAGGGAAGATAGGGGTATTTTGAGGTCACATCCAGTGGTGCTCAGGACTTCCTCCTAACTGTGCTAAGGGAATCACTACTGGGAGTGCTTGGGGAACCACTGGTGCCACGGATAAAACTGGGGTCCGTGGCAAATAACAGGATTTCCATAACCCGTATACTATCTTTCTGGCCTATAACTGTATATTTTATTTTTTATTTATCTTTTCATTTTTGAGTCCATACTCAAGGATACTCAGGGGTTACTCCTGGATTTGCACTTAGAATTACTCCTCACACTTTTCAGGGGACCATATGGGATGCCAGGAATTGAACCCAGGTTTGCCACGTGGAAGGCAAATGGCTTATCCTCTGTACTATCACTCCAGCCCCCTGTATATTATCTTCTAAGAGTTTACTTATAAAACTTTTTTCCATTTAAGTATACATTATTAGATCATTTGAGTTAGTTTTAGTTAGATATAATATGAGCATCCAACTTCATTATTTTGCGTGTGTCGTATTCAATTTTTCTAACACTAGTTATAGAAAAGATATTCTTTTGTCCCATTGACTGGTCTTGGCATATTTGTCAGTCAATTACTTTTTGGTAATTGCTGTTTCAATTACTGTAGCATTGAATTAAAATTTGAAGTCAGGATATGTGACTCTTCCCAACTGTATTCTTCTTTTATAAGATTGTTCTTACTTTTGGGGCTCTTGGAATTCCATGTAAATTTGAGGATCAGCTTCCATGTCTATAAAAACATAATTAAATCTATAAATATTCTTTCTTCAGAGTTTTAAAGCATTCTGTGCTCAACTATTCTTCTCCTTGGTTAAATTTATCCTTAAATATTTTATTCTTTTAGATGCCACTGTGATTAAAAATTTATTCTTAATCTCCTTTTTTGATTTTTCTTTGCTGGTACAAAGAGACATAACTTTAAACAATTTTAATATTATGCCCTGAAATTTCACTGAATTTCTTAGTTCTAATAGATTTCTTGTTGATTTTTCCAAATATTTCTATAAACAGAAAAATATCAGGTACAAATATAGTTTTACCATCATGTTAGCAATATCAATGCCTCTTTTTTTTCTTCTTTTTCTCTCTCTCTCTCTCTCACTCTCAGTTCCAGTATAATGTTACAATGTTGTATTATAGCAGAAGAAGTAGGGATCATTACTGTTTTTTCTATGTTTTGGAGAAAATTTTCAGTCTCTTACCATTAAGTCTGATCATGGATGTGAGTATTCTATAAGTCCCATTCCTCATTTTGAAAAGTTACTCCCTCTATTTTAGTTTTCTGAGAGTTCTTGTCCTGAAAGGATGTCTATTTTTTGGTCAAGTGTGTTCACCAATTGAGAGGATTTTATGGTCTCTACACCTGGTTTCATTAATTTATTGTTTTATGCTTTAATACATAAATTTAACAACTTTTATTATAAGGTTATAAACTGACTTTGTTTATGGAAATTAAGATTATTTTTATAGACGAGGGTGCTTGCCTTGCTTGCGATTTACCTGGTTCAAAATGGAATATCCTATAATGTCCCTGGCATCTATCCCACGTGAACCCTGAGTGCAGAGTCAGGAGCAAGCCCTGGATACTTCTCCATGTGGCCCCCAAACAAACAAATAAATGAAAGGAACAGGAATTCACCAATGAAATAAAATCATGGTGGTCTCATAAATATATTGTTTCTTTTCATTTCTTTCATTTCTTCATCCAATTGACTTCAAAACCAGTGAAAGTTTCTGTTTTATTTGGAAATTTGTCATTCTCTACTTGCTAAACTTTTCTGCATTATGATGCCTCCCAAAGATAAATTCAGATTAATGAATTTGATACTGCGCCTATACAAATTATAAAATTTTGCTGCTCCTAATATGTGTCAATGCAGTATACAAAGTGGCTTGTCCAAGTCTTTATCAAAAGTTGTGATTGATATAGTTCAAGTTGTAGCATTAGTGATAATAGCTCATAAAAGAGTCTATAGGTTATTTGGGTACTCAAATAATTTATTATCATCCTGTAATGGCTCTTCACAGTTCCAGATATTATTCTAGATGAGTATATTTTTGTTATGGAGGATGGAAAATCAGTCTCATAACTAGTGTCCTGCTTTAGGGCAGTTAATGAATAACTAAGTTCTGTGTCCTACCAATGGGTTTTCCTCCTACTCTAAATGATTTTTTCAGTTGATTAATATCTGAAGTAAACATCTCAGATCTCTACCATTTGAGTCTCTCATCTGTCTGAAGAATCAGTATAAATGGACTCCCAGAATTTACTTACAGAATTTTTCTCTTCTTTTATGAAAGGGCAATTTATAGCTAAATTACATCAACTAGTTGTATGTACTCAGGGACAGGTATGCGTCCTTATGTCTGATGTAGCTTAGATTCCTCTTCTCCTACATTAAGTCAGTGTACTTTTGATTTATTTCAGTTTTCCTGATCATTTAAAATTTTTCTTTATCTCCTTTAGGAACATTTGCTATGGAGATGCTTTACTTCTTCAGGAATGTTTCCTTTCTGACAAGCGCTATTAGACAAATTTTCCATAGGTTCTAGATGCTGTTTTGTATTTGTTCTATAATTTTCAAATAAACAGTCAGTTGGAAAACTTAGAAGGCTAGAAAGATGGATTTTTCAGAATGGGCGTTAGCTCCTAAATGGACTCTTGATGTCTTCATACACTAGAGGTAACAGGTAACAAGGGCCAATTTACAGTAATGCCTAAAAGCCGACCTGTTCCAACAGGTTTTATCTTCCTTTGTATGAATTTAAAAAGAATGGGTCCTCACGCAAGCATTTCAAATCCAGAGACAAATTTGAAAAAAAATTGCTACAACATGTTGATTGATTCTTTGCCAAGTCAGCCACCAAGAACTTTGCTTGATTGACTCTTAACACAGGAAAAATTAGAGTTCAGGGAAACCCGTAGCTAGGTCACTAGAAAAAATAACTTTAGAGTAATGTAAGTCCCATTTTCTTGATAATTTTATTTTCTACTTTACTTACTTTGTTCTGAGGCAATACCTGATTGTGTCAGTGATTATTTCTGACTGCTCAGGGATCACAGCTGGCAGGACTCGGAGGATCACAGCCTAGTCCATCCTGTGCACCCCAAGCACTCACTCTCTCTATCTCTCTGACTCCTTTATTTTCTACCTTCAAATCCCCCTTTCTTCTCATGTCCTTATCATTTCCTTCATTAAGGTAGCATTTCTACCTTAATGCTCCCTTAGTTTCTCTATTCATTTCCTCATTGTTCTCTGTGATATACTCTCTTGCTCAAATGTACTTGTTTTCACCTTTAGATACAGTGACATGCTCTGGAGAAACAGCTTTCCGAAGAATATAATCAGAATATAGAGTGGAGCCAGCAGAAAGGTTCAGAATGTTTTAAAAATATGCTTGTCAGCAATGGAAAGAAAGCTATTGGTAGCCAGCAGGTGAGCTGGAGAGTACTGTAGGGTGTGGTAGAGATAGTAATAAATTAACTGGCAAGCCAAAAAAAATCGGCTATTTCATAGCATAGAAGCATGACAGCTATGAAAAGGGAGTGCCCCAGGGAATTCTTTTAGAGTTTGATTTTTTAAAATATGTTTGACATGAAAAATGTTTTAGTACAAATAAAGCAACTGGTATTAAACTTGGGGGGGTGGTTGTGGTTTAGAGTTGGTATGAATAATGCATGATATTTAAAGAAAGAACAGCTCTGAAATGTTCCGGGAGCCAGTCCATGTTGATGATTGGAATGGTGATTTTTTTCCCCTATTTTTGAAGCATCATTAATTCAACATCGTTTTGTGATTTTTTTAACCTGATAAGATATCGACCAAAGAAATACTGTTTGACTTATATTAGGAGATTTTTTTCTTGAGATAATTTAGTTTAAATATCAGGAAGATCAGCAGAATTATTTAAGCATAAAGCAACCGTCATTTACTATAAAAAATAATTTGGCCTAGTTATCTTTTTTTAAAAAGCTCATGTAGCACAGCAAACCAAAATCAACCTCATGGAAGGGAAAAACAAGATCAGATATTTTGAACATTACTCCATAGGAGACCAGCACAATATAGTGTTAGTGAATGCATTGTAGCAGCGCTCCATATGCAATCAGAAGCCAATTGTTACTGGACTGTGTACAAGCACACACTGTGCTCAATGGTCTGATGAGGTATTATGGATATGATGCAAAGAGACTGTGTAGATTAGAAGCTAACAATTTGTTAAAAGTGAAAGCAACTTAGCATTTACATTGGGCCAGCTGAGTAGCACTTCCTGGGGCAAGCAGGATGAGTTCTAAGGAACCAGGGTTACCAGGAAGGTCTCAGGTATTACCGCCGTGCAGAAAACAGAAACTCTATTGATTTCCAGTTGATTACCTTTATTACCTTGTTTTTCCCCCTCACTGTCTCTTCATTATTACATTCTGCTTCCAGTGTACAGAAGTTCATGCAAAACAGCATGATTATTATAAATGTCAAAAATGTGTGGAGGAACAGCCTATTAAAATATAGCCTAGAGATACTACATAACACTGACTTTAAATAAGTAGTTAAAGTCAAAGTGATACTCTATTAAATCATTGATGTTGTGTAATTCTTCTACAAGTATTAATTTTTATTTCAGTTTTCCTCCATCACAGTATATTGTTCATCACTTTTTCTTGGTTCTTTACATCATGCACATAGCTGTTGATCTTTGGTCATAGAGAGACTTTAGTCCCCTGTTTAGGAGTGGTATTGGAGTGAAAAAAAATACTAAGATGTAGCATTGATCTCTGCTGAGCTATGCTTAGTCATGGCAAAGCTTTTGATTCTATTCTATAACTTAATGACAGTCTATGTTAAATATGTAGGTTTGGAATCAAAACATCACCAAAGAACATGTGATAAGTTACTAAGACACCTGATTGTGCTAGGTTATACCAGAAGTCAGAAAAAATATGGTTTCTACTTTCTTTGAGATACCAGGCATTTCACAGATTGTTGGAAGTTAAGGTTAACTTCTTTCTCATCCATACCAAATGGAAGAGATTTCATTTAACATTTTTATATGATAAAATTTAGGCTTATGGACAGTCAATAGCTCAAAACCTTTTTTGGACTCCACTACTCTGTAATCTCTTCCAAGCCAATACGTTTTTGTTGGTATTACATATATACCTTAATGCTCCCTTAGTGGATTGAGTGTCAGCCTGGCTTTAAGGATATTTTTTTACTCTGAAAAAAATGATGTATTACAAGATTTGTAATGGAGTGAACATGCTTGAATTGCACATTTAATTTTTTAACATCACATTCATGTTTTGCCAGTTTGCCTACCAGCTATCTGTTAACAAAAAGTTTCTAGGCAGCATTGCAAGTCTGTGCCCAACTAAGCCTTTTGTTTCTGCAGATGTTTGGGCTTAGAGCAATGTTGTAAAGCTCAGGCTGTCCAAGGACCATGTTTGTACTTGTCTGCTGCAATTCCCTCTGCATTGTCTAAACCTGTTTGCATTGTTCTTTCCGACAGGTGATAACTACCCTGTACAGTTCATTCCATCAACAATGGCAGCTGCTGCTGCTTCTGGACTCAGCCCTTTACAGCTCCAGGTAAGTGCCAGAAGAAAAAAAATGTGGGCTATGAGCCAGTGCTTTAGTGGAAAACTGCTAACCAGCTGTATGCTAAATAATGGCCTGGATGTTAAATAATTTTTAAGCATAGACTAGGAATATTAACACCTTATATACTTACCAAGAAGCAAATTGCAGAGAAACTTTTGATTTCTATTTTTTGGGAAAAAACTAGTTTATGACTTAGTACTCTCTATGCTATCAGCTGAGGTGTTGGTCTTCCAATCATTATGAATAGTTGTTATTGGATATGTTTTTCTTATCAATTATCCATTCAAATCTCCTTTTATGTCCAGATTAGCTTTTATTCATGAACTTCAAAAAGGGTTGGATATTGTCCTTCTTGCACCTTAAGGGGTGGCTATGAGCAAATTACTTTAACTGTTTGGTAAATCTTAAGCACATTTGTCCTGAATATGGAGTATCTTCATCCTATTTGGAGTCAAGTTGGGATGTGGCGCCTGACTTACGTCTAAATTGGTGTTCTTTACATACAAAGCTGATTTAGGGAGAAAGTGTTTAGATATTGTTTAGAATAAAAGTATTTACACTTTATCCCTGTTGGCAGCAAAGTGGCAGGTTTACAATTGGACAAAGTGGTTTTGGTTTTGGTGTTTTACAGTAGAAGCTACCTTCAATGGTGCTTGGAGACTGTGGGGGCCACTCTCAGCAATGCTCAGTTTGGTGTTTCAAGCCAGATAGTTCGTTGATTTGTCCCAGTTGTGCTAGGGGACCATCAGGGTTATACTAAGCAGTACTTAGAGAGACATGTGGTGCCAGTGATCAAATTCAAGGCTTCATACATGATAGACATTTGCTCTATCACTTGAGTTATCCCCTGACTTACAATCTTTATATATTTTAGCACTAAAATAAATCAAACATGAATACAAATTTTAATAAGATCAAACAAATTATATAATGAAAATAAGATTTAAAGTTTCAGTATTTGTGGGGCTGGAGTAGTAATGCAGTTGATAGGGTGTTTGCCTTGCATGTGGCTAACCCGGGTTTGATCCCAGGTATCCCATATGGCTCCCTAAGTAATTCCTGAAGACAGAGCAAGAATTAACCCCTGAATACTGCCAGTTATGACCCCATAAAAGAACACAAAAAAATTTCAGCATTTGAAAATTTTGAAAATAATAATAACTTTAATTCAATTTAATGAAAATTTAGAGATGATTTTTTGTTGTAGAGTTTACTGTGGCTATTTTTGAGTTTTTAAAAATAATTCAGAGAAATAGTATAGTAGGCAGGGCTCTTGCCTTGCATGGGTTTTATCCTGGCACTCCCAACTGTCCCCGAGCCATGCCAAGATTAATCTCTGAGCACAGAGCCAGGATCAAGTCCTGAGCATTGCCAGATGTGGCCCTAAAACAAAAATAATAATAACAATAATAATCAAAACAAATCAAATAATTCAGGGATTGGCTGGGCATTTTTATCTCTTCTCTGTTATTCTCTCTTTGAACCTAAACATTGCCATAAAAAACATCAGTTTATATATTTTCAATATGTTTACACATAAAGGATTGTTTACCATACTTTGAGAAATTTTTATCATAAGTCTCATCTACAAAGCCTTGGAGATATTACTCTTTATGGACTGTGCTGCGTTGCTTGGGATTTTGCCTATGAAGAGTAGCAACCCTACTTTTCTTCCAAACCTTCACCTTGCCAGCTGCTAAGACAGAAGCTTCACTACAGTTTTTGAAAATCTAAAGCAGGCCTCATTCAGAGTAGACGTGATGCACTTCTCCTTTTCCCATAGCTGTATTTAGAGTATCTACTTGAGCTTTTTGATCCTATAACACTATCTATAAAAGTATAAAGTTCTGAGATCCTAAAAATCTTCTGCTTTCTAGTCTTTGTTGTGGTCAATGCCCTGGGTTTAGAAATATGTGCTGTTTCATGAGTTCTGACAGTATGTTTTGTTTTTTTTTCTGAATATGCTACTAAACAGAAAGGTCATGTCTCCCACCCACAAATTAACCCAAGGCTAAAGGGCCTAAGTGACCGTTTTGGCAGGAGTTTGGACACCTTTGAACATGGTGGTGGCCATTCTTACAACCACAAACAGATTGAGGTATGAATGCTTCCATTGGTGCTTCATTGGGTGGGGACTGTATTGTTCAGTCATATTTTAGACTTATTCTTAAAGGGGCAAATACTCGACTTAAACACCAAAGCACAATCTTATCTTTTTTCCTATTTCTGAGGAGGCTTGTTTTTCTCTTTTTCTTTTAGAAAAACGGCAACCCAAAACATGTCCCTGAATTAAGTTCCTTGTTACTGATAGCAACAGGCAGATTATTTACCCAATGAGTATCTTCAGAACTATCTTTATTTCTATTACTCATTACTTGATTTATTGTTCTGTGTAGTATTTAAAAATAGAAATATCTATTAATATATTACTTAAATATATGTCTTGGACCTGTAAAGCCGTTTAAATACAATTTGGCTTAAATAGACAAAAATAATGGAGGTTTAGGGAGATCAAGTTATTTAACTCAAGGCTAAAAAAATTACAGTTAAAATTAATACTTGAGTTTTCTAATTTCGTTTTATCAGAGTGAAGTAGGAATCATGACTTAATCTTTCTGTCCCAGAAAAGATGGGTTGCATTTGTCCTACAAACTTCTATAGTATCTCTTTCATATTTAATGTTGAGTAAAAGTCCTCTTTGTTTTTCTGGTATGCATTTACTACTTGGTAGAAGATGGTTTATATAGCATTTGAAAACTAGACATTTTTTTCTATTTTAGAGGCCAAACAACTTTCTCTTCATTTTCATGCTTAATCCTGCTCTTAAACTGTTGATTTTATTTCTGGGACTATCAGATATACACACACACACACAACACACACACACACAGAGGTAAACACAGGCTTGAACTTTCTGGGTAAAATATTTTGCTACGCTTTTTATAGTCATTTTATATTAACCAAATATGGGAGACTTAAGACTCCCAAAGACAGGAGACTTAACTCAGCAGAGCAAATAATTATAGCTGGCAAAGTTGTGTACAGCTCCTATTGGCTTTTCCAGTCTATACATATCAACTGTGTAATCAATAAGCTGTCTCCTTGACATCATCTTTTGTGATGTGTTTGAATCTGCATTTTTGGAAAATGATAGCAATGGTTCACTCCCAAGAAGAAAGAAGAGAACAAGATCAAAGGCCACTGTGGAAGTAGCCTAAGGAAGAGTTCCACATCTTATTGTCTGTCTTCTTTCCCTTTCCCTTTGATATGAGAAGTACACAGGGAGGGGGTTCCCACCCATAACATGACCAGGCATATACACTCAGTGTATCTGCTGTCTTCTGTATATCCAGAGGGATTTCTATCTCTTTCTGT
This sequence comes from Cryptotis parvus, assembly GCA_021461705.1. Lineage (NCBI taxonomy): Eukaryota > Metazoa > Chordata > Mammalia > Eulipotyphla > Soricidae > Cryptotis > Cryptotis parvus. Next base: position 36,771 of record JAJIBD010001664.1, read on the forward strand.
ATGGGGCTCTTCAGGCTGTAGAAACGACATTTCTGGGCATTCTGAATGTCTTCTATACTTAAGAATACTAAGCAGATCACTGGGCATCAAGATCAAGCCTTTCTGTGTGATGGCAGTTAGCAAGGATATATGCTTAAGACAAATAATTTGTTAAACTTTTAAGTGTGTGAAATGATGTGAAAACAGGTGGGCTTAGCTCAAATTCAAGATTTCCTCTCCTCTTTGACTTTTGTCTTTAGGTGTTGACATAGTTTATCCACCTTCTCTTAGTTTTCTAAGGAAATCTTTAATTCTACTAATTTTTGTACTAATGCTGACTTTCCTCCACCACCACTGACCCATGATGCTCTGAAATCTGATTTTTGGGGGTCTTGGGATGCCATCATTATGTATCTTTGGCTGCTAGAATGGTGTAATGTATGGCGTTGGTCATCTGGAAGCACAGCGTAGGTCCTGGAGTAATAACTGGAACCATTATTATAAGAGTTTTATTCATCACTTTGCAGTTTGAGTTGAGAACTGTCTTGAGGGCACCCTACAGGTTTTGTTTGTTAGTTTATTCTCGCCTCCATTTTATACACCTTGCCTGCATGCCAGGACACTTTGCTCTGTTTGCTCACATCATACACGGGTTAGAAAATATTGCCCTTGTTTGAGAGGCAGTTTCCTAAACTTACCAGTATAGCATTGTTTGTGGGGAAAATCTATAAATGGTAAAGTGGAGCTCCTGCTCCCCATAAAAACTGCTATAGACATGTATTTTAAATTATGCAAAGGTAGAATATCTTAACTATTCATGTTAAGGTAAGCATTATTTTCAAGCTAGTGTTTTCTTTCCTTCTTTGATAACAAAATCTCACAACTTTGTGATATGGGTGTTGATGCTAAGGAAACATTATAGTTGTGATAAATAATTTCTCAATAGTGATTAAAAAGGCTCCATAACACATACATACAGGGGCATCCCTCACATCCTTCTTTTTTTTCTTTGCTTTTTGGGTCACACCCAGAGAACCTCAGGGGTTACGCCTGTCTCTGCACTCAGGAATTATTCCTGGTTGTGCTCAGGAACCGTATGGGATGCTGGGAATTGAACCCAGATCATCCATGTGCAAGGCAAATGCCCTCCCCACTGTACTATTGCTGCGGTCCCTACCCCTCACTTCCTCCTACTCTTTTAAATTGCTCAAAACTGATTCTCTCTACATAATCTGACAATTTATTTGCCCTTAAAAGGTTGTCACTTTTAACATTAATGAGCCAAGGTAAACTATAACAGAATTTATATTTACACTCCAGAAACCTGAAATTTTGTTATCAAATTGAGAAGTGATATTTAAAACATTTTCCTTTTTTAACAAGGAAGATACAAGAAAGATTGTTTTTGGAGGGGGTATACTGTGCAGATCTGAGGCATGGTTTACTCTGCCTCAGGGACACAATTTAGGTGAGAGAAGGCCAAAGAAAGCTATTTTTAGTTGAGCTGTTCAGCAGCTGGAGGCATGAATACTTGGTATATCTGAAGGTTGAGGGTCTTGAACCATTAATTCTTATAATGTATTTAACCCTGGGAACAATTAGGAACTGTAACTCGAAGGTTACAGTGCTTATGACCTTTAGCAAAGAGAGGGCACTGCTACAGTAAACAATATATTTTATTGCTCCTTATCCCAGTTTCACACTTATAAATTTCAGGACCAGTTGCCATTTGCTTTCCTCAGCTTTGTTAGCATTGGTCCTTCAGTAAGTCAAAAAGAGTGTAAAGGAAGGGTGACCCAAATAATGAGATAGTCATCTATATATGGCCTTTCAAATAGCCAGATAGTTCCTAATGAATATTGTCTCAGAAACTAAGCTCTGATGACTTTTTTAAATTAAAAACATTATTTAAATGTACTGATACATTTTTATGTGTTTGCTTTCATATGTGAGATCCTTGAAATCATTTTTTTGTTTTATCTTTAATTGGGCATGATGTTGTTTCATATTTGTTGCTTGTATTTAAATACGATCTGGTACCATACCATGCAAAGTGATACACCTGTCTCATGCCTTCTTATTAAATGATGCATGCTTCTCTTTAGCAAATACAGCCATTAAATATCACACAGCTTAAGAATTTCTAATTAAAATATCTCCACATGTCAGCATATTGGTTATGTATTATTTTAATCCATTTATTTTGTTTATGAATCAGTGACATATGTTTAGATTGTGAAATATATGAGCCTTAAAAATCACTTTATTGAAGAAAATTAATTCCTACATTACTGTCTCAGTAATGTGTTCATTCACCCAGTCAGTCACTGGCAGCACTGCCAGTCTTAATGTTGGGTAGACATACTTACCAGTTTTATCTGCATTTAACAGTCTTGGAAAGAAGAAATAGCACTTTTCTTTAGATCCAAAAGATAGAGCTTTTCTTTCTTGGTTTTTTCCCTTACTGATTATAACTCAGATATGCACACCCCCAGCACTTTTTGATACTTTAAAAAAATACAATAAAGGATAGGACTGAGTGCATATATAAGGGATTCCGAGAGACCAATCAAAATTAAAAACAAGCTAGTTACCTTTTCAAAAGTTAGACACAGTAATTTGTTTGTCAGCAGGGAGATGTTTGGGTCAGCCCGGAGATAAAGTGACTGTCAGCAGTTATTCCTACAAGACAAGTAATTTCACTCAATGTATTACTGACAGATTGCTCACTTCTGTGAATCACCAGAGAAAACAAACTTAATATTGTTACAGGCAGAGTTCTGTCTTCATTAGCCTCAGAGAATGATTTTTATCACATATTCAAAGTCTACCAAGCTTTAGTTGGAACATATTTTAGCAGGCAAGGTTTTATAATGATAATATGGGTAGTAACTTAAATGAAAGTAATTAAACATGAAAATTTTTTAAATCAATATAAATACATTCTCACTTTTACTTGGTGAGCATTAGTGTAGTTTAGAAGATATTTTGAGGGAAGAAATATAATTAGATTCTTATAACACTAGAAAAATCTATCAACCATAAGTTATTCTTAAATAAAACCATTAAAGTCTTGCTAAGTTTGCAAAGATGGAGAGGAACAATTGAAGTTTTTGCAAAAGTGAATACAAACACATACTTTATTTAAATCATATTGTCAATTTTCATGCTACGAATGGAAAGTGAACAAGTACCCATCAATATTGAGAATATGCTATTTCTATTCCAGTTTCAGCCTGAATCTTTATGATAATGTATTTAGATGCTCTTCTCTGGCTCATACCCTGTCTTGTTTACAATCATAAACTTACCTCAGTGCTGTGGAGGAGTGAGAGGGTGAGTTAGTGTTGCTGGGTTGCTGGGTGGGTTTGGAGGTTGTGATTTCTAACAGAGTATTGAATGAAGAGTTGATTAAAGTGACCTATTACTGGCTTCCCAATGGAGAAAAAAGGAGTGGACTGATTCAGAGCTTGGTTTAAGGTTGGCAGTTATGGGGTTTTGCTTTGATGGGAATTGCTTGCTTTTTTTCTTAATCAACCTTTACTCACCATTTTTGACTTTTTTTTAAGTATTTTATTATACCACCGTGAGATATACAAATAAAAAGTTATACAATAAAAAGTTCATGTTTGGGTTTTGTCATACAGTGTTTCAGCACCGTCGTCCTCCATCAGTGCCCATCTCCCACCACCAACATCCCCGGTTCCCTCCCCTTCCCCAGCCCTGCTCCATGGCAGGTTCTTTTTTTTTGCCTTTCTCTCTCTCTCTCTTTTCCTTCCCTTCCAGACTATGGATTACAGAACATACATTAAAAAAGTTGTCATGTGTATCCTGTTGCCTCTATTTAATGCTCAGTTCTAGGTTGGCATTAGTACCCTCGACTATTATTAGCACCCTGTTCCATTTTCTGTCTTACCCAAACTCTGACTCCCCACACGTTTGTGATAATCTCCACCTTTGACAAGACCTCCTGATATATGTTTCACTTGACCTTGGATATTGGTATTATAATATGTACATATATATTTATGCCATGCAAATAAATGCAGTCATTCTGTATCTGTTCTCTCTCCTTCTGGCAAATTCCCTCAACATAATCTTCTCCCATGTCCATCCATTTATAGGCAAATTTTATAACTTCATTTTTCCTAACAGCTGCATAGTATTCCATTGTGTAGATGTACCAAAGCTTCTTTATCCAGTCATCGATTTTCGGGCACTCTGGTTGCTTCCAGATTCTGGCTATTGTGAATAATGCTGCTATGAACATAAAAGTAGGGATGGTGTTTCTCGCTTTTTTGGTTTCTTGTCAGAACCATTATGGCTAGCACTTGCAGAGTTGTGGGCTAATGGAATGAGTTTCACTTTAGATTCAGAATCTTGTAATGGAATTTCCTGTTGTCCTCCTACTACTCTCAAATCACCTATTCTTTCAGTCTGGTCGTTGTAAAAAGGTTATAGAATATATCCCTCAGGGATGTTGTAGAATAGGGTATCTGGTCACAAATCACGATTAGATTTACACACACACACACACATACACACACAGAGTAAAATTCATCATTAGATGGGGGGAAAATGTCCAAATCAAAAAATCCCAGTCATTGCTCAATACTTTTTCTGACTTTGTTGCCTAAAGCTTTTCTAATAAGTGGCTTAGAAATACTACAATGTAAGTCATTAAATTTAAAATTTCCCTATAAATGGATAGACATGAAGAGGATCATGTTGAGTGAAATTAGCCAAAGGAAAAAGACAGATATAGAATGATTGCAATTATTTGCATGACATAAATATATAGACTACCCACACACACATATATATACATATATATACATATTATGATACAAATATCCAAGGCCAGAAAAAACAAGGATCAGGAGGTCTTTTCAAAAGTGGAATCTACCACAAGCGTCTGGGAGTCTGAGGTTTTGTGGGACAGAGAAGGAACAGTGTGCTAATAATTGTTGTAAGTGATAATACCAGAAGATCTGAGTATTGAATACAAACAAAAAGATACACATGATAACAAAAGATAAAAATGTGATAACACATGATCGCAATCCACAGTGTGTAAGAGAAGGAAGAGAGAAAGAGAGAGAAAGAAAGAGAAAAGAGATAAAGAGCTCACCATAGAGGCAGAATAGGGGAGAGGGATGGAATCGGGGACATTGGTGGTGGGAAATGGGCACTGGTGGAGGGGATGGGTGCTGGAACACTGTATGACCGAAACCCAGAAATGAACATCTTTGTAATTGAATATCTCACGGTGGTATAATAAAATATCTTTAAAAAATTCTTGTCAAAGGTGGAAATTATCACAAACGTGTGGGAGTCAGGAGTTTAGGAAAGACAGAAAAATGGAACAGGGCGCTAATAATAGTCGAGGGTACTAATGCCAACCTAGAACTGAGGCATGAAATAGAGGCAAAAAAGGATTCACATGACAACCTTTTAATGTATGTTCTGTAATCCATAGTCTAGAAGGGAAGGAAAAGAAAAAGAGAGAAAGCAAAGAAATAAAAGAACCTGCCATGGAGCAGGGCTGGGGAAGGGGGGAGGGAACCGGGGATGTTGTTGGTGGGAGATGGGGCACTGGTGGAGGGACGGGTGCTGAAACACTGTATGACCAAAACCCAAACATGAACTTTTTAATTGTAATATCTTTTTTATTTGTATGGAGATGGGCACTGGTGGAGGGACGGGTGCTGAAACACTGTATGACCAAAACCCAAACATGAACTTTTTTAATTGTATATCTTTTTTATTTGTATATCTCACGGTGGTATAATAAAATACTTAAAAAAAATTAAATATTTTTGTGTCTTCTACTTCTAATTAAATATCCAACATTGATTGGCATAGTATTTGATGGAATGACTTAATAAATATAATTTATCTTTGGTAGTCATTTGATACCCAATACTTATTTTTTTTCTTTTTTGTCACACCCAGCAATGCTCAGGAGTTACTCCTGACTCTGCACTCAGAAATTACTCCTGGCAGTGCTTGGGGGGCCATATGGGATGCCGGGATCGAATCTGGGTTGGCTGCGTGAAAGGCAAACACCCTACCCGCTGGACTATCTCTCCGGCCCCACCAATACTTAATTTTTAAAATATTTGGCTAACTGCTTTATTTTTTAGGAGATTGATAAAATAATTTACATATTACTTCATGTAAACAAGTTTTTGCTTTTTGGGTCACACCGGCGATGCTCAGGGGTTATCCCTGGCTCTTCACTCAGGAATTACCCCTAGCAGTGCTCAGGGGACCATATGGGATGCTGGGGATCAAACCCGCATGCAAGGCAAACACCCTATCCACTGTGCTATCGCTCCAGCCCCAGATTTTCATTTTAAGCCAGCTTCCAGGAAAAGTTCAGGTACCAAATGGTCACGCACTGACTTTGTAGTTCTAGCCTTGGGCTCTTACTAAAACCATATATGTGAATATAGCTGAAAATTATATTAGTCAACCAGCAAACACAGAGATTTACAAGGTATATGTGAGATAAGCCATACTCTCAGCTTTTTTATTTTTTCTATTTTTTTTAAATTTATATTATACCACTGTAAGATATACAGTTACAAAAGTGTTCATATTTGGGTTTCAATCATACAGTGCTCCAGCACCCATTGCCTGCCATAGACACAGTTTGGGGGGGGAAAATCAGGGGAGCTCCTCAATTTTTTTTTAATCTAACTTAAAGTCAAATGAAAATCGCATTTCTGAAAAAAAAATCTAGTTAGATTGATGATTTCATTGTGATTTGGTATGGACATCTTTACAATGTTCTGGTAAAATGACAAAGCAGATTTTCAAATTTTATGGAATGACTTTATACTTTACATTGTTTTCTGACTTGTTTGTATTGCTTTAATAAAGATGGTTAAAGAGTAACTCAAGATTGGAATTACAAAAATCAGTGCAGTTATATATTTCATAATTTAATATTTCCGCCTATATTTAACTTCAGCCTCACTAATTAATCCACTGAACAGAGTTCCCACTGCATAAATAGTTGTATTGAGATAGAATGTGGTAGGATATGATAGTTTTTATAATACAGACATTCCTATTTTACTAAGCTGGTGTTTGGTGGGGCTGTTTGAATGGTATCATGTGTGTGTTATATTCAGTTATCTTGGAGTTTGAGAGATGATAAAACTGAGATGATAGTGGATTATTTGGAAATAAAATATTGTATTTTAGAAAAATTTAATATAAAACATTTAGAATTTTAGAACTGAAATTCCCTTATTTCCGTTCTAACCACAGAATAGGTTATGCAACACTCAAATGTAAATTAGAAAAGAAATTGTGAAATAACTTCGACATATCAGATGAATACAAAAACATTTTTGACCACACTATTAAAACGTTAATGACATGTAAAATACTGTTTAATATATGTAATTGGATGAAATTGGAGATAAGTATGTATATGTGGGACCATCACTACAATATGTGTTTAAAATATACTCTTCCAAAATTTCCTCTCCATTATTCGTGTTGCTTTGTGTGGTAAGATTCTTGTAAAAGTAGTATAGCATAATATTTATGCTGGTATGTCTGGGAAATAACACACTGACATTCCTATTTTATTATCTTGGAGTTTGAGAGATGATAAAACTGAGATGATAGTGGATTATTTGGCAATAAAATATTTCCTCCAATTTTATCCATGTTGTTGCAAGTGGCAGGGCTTCATCTTTGGTTTTAAAGCTGATGATATTCATTTTCTTTATATGGTCACTTTTTCTTTATCATCTATATTGAGGTTGTATCTATACCTTGGCTATTGTGAAAATTTCTACAATCAATGAGTGGAGTTAATTCATGGACTTCTTTGATACTTTAATTTCAGTTCCTCTGTATATAACCTGAAAGTTTTACTAAGTTTTTAAAGTTAGTTTTCTATTTTATGATAAAGGTTTCTATTAATCTATTTTATGATAAAGGTCTGTTTTATTATTTTGAATGTGGGTATTTTGCATTTTAAAAACCATTTATTGAAGAAATTAAGTCTCTCTCCCATTGGGTAAATTTGGCACCAGATTTCTCCCATTCAGTATATTTGGCACTCAGGTATATGTATAGACTTATTTCTGATATTCTTATTCTGTTTCATTGATCTATATTTCAATTTTATATTAATTTCATAATTAATATAAATAGCAATGTTTTGGGAGGAATGCATGACATGATATTAGGACTCTATTAATCATATCTTAACATTTAGAAGGGGTCATATAGATATACAGGTTCATACAAGTGAACCTAAATGATATATTCAGGGAATATCTACAACTAGTTATCACTGTATCACTGTATCACTGTCTTCCCGTTCATCTTCGATTTGCTCGAGCAGGCACCAGTAATATCTCCATATACCTGTCTCATGCAGTAGAGCCCAAGGGAACCTGCTTGTTCCAGGAATATAGAGAGCCTTAAACCATTCCATGAGGTCATGGGAATGAGGTCTATAATTTTACTGGTATCTGGCATATTAAATACTACACGGAAGCTTGCCAGGCTCTGCCATGTGGGTAGCATACTCTTGTAGTCATCTCAAAATCCAGCATTTATTGATGAACCGCGCAGCCACAAGTGGCTGTGTGAGCCGGGCTGTGATAGGCTGGTCTGCTGGGTGGAGTTCTGAAGAGGAGGAAGTCCAGATGTGGAAAATGGAGGTCCCTCGTGGAGTGGGGGAGTCGTCTGGCTTGTTGTGAGGCTCTGCTGGGGTGGCGGGCCAGGGCTAGAATCTGCCATCCCTCCCGGGCACCTCATGAGCGGCTGGGCACAGTGAGAGCCGGTAGCAGCTCTGCCCCATGTCTGTCTCTACAACTAGTTAAACTCTCAGTAATTATCTGAAAACTTTTTTATTTTGACTAATAGATTATTAGGATTATAACAATAACTAGATTCTCCATATATCTTTTGAGCCTAAATAGAACTAATAATGGATTCTTTTTCTCAATTGAATATAAATAAACAAGAACCAAATATCAATGGTGTACTTTGTATTGTTTGCTTTATGTGTATCTAAAAATATTATGCTTAAACAAGAACCAAATATCAATGGTGTACTTTGTATTGTTTGCTTTATGTGTATCTAAAAATATTGTATGCTTCTTTCTTTTTACTCCTCTTTTCAATTGATGATATCACTAAACCTATTTTGAGTCATTTGAGAGAAAATAATCTACATTCTTCCCTACCAGTTTAATATATACAAAGTTCCTTTTATTTAGAATCATTTAATGCATATTTACTTATTTTCAATTATAAAAATAATAGCAATATCACTAAAAGTGGAAGAAAGTAGAGCTAAATAAATTTCTCAAAACCACCACCTGTTTTAGTCATTGGGTGAAGCAAAGACTTCCAATAAGCTCTATTGAGTTCATTCTAACTGGGTGTTACCCTTACAGCACCACTTATTATCCCTGTAACTAAAACCTATAACCAAAATATTTGAATCTCATATAGCCTAGAATATGGTTCTTGGTCCCCAATAATTTCCTGGTTTAATGAGCCTTGGACAATATGAATACAATTAAAATGAATAATAGATATGTATAAATTTTTATTGCTTTAGATTTTTGACTGTTTCAAACCCTGCAAAGTGCAAGCATGAGTGCTCTTTTCAAAACAATTTTAAATATTTTTGTTAGTTTTGAGAGCCACACCTGGTGATGCTCAGGAGGTACTTTTGGCTCTACACTCAGGGATCATTTCCGGTGGGCTCAGGAGCCACATGGAATTCTGAGGATTGAATGCTGTTGGCCTCATGCAAAGCAAACAGCATTCATGCAACGCACAAACAGCATCCATGCAATGTTTGCAAGGAAAATAGCATTCATGCAAGGTAGAGCATAACACAGCTCTACCCGCTCTACTATGACTCCACCTCTGACAGACTATTTTAAATCTTGAAAACCACTATGAATGCTATTTGTCTAATCTTCACTTTAATTCACTTACTCATTTGATTTAAAGAAATAATAAAGTATTATATCTTTTCTTTGTAGATCTTATTACTTTGAATTACACTTGTTCGCCTGATACAGTTATAGAAGCAGAACATTTGCTATGTCTTAAGTTATATCAAAATCTTTTAGATAAAAGGGAGCTAGTTAGTAATCGTGCTCAGAAATTTGAAACCGCTTTATATGACAATCTAAACATAACTTACTTAATTCAACTATTACGCAGATTATTAATTGCTAGTAACCAGCTATATACTACTCTAGACCAGTGGTTCTTAACTAGGAAGACTTTTACCTCACTTCAAGGCTGAGTTGGCAATATCTGGAGACATTTTTGATATGTGTGACTTTGGCTGGACATGAAGATGATACTGGCAACTAATGTTTGGAGGCCAGAAGTATTGCTGGATGTCCTACAGTGACCAGGAGACCTCAGAGACAACAAAAAATGGTTTAGTCCAAATTACTAGCAGTGCCAATATTGACAAAACTTGTTTTAGACATTGAGGGTATATCAGTGAATAAAAGTACGCCTTGCCCTCATGAAGTTTATAGATTGATGGGTGAAAGATAAAATAGGAAGGTGAATAATACTAAAAATGTATTATGACAAAAGGTTGGAGATATAATGCAGTGACTTTGCATGTGATCTGCCTGAGTTTGATCTTTGGAGCCCTGCTAAGAGAGATCCATGATCATAAAGTCATCAGGAAGCCCCTGAGCACTGCAGGGTGCAACCCTAAAAACTTTCAAAAAAGGCTATTGTGACATATCTTATTAGTTTTACTAGAAATTCATATCTACCATTTATATATTTCAACTTGGGTGAGCGGTTGTTTTTAAAATTAAAAATTACTTGATTATTGGTACCTAGCTTTTTGTTCCACTCTGGATTTTAGAACAAATGTTTTCATTCTAACAAGTCTCTTCTGGTTCAAGCAGCCAAATTTCTCCTTGGGTTCATCTTTTTAGTCATATCAGTCCCATCATGTGCTCTGAAGTTTAGTCTAGCAATATCATTTCCAGGCGGAAAAGTACATAAATAGTTGTCTCAGGGTGAAGGAAATGTAAAATTTGGTCATTCATTTTTAGGGTACTATTATCAAGAACCTACAGGAAAAATGGAATCATTCTTGGCAGAAAAACCTTATTTCTTTCTAGTATATAAAACAAGAGATATAAGAATTATATGACTTCTATATTATTATACATGAAAGCATATTAAAGGCATATTAAAAGGATAAGTTAAAAAAAGTAATTTTTACTTATCCTTTTAATAAATTGACTTATATAATTCCCATACTTTAGAAGGAAAGGTGAGTTTCAGATTTATTGACTGAACTACAATACTCATCTGTTAAACAAAAATAATACCAAATATATAATTTTAGTGTTTTTTTAAGTTCTTGATGAAAATTCTTTTATATTATACCAACTGATTTGTATGCAGGAAGCAGTTATTTGTATGTTTTCTTATATAACTTTACCCCTCTTACTATTATAATATTCAGAGTTATTAAAGTAACTTCAATTATAAAAGAAAATGATGTCCACACTGCAAATTACAAAGTTGTTCATAATACAGTTGTTTTAGGTCTTCAGTATTTCAGCACCAGTCCCACCACCAAAGCACCCTTACAGCCACCAAGGTCCCCAGTTTCCCACTTAACCCACAAGTGCCTCCCCAAGTGCTACTCCCTTAGCAGCCACTAATTACTTTACTTTACATTGCTTGTTGCAACATCTGTCTTGTAATGATGACATATCACTATTGTAGCAACCACACGCTCCAGGAACTCAAGATAATTATATAAAAATATATTTCAAAGTCAATATGGCATTCTTGAAATCCCAAAGAATTCATTATTTTCCAAATTTTCAGTTAAATGACCACAAGAAACTTCAAACATAATAAAATTTATCAAGGATTTAAAAAGGAAGAAAAGAAAGGGGTTAAAAAGGCTATCTTCAAATCTGTCATATTGTGTGCTCTTTCTTTTGAGGAAGAGTCTTAGAATGTTTTCTGCTGAATGCCAAAGCCCTATTCTGTGGAGAGTTTCTGGGACTGTCTTCTCATTCAAAGTTCTGATGGGTCTCTTGGAGCGGCTGGAGAGAGTGTCCTTGCCCTCCTTCCCCTGCACTGCTCTCTGAGCATGTTCAGCAGGTTGCATGGCAGCAGAGGAAGCAGATGTTGGACCATACTGCAATGGAGCGCCTGCTGCATCAGGACCTGGGGATTCCTCTTGACATCTGGCTGTTGTTGGGTCGCGATGCCTGCCTCAGGCCAGGAGGCTATGGGAGCTGTGGGGCAGAGAGCACAGAGTCTTTGCTGCTCTTTAAGTGATTAGTGCACTGAAGCAGCAATAATGTTGGAATTATCGCTTGGCTGCTTTCTTCTCAGGAATCTTGGGACAATCAGAGAGTCATGAAGGAGCATTTACAGTAAAGTCATGTTCAGAGACACAAGACTAATTATAGAGTATTCAAAGGCTTTATTTTAAAAGACTTCATTTACAAATAGCTCTGGACACTGTATGAAACTTTTTAGAACTATAAAGCCAGTAGCTTAGAATGATTTTTCTAATGCAAGTGGCTACTATAGAATCATTATTTCAGGATTTGTTTCAGTTTTATACTTCAGATGGTATAGCATCTGCTAAAAAGAGAACATACCGATCTTTGTACTGACGTGGAGTAAGCTATTTGACTCGAAGTGAAGGAGGACTTCTAGGTAAGAAATAAATTGTAACATGAGCTGACTTTAGCAGTTTCACTTTATCACTCTGGAAACTGCTACTCAGAGGTGAAGCCATCTGCTACACCAATTTTCTCTATGATACATGCGATTTAAGCACAATGGATGCAGAAATGGTAGTTTAAATGCATTTTGCCTTAAACAGTTGTCATAGAATGTTCCTTTCCCTCTTGTAAATTTTTTTTTATTAGTGAGATGCACACTTGAAGAAATCTTTTTAAGTAGATTATGGTCATTTGTGTTAACACTAAGTTATTGGTAAAGAACACTGTCTTGCTTTCACTTAACCTTTGTATTCTAAAGGGGTTATATTTAATTAACACAGGCAAAAGGTCGACCTACGAGGGCTGTAGAAAGTGATTGAACTGCATTTTCCAACTTCTGCTCTAGTCATCTGGGGAAAGAAATTTTTATAAACAAATTAGAAAGTACTGTTTTCTAAAATATCCTCGAACTAAGCTGTTTTTCAATAGATCATTTAATGCTCAAATGGATAAAAAGTGTTACTTCAATCATTGGATTGAATCAAACTTCTCAGAGGTCCATTTTAAAAATTCCACAGGAAAAAGTTATTTTGAATCATATTCTCAGTGGATTATCATTTGACCTATCTAAAATAAAAATTTCAGGGGCCAAGTAGCACAGCAGGTAAGGCATTGGCCTTGCACGAAGCTAACCTGGGTGTGATCCCTGGAATCCATATCGTCCCCGAGCACTGTCAGGAGTAATTCCTGCGTGCAGAGCCAGGAGAAACCCCTGAGCATCACTGGGTGTTACCCAAAAAGCAAAAAAAAAAAAATTCAAATACATTTTTAATAAAAGATGATGAAATACTCACTATAGCAGAATGGAGTAGAGTTTATGCCCTGTGCAGTTGTTACAAGATTACAAACCCTATACAGGATTGCCTTCCAAACAATTTAGGAGTTCCTTCCTCCACATAGAAAAAGCAAATTATCTTTGCAGTGGTACTGTTCATTTCTCAGAATATACTCATGTCCAAGGAAATATTTGCTCCAGCTCCCAAGAGCCAGTCCCTGAATAAGGCATAGTCAAATCATTACCTTAGACATGACAAAACAGAGGGTGAGAGCAAGAGCAGTAGTGGGAAACTATTAGATTATAGAAACGTAGATGTGACTGATTTGGGTAGCAACTTCTCACTGTTCCATCTGTTTGCCAGTGAATTTAATAATGAGGAATGTTTTCAGTTGCAGAGAAGAGCAGTCAGATATCATTGATGTTTCCCATGGCTCCTCTCCTGACTTCAGACGTACCTCTGCCACGCTTCCTAATCTTGAGACTCCCCCATAAACACAGATACCTCACAAAGCAGTAGGAAATGACTAAATATCATCATGTGATGATTTGCCACCTCCTGTGGAATAATATACCTTCTCTGGTGTAAAAGAGCTCAAGCTAGCCCCCCAAGAAAGAATTTTCTGTGCATACAGGGGTGACTGGTTTGGAGATTTCAAGAAAGTTATGCTTCTTGGACCACAAGATAGCTTCATTTAGATTTGTGTGCCTGAGTTAATTCCCTCTGAAAGACTCCTCCTCTATAAAATGGGGGTATGAGGCTTTTCATATTGTGAGATTGCATCAAGTCACATAAATCGCCTGCTTAGTATTGTGTTTGTTACATGGTAGATGCTCAATAAACACCATTTCTTGCAATATATTTACACTTGTATCTCCCTCGCTCATTAACTTTAAAAAATATTTTTTTGTTCATAATGCTCTTCATGTTCGGTGGCCCACTAATTCCTTGTATCTGCAACTTCATTCCTCACAGCTCACTTAACATAGTATATTCCAGTTGTTTATTATTATGTTGCCCAGATTTTTCTATACTCTCTTTCCTTTATGTTGATCTCTTACACACAGATCTAGAAACCCTTTCCTCAGGAAACCTATCAGTTACCTGTGCTTCTCTTTGTAAAAATGTTTTTAAAACAGGCATTGTATACTTAAGTGCTCCATTAAGCAAGGAAATAGTTCCTGCCCTCTTATAACAGAGGCCCATTGAAAATCAGTTAAATGAATACTTATCACAAAGTGATTAAAAACAGGTAAAATATGACTGGGCACTTTATATAGAATATAAGTAAATACATTCATTTATTAATTCATAATTTTATTTATTCCATGACTTTTTGAAACATTTTTATCCTAATGTCTATGTCTCATAACTACTCCTTTGTTTACATAGCAGGAGGCCTAGCATAAAGCTCTTTAGCAAGAAGTGATGGCCTGTAATTAAGCTACTTTATATTGTAGTTTATACTAATCAAGAAAAGAAAAGCACAATATTTGGGAAAAAATAAAATCCATAACTGAGAGACTGAGATTGTGTAATAACTTTGACTTCCAGAGCCCAAAAATACCTTGGAAGCCTTGAAGATCAAATTCCAACTAATGTGGTTCCATGAGCCTCAGCAAATTAATCTTCTTAACCCCAATTTAATCAAATGGTTCTAGGAATAATATTCTGTAGGGAAGTTGTTAGGAGTAAATTTAACAAAAAAGATGTGACAAGTGCTTTAACCATCATCCAGTTTTACAGTTGAAGAGACAGAGAATTTAGAATGGGCTCACTTGACAAAACCCACATAACTTGTAGGTGATCTAGGTTAGGAGTGGAGAAATGTGAGGGGACAAAGTAAAGGTTATCCTTGTCTTAAAATAAAAAGTGCAAAAAGAAACATTAAAGTATAAGGCCCTGGGGCCGGAGCGATAGTCCAGCGGGTAGGGGCGTTTGTCTTGCACGCGCCGGCTTGTGCCAGCCTGGGTTCGATCCTCGGCATCCCATATGGTCCCCGAGCACTGCCAGGAGTGATTCCTGAGTGCAGATCCAGGAGTAACCCCTGAGCATGGCCGGGTGTGACCCAAAAAGGAAAAAAAAAGTATAAGGCCCTTTATAATAGTGCTCATAGCAGTAAGGACAGGAATAAACTTATATTAATATAATAAGATTATTCAATTAGTTCAGTCAGTCACATTCATTCCCTAAATATATATTACTTACTCACTGATAGTAATTATTTTTCTTTACTTGAGGGAACTACCTACGATCAGCAGAACTTTGATCCCGGCCCGTAGAGAGCTCTCAATTGCTTCAGCAAGGTGATAACTGTTAGAACAGATGTGTTTCCAGAATGGAAATGCTATGGGAGGAAGAAGTGTTGAGCTCTGCTGGGAAAGTATTGGCCATTTCATTTCTGAGATGATGTCAAATTTTAATATTGATAGGAGAAGGAAATTCATTCAGTTTATGAAAGATGCCTACTGGCAGAGCTACAGAGAAGAGAAACCTCACTGCAAAGCATGGTCTGGCCTTAGCTAGGTATAGAAGTGATAGGTAGCATGGCCCATAAGAGGATCATCTGGCATAGGCTAAGGGAACTGAAATAGAAGGAGAGGTTGGAGAGTAAGCAGAGGGTCCCATCACCTTTTAGACGCTACTTAGCAACTTGCTGTGCACGTGTCAGACATTATTTTATTTATACGGAAAATGGTAGAGAGGTGTAAGGTAAGCGAACAATTTTATGATGTGATATTTCTCTATTAATTTGATCTCTAGTTTACATTTTCCATTACACTAGATTTAACAGTTAGGGAACTGTTTGGTAAGATTGAGAGTCTCTTTAGTACAATGGTACCCTGTGGCAAGTGAAACAGTACAAATAGTGTAATGATACATGCAGAATAAACAAAATGGTTTAAGGTTGAAACAAAGCCAAGGTCAGCCATTTCCTGGGGATTTGGGGAAATCTTGTAATCTGCAGTTTAAATCCAATCATATTTAGCACATTGCTTCTCAGTGAATGGGCCTTGATACTGTATTTCAACCAAATGACGAAACAAGAAATAAAATCCTGTAGTGAAAAGCAATGGCTCTTCTAATTGTTCGTGCCTTGCAGTTATGCCCCCTTTCTGGAATAATAGAATGTTCCTTGGCAGAGGTCAGGATCTCTGCCACTGACTTATTTAGCAGATCCTCTTAACATCTGTCCTGCAGACTGTGCACTTTATTAACAGACAAGAGACCCAACAGACTTAGCCTGCTGTGTCCCTTTTCACATTCACACAGCTGTGGATTAACTCAGACTTTCCAGAAGAGGACCAACCAGAAGGGATAGTAATGTCATTGGCTGATTCTAAAAAAGATGGGAAAAAAAGAGCAGAAACAAATGTTGCCCTAGTACAATTCAGTGTTTTTAGGGTGACAATTACCAGTCTGTTTTAAAAAGGAATAAAAGCAGCCATTTTACTAAATAGGAAAGTCTATTCATATCTGTGTGGGAACCTAATCAGGCTGTTGTTTCCAATGACGGTGACTCCACAGTCACACCAGGTCTCGCGACAAGAATGCTCCTTTTGTATGCCGATAATGTGGAAACGATAAAATTTCCTTTAAGAGACATATGTGTTTACATCATGAGATGTGTTATTTGACAAAATGCTTTGTTCTCCTTATATTTTTTCTTGCAGGGTTTCATGCTGGGTTGTTTGACTGGAAATCTTTGATTAACTAGAATTAGTTGCTGGAATAAAATAGACACTTTTGTTTTATGAGTCCTCTTGCTGAGCTGTAAATTATAGTAAAACATATAAGGAATGACAAAAAAGAAGTGCTGATTTGAACCTCTGACCTACGACAGGCACAAAAACATAAGACTATTCCTTCAAAGAGCTGCACAGAGACATAAATGTTCCATGGTCCACTCAAAGTTATGCTCTCTTAACGAACTAAACCTGGAAATTTTAGTCATGTAATGAGATTTTTTCAAGTGAGGGGGTGTTATGTTAGATTTAGAGGTCACATTTAGATTTTAAAAAATCCCCTCTAATGCAGGGATTTGAATGTTTAAAGGTTTTTCTCTCTCCAACAATGAATACTGAAAGCAAGAACAAAAGCAAAGTTCCTGTCCCATAAATGAATAGCCAAGGGTACTTTCCTCCTTTTTTCCATAGAACTAGTTCACTTTATAATTCTTTATTTTCCCTCTATTTTTATGGGGCAAGAGATTGTAATTTCCAATAATAAATAAATAAATAATAAATAAATATGTGCAGAGCGCCCGCTGACCCCATCATCCTAGGGAAGTCCTTACACTCCACCCACCCACGAGAAGGGACATACAGTGAAGAGTGGGGGGTGTCTTGGAGCCATACCCCTAAGTCCTGCATTGAAATCCCGTTTTCCCTTTGCTGGGTGTCTCAGGGTGCATCCTGGTTTTCCGTCAACAAGATCTGCCCTTCCCAGGGCCTGTCTCCAGAAGGGGGCCCCATCCGCTGCCCAGCACCACTTCCGGTCCAATCCTGGCACCCATAGCACACGCTTGCTGACAGGTGAAGAGCAAGTATCTCAGACTCAGTCAGTGCTCCACGCCGGGGGAGCACCACATTCTTCCCACTTCCTCACCTCTTCCAAATCTTCCAACCTGTGAAGTAGGCCACTAGGAGGGGGTTGAGAGTCCCACTAAGATCCCTACCACTAGGCGCAGCATTTTAGCCTGTGCTGTACACCATGCTGTAGATCAGCACAGGATAAAAGATGAAAGAAGTAAATACCATTCGCTGCTTGAGAGGCTGGGAGATGCGGTTATTCTGCACCAGCGGCTCAAAGGGCTCCCTTTGGGTGGCAGACAAGGTTTCTTGAAGCCGTCTCCAACTGTGTCTGGGAGAGGCGGGCTCTGATTCACGTCCAGAGCAGGGAGCCGTTTAACACAATGCCACGACTTCTGGGGAGCAGCTCCCCACGTTGAAGGGGCACACCGAGGTCGTCTGGTCTTTATACCTAACTTCATGCAGGGGACTCACAGTGTGCTCGGACGCAGGTTTCGGAGGTCAGGATACCCAGGACGGCCAGGCCCTGCGGCCTGTGTACCGCCGCCCAGACTGCAGGAGGAGTTGGCATTGTTGGGTTCAGTGTGCAGCTGTGGCCTCACTGTCCAAGGCGTGCTCGAGCCCAGCCGGCGTCCTCTCCGGCCCCAGTGCAGGCGCAGCTGGGCTACGGCATATTTCTGTGGAAATCCCTTCCGATATAGGCCGCACTGGGGGTCAGTGAGAACTGGCTCATATGGCCATTATTGCGCAGCTGCCAGGGCCCCATTCCTGCCCCGGCTGCTCACACACTGCTGGCAGGTCGGGCTCAACTGCTGGGGGAGCAGCTCCCGCACGTTGAAGGGGCACACGGAAGGGGCACACCGAGATCGTCTGGTCTTTATACCTGACTTCATGCAGGGGACTCACAGTGTGCTCGGAGGTCACCTTTAGGTCACCGAGTCCATCCAGATGTCGATGGGCAACTGGGCGCCCCACACTCAGGGAAGGACTCTGGCCAGTGGGCTTGACCTTGCTGGCCCTTATATGTCCAGTGCTGACCCCTGTTAGCAGCCAGGATCCGATCCCACCCAGAAAAGGTGTGAGGACCAGCCTGGTGTCCCAGGAGGGACCCAAGGCCCAGGGGTATGGGCCAAAGGACAGGACTGGCGGTGGCCATCTGCAGGGGTCTGCCCAGACGTGAATGTTTTAATTGCTTTCTCTCTCGCTCTTTGAATCTGCAGCGTCAGGGGACTTGGCTGTGAGTTGCAGTGCCTGGGACCATCCCTGCAGCCTCTTCCTCTGGTCTATCTTCCACAGTCCTCTCTGGTGCCTCCTGCTTTTAAAGTGGCTCTGGATGGACTGTGTGGGGGGGATTCCACTTTATAATTCTTAAGTATTTCTGAAAGCCATGCTGGTCCTTTGTGTGAACATCTGAGTTTAGTGGAGGTTTTTAGTGGACACTAGCTGAAAAGAATGGGTCAAGAGGGGGAGATATTACTACAAGCAGAATAGAAACTCGCTTTCTTCAAGAGTTTCAAAGTTGTTTCTTCAAGGTGAGAACTTCAGTACTTCTCACCTTGCAGGAATTGATGTTCTTTCTGGTGTGTGTGTGTGTGTGTGTGTGTGTGTGTGTGTGTGTGATGGTAAAGATATTAAATAATCTTGTAGAATTCTTTTAAATTTTTAGATAGCAGATTCTTTTTTTCAAGTTTCTCTCTCTGTAAGCAACGCTTACATTCAGTGTCAAAACTAATTTGATGGGTGTGTCAATTAACCTAATAGTGCTCATCATTTTGCATTATATACATATGCAAATCAATATGTTGTACTTGTTAAACTCACACAATGCTATTTTTCAATGACATCTCAATAAAGTTGTGGGATAATTAACTGTTCCCAGTGAAGGTGTTTAAGTAGTAATTTGTATTTCCATTATATGACTTATAATACTGTCTTTTTCCTTCTCTTTCCTGTCTTTTCTGTGAGCTCCTGAAATAAGCTTATTTTATTCATCTTTGTATCTTATTTTATTCATCCTTGTATTCAGCAAATTTTTTGCTGAATTTGAAAAATCCCAAATTTTGTGAATAAAACTTTTGGACTGACTTATAGGAAGATACCATACCAAGGAATAAAAATGCCTACAAGTATTGATAAAGTATTCACATAGTACCTCAGTTCTAACTACATTATGTGTATTTTCCCCATTTTGCAGGTATGGACATAAAAGACCCAAAGAAATTTAAAAAATTCAAGGTTATAATTATTAGTCAAAAGTGGTTCTAACTAAAGAGTGTGTGTTTTTGATCGCTATGCTATCCTGTCCCTTATAGCAACGTATAAATCCTTTTTCCTAAGTTTCTTTCTTAGGTCTTTAAATTAACCATTATCTGTTTCATATGCCACAGGGAATTTTCAGGCTGTGTTATTGAAATATAAAGTACTGTAAAGTTTCATAAAAATAAAACACATTGTATGCTTATTTACACTATTTTCATGATAGGGCATCAGCCACTATAAATAGGGTATCATTTCTTTCTGCTAACCAAGGAATAAGTCAGGGTATTACTACTGGATGCATATGGCATATTTACATACTGCAAAATATGCTCAGGTTTTCCATTTGGCAACATTAATAATATTCAGTTTAAAACGTAACACTTCATGGAGGGGTACTGAAACAGTAAATAATTTATTTGAATTAAATATAGTAGGAAATGTAATAAAAAAGAAAGGATATTTTGCATTATCTGTTGCTTAGTTTGCTTGATAGCTTCAACGTGAATTAAAAATATGTAATTATCTCTTTTAATATTCATTACAAGTGAGAATTTCTCATTGTTATTAATATATTTCTAATTATTCCATACATTTTATCACATCTATCCATTTTTTTCATTGCCACGACTTTATGTTCCAAAATCTTGGGAGAAATTAAAGACCAAGTTCTTCAGTTTAAAAAGCAGTAAAATGCTCACAATAACACATACATTTGTTTTTCAGCAAGAAACATTTGTTCTATTCATTTATTAACACAATAACCCTTACAAAGTACTATCCTTTTATGCAGTTGGGTTTTTTTCTAAATAGACATATTTTTAATCATTTAAATTAAAAAATGTTTATGCATACTTATCCACATTTGTCTTCATTCTGTGTTATTTTGGAGGCTTCATTATGGATGGAAATCGAAGGGCAGAGAAGCTGGGCAGTTGTAGAATGTTTTTCAAGCAACAGCATCTGGTTCCTTGGCAGTCATCGTGGGCCAAGGCAAGGCAGCCTGGCTTATCTCCAGATTTCTGTGTGGGTATTGCTGAGGGATTTTCAGGTCTGCCATGTTGTTTTAATGGTGTTTCCTAGAAACTCAGAGTGGAATCCAAAGTCCTGATAGTACATAAGGTCTCTATGAGGTGGCTCCTTTGGTATCTTTTTTAATACTAAATCCCTTCTCTGACCAACTTATACTTGTTAGCCAAATTGGTGTCCTCTTTGGTCCCTCAGATATTACAGACCTAATTATGTCCTTGCCTCAGAACTTCCATCTATTCTTTGTCTCTCTTTGGGTTGTTCTCTCCAGATAATAATTTATTCCCTCCTTTTCAGATCTCTACTCAAATGATCTCCTTCTCTTGGTTTTTCTGGCCTCCAGAGTAAAATGTCTCATTTTTCCATTTCACAGGACATTTTACTTTAATTTCATAGCACAAATCACCACCAGTTATGTATCTATGCACTTCTCTATCTTTACTGAACCCTCTTTCCTAATGTCATTTTTCATTAAAATATATAAGTAATACAAGATTCATAGTATCCACTTGAATATTTTTTAATAAATTTGAACCCAAATTCACCTTTTAGTTAGAATGGAGCAATACTTTTCAATATTGAAAACCCATATAATTAATTAAAAATACTTTATTGAACTTAGTACTTTTTAAATACACACACAATGCACATACTCACCCTTTGAAAACCTTCTGGCTGAGTTTAGGGAAATAGGACTTGGGTTTTAAATCCATTTTTGGACTGACTGATGAATTTTTATATCCTATTTGTAGGGTCAAGACACTTTTGTTTAGGAGCTGGAGCGATAGCACAGCTGGTAGGGCATTTGCCTTGCACGCCTACGACCCTGGTTCGATTCCTGGCATCCCATATGGTTCCCCCACCCCGAGATCCACCAGGAATAATCCCTGAACAAAGAGCCAGGAGTAACCCCTGAGCATCACCAGGTGTGACCCAAAAAAAAAAAAAAAATACTTTTGTTTAAAGGTTCTGTAATTACGGGGGCCGGAGCAATAGCCCAGCGGGTAGGGCGTTTGCCTTGACGCCGGCCGGCCCAGCCGGCCTGGGTTCGATTCCAGCATCCCATATGGTCCCCCCGAGCACAGCCAGGAGTGATTCCTGAGTGCAGAGCCAGGAGTAACCCCTGAGCATCGCCGGGTGTGACCCAAAAAAGCAATAAATAAAAAATAAATAAATAAATAAATAAATAAATAAATAAATATAGGTTCTGTAATTAGCTTGGTGCGTAGACAGTTTAAGGGATAGATATCACAATACAAAGCAACTGCCCTCAATGGTTACTTTTCAACTATCTGCCTCAAGAGTTGCACTATTGTTTCAAAGAGTGAATTTTATTTATTTAAATAATCCATTATACATACACATATTTTATTTCGTACTCTGAAATGAAAAAGTAGATAGCTGGAAAAGTAGGGAGAGAGTGTGTCTTCTGGCTAAAAATATTTGAGGTGGCTTTGTTTGTTCTGAGTTATTTATACTGTTACTATGATCTATAAGGAAATTCCCTTCTGGATGTGTTCCAATATAACTGATGCTGTTGGAGAATTAACTTCAACAGTTTGATTGTAACAGAAAACTGTGTGATCTCTTACCTGAAGGGTTCTGAATTTTTAAGTGTTTTTTCATGCAGTGTCTATTATCTGAGCCTTTATCTTCTTTTTTTCAAAAATGTTATAGTTTTCTTCTCTCCTCCATACCCAACCTATCCCCTTCACCTTCTGCTCTATTCATGCCATACATTATGTTTAGGAGCTGCCTAGTGCTTAGAAAAATAGACAAAGAAGTGCACCAGCCAGGAAAACTCTGGTTTTCCATACATTTTTCTTGACATAATTAAGCAGGCTACTGAGTATTAAAATAATGGGGTAAAAGATCCTAGTTCTTGGGCAGTGTACAGTCAATCACATCACTTGATCACTTGAATCCCGTTATTCATAGATTTGCTCAAGCGGGCTCCAGTAACATTTCCATTGGACCCTATCACGTGCCAATGTAGCTCAATGGCATCTGGTTGATGCAGGAATATGAAGAGCCTCAACCATTCCTTCAGGGTCTTGACAAGGAAGTCTGACCATCTTGTAGGTGGGCGGCCACGTGATCTTTTTGACATCCCGTGGGATCCAGTCGGTAATGGCTCTAGTCCAGTGGTGGTCTCCAAATCGCATTACATGTCCAGCCTATCTGATTTTCGATGCCTTGGCAAATGAGACAGCGTCCCTGATAGTGGAATAGCGACGGAGGTCAGAACTCCGAATTCCTTCTCTCACTTGAGTGGGGCATGATATTCCAAGCATAGCTCTTTCGATTCCTCTCTGGGAGACCCAAATAGCATTCTCATCCTGCTTTCATAGGGACACATAACTGCTGTATTCAGAGATGCTTGTTCCGTTGAGAGTGAATGGGGGCCTCTGGAACTAGCTCATTTTTCATGAACATAGTTTTCTTCAGATTCAGCTGTAGACCTATCTTTCCACATTCTCGGTCAAAGTCAGCCAGCATTTGTGCCGCTTGGCTAATGTTTGGTGTTATTAGGATGATGTCATCAGTTAGCGGAGGTGGTGTAGTTCCCGACCATCTATCTTCACTCCCATTCCTTCCCATTCTAATGGTCGCATGATGTTCTCGAGGGTGGTGCTGAAGAGTTTTGGTGAAATGGTATCACCCTGTTGAACCCCTCTTTTGACATCAATGATCACTTCTTTGTAGAATGGTGAGATCCTGGTGGTGAATCCGTAATACAGCTCACGAAGGATCTTGATGTATTGGGTTTGAACACCCTGTTTGGCTAGGTGTTCGATGACTGCTTCAGTCTCCACAGAATCAAAGGCTTTCTGTAAATCAATGAATGTGAGACAGCGGCATCTTGTACTCCCTACAAACCTCGATGTGCCTGGTTACTGTGTGGATATTGTTGATTGTGCTGAATCCTTTCCGGAAGCCAGCTTGCTCGCATGGTTGTCCTTCATCTAGTGTTCTGCCAATCCTGTTCAGGTTGACTCATGTAAACAGCTTGTAGATGACGGACAACAAGCAGATGGGGCGATAGTTGCTGATGTCGTGAATGTCTCCCTTCTTGAACAGTAGAACTGTCCTGCTGGTTTTAATACAGTCAATAGTTGTTCCATTTTCCTCTGGTCATTATAGAAAGGCAAATCACAGAAGTCTCAAGAGCTGAAAATAGTTCTGTTCTAACCTGAGACAAGTTTTTGGCCCTTCAGATTTGCCTAAGATATAATTAAAAGGGAAAAAGAGATGTTTCAAAGGATCAAGCACATGATTTGCATGCAGGATGCCTAGGTTTGATCCTCTGTGCCCACCTGGGGATGACATGGAGAACTGAGCTGTAGTAGCCCTGAAGCATCACCATGTGGCCCAAAACACCAGGAGTTTAATTGAAATATCTCAAAAATACCTTGGCATGATTATTAACACCAAATTACTATTGTTTTTTATTCTAAAATGTTTATCACTTGTCTTCCCATTGTCATCGATTTGCTTGAGTGGGTGAAAGTAATGTCTCCATTCATTGGGATTGAGGTCCATTATTATTACTGTTTTGGGCATATTGAATACACCACGGGTAGCTTGCCAGGCTCTGCCGTGGTTCTGGGTTCATCCCAGGGACCCAGTCCTTTTCTATGTCAGACTGTCAACCACCCAGGGCCCACGGGCCAGAACCCTGCGTGTAGAAAAGCCTGTCTCCTGTCTGCCACCTGCTGATGCAGCCGGGCACCACAGCCACACCTGCAACACCTTGAGGGGCAGGATATACTCATATAGATTATTCTTGGACTCTCAAGAAAAACTTTTCAAGTACATTTAGAATTTATTTATCTTGGGGTCAGAAGCGACAGAACAGTGGGGAGGGCGTTTGCCTTGCATGCAGCCGACTTAAGTTTGATCCCCCACATCCCTTGTGGTCCCCTGAACACCGCCAGGTGTAATTCCTGAGTGCAGAGCCAGGAAATAACCCCTGAGCATTGCTGGTGTGACCCAAAAACCAAAGAAAAGAGAGAGAGAGAGAGAGAGAGAGAGAGAGATTTTGTTTATCTTTTAATTCTAGCGGAATGGAAAAAAATAATATGACTGTCTAGGATCTGATAGAATCTATAATTTCTATTTGTTATCAAATAAATAGCCCTGAAGAACCAAAAGCAGGGATACCCCAGTCTATGTAGTAAGGGAGTGGGAAAGCTACTGTACCTTTTATTCTAGATTTTATTTTTCCCACTGTTTACATGTTGATATTTTTATGCAGTTGAGACTTTCTTTATTGGAAGAGTTCTTTGTTCTGTTAAGCAAAAAATATATTGTTGTTTTTCAACTTTTTTTTGTTTGCTAGATTGTCTTTTTTTTTTTTTGGTTTTTTGGGTCACACCCAGCAATGCTCAGGGGTTTCTCCTGGCTCTGCACTCAGGAATTACTCCTGACGGTGCTCGGGGGACCATATGGGATGCCAGGGATCGAACCCGGCCAGCATGGGCCGGTCGTGCAAGGCAAATGCCCCACCCGCTGGACTATTGCTCCGGCCCCCTTGCTAGATTGTCTTATCTAGTGTTTCTTTGTAAGATAATCAGTGTTTTACATGGTGACCCCACAAGAACATAAAAGACAGAAATGAAACAAGATGATATTTATTTCCTTTATAAAGGGGTGTGAGGAAAGCTATACCAAGGGAAAGCATATGGACAAAAGTGGTAAAATTCCATGAAGGCAGAAACAAGAATTTCAATACTAACAAAGCATCCTTTTAAATGTTAGGCATTATGATGGGTATCAAAAAAACAAAGCTGAATGAGACTTAGTCTTTCCTTAAGGTGCCCAAAAATTTAGCAGAAGATCACTTGATCACTTGACTTCCGTTCATCATCTATTTGCTGGAGTGGGACCACTAACATCTCAATATGTCCTGTCACATGCTAGATAGCCAAAGGGCATCTGCCCGCTTCAGGAACATAAGGAGCCTCAAAACCATTCCATCAGTCATGGGAATGAGGTCTCTAATTGTTACTGGTATTTGGCATATCAAATACGACATGGGTAGCTTGCCAGGCTCTTCCATGTGGATGGGATACTGTTGTAGTCACCTCAAAACTCAAGCATTTATTGATGAACCACACGGCCACAAAGCATCAGCAAGAGCCGGCCTGTGATCAGTTCTTCTGCTGGGTGGAACTCTTACGAGAGGGGAGTCTGGATGTGGAAAATGGTGGCCTTCATGGTGTGGCTGTTCCTCTGGTTTCTTGTGAGGCTCTGCTGGGGTGGCTGGCCAGGGCTAGAATCCTCCATTCTTCCCGGGCACCTCGTGATCAGCTAAGCACACGAGAGCAGGCAGCAGCTCTGCCCTGTGTGTGTGAGTCTCTGGAACAGCATACCTGTGCTGGGCTTGAAAAAGACTGCTGCAGGGTGGGTCACTGACCAGCCGGGCTGTCCTGGATGGAGCTCTGACGAGAGGGGACTCTGGATGTGGAAAATGGTGGCCCTCATGGCTATTTTTTTAGCAGAAGATAAGCACATGAAAAATGGCAGCCCTCATGACTATTATTTTTAGCAGAAGATAAGCACATGAAAAAGGGGGCAAGAAGATTACTTAATTGGTTGGGTTGTATAGGTCCCCCTTGCATGTGGGGTCCCTGAGTTTGAGCCCCAGGATTATGTGCCCCTTGAACACTGCCAGATATTGCTCTGGTGGTCTCCACATAATCTCGATGTATGAACTGCATCAGATCTTCACATCCTTGGCTCAGAGCTCCTAACAGGCATGGCCAGTCCAGCCAAATATGTACTGGGTGTGGCCTCTGGACTCCTGATCAAACTCCCTTCCACTAAATAACCAAAAGAATCTATAATGTATACAGAGATGAAAGATAACTTGTAGAAAAACACTGGAGGCAATAGTTAAATAAGCTTTAAGAAGAAATAGTTATGTGTTGAGACTCAAAAGATAACTATAATTATAATAAGAAAAATGATTTCATAAGAAAGGAAAAATATGGCAATGGAAAAAATTTGTAGGAGGGGTAAGGAGATGATTTGGAAATTAATCCAATGTGTGAGTGGGAGTAGTAGTTCTCTTATTCCTCTTCTCACCTTTTATAACTACAGCCAATTTTCTTTGGTGTCAAATATTTAAGGTATAGCTAAACAAGTACCTTTTATGCTGAAAACAAGGACTTCAGTTCTTTCCTTCCATAAAACCACAGCTATATTTCCTGGATCATTTTGTTGACATTGGAAGTTTATGAGATGTCAATGTATTTGTGATCTCTTTCAAATTATTTTAAGCTCTCTCTCCCACCCATACTTCAGTCTGTAATGACTTGTTACTGACACACTCTCTTTCCTGTGCTGAACGAGCACTAAATCAGCCTGTTTAATTACCTCTGTCTCCATTCCAGCTTCTCACAGCCCAACTCGTTTGACTTTAGGACTTACTTTGCTTGGTAGACTGAGGAATGGTCATCAACATTGTTTGGAACACAACTAGGCTTGGGCCTGGAGTTGACATTAATCAAGTAAGCAATGACAGTGTCTTGAAGGTGCCTCTCTCCCCCCAATGCCAGCTTTTCTCTTCCAGTCTCTTCTATTGCTCAGCCCTCTGGACCCATAGCAGTGTCTAGAGTACAAGAACAGAATCTGAGTTGACCCATGCTAGGCTTCACATTCCCATACATTCCCATACATCCTGCACATGCAAATATAAAGATAAGAAGCCAGGCCCTTCTGGAGTTCAGATTTAAACTATTTGTTATAGAGTGGCTAGTCCCTTCCTTCCCTTTAACAGTCTACCAATAGGCAAGTTGTATGTGAGGAGGAAAGTTTTTTTCTTCTCTGGGCTAGATTCTGACAGCCACTTTAAAATGTCCTTTCTGATTGTAATGACAAAAAAATTGTTCGAAAAAATAATTCAATATGTGAAATTATCTCTGCTTTTTCATGAATGTTTTTATATGCTAGTAACATACAGACTAGTGAGTATGTTACTCACTAGTAACATACTAGTGCCAATCTAAAACTCTTGTTGATTATATTTTTTTAACAATTTCTCTTATTCCTGTATACTGTGCAGTTCTTATTTTTTTTAATTATTAGTCTATTAAACATGTGTCACTAGAGTACTTCAAAGATCTCCTATTATGGCTCAGAGATTGGATAGAGCAGGGACTTGGTTAGATCAACTGTGTGTCCTTTGCTCCTTAAGGTAGCTTACTAACTCCACTAATTCTCCTTTCTCCACTGGAGATATGTAAAGTGTCATTTTAGAATCAGTAGGTATAATAAATCTGAAAACATATTTTGCTATTTGAGAACTCAGAATAGCAAACATGCCAAAAACATCTCTTCTTCTTGGACAGTGGGCCTTGGTCTGGTGGTTAAGAACAGGAAATGGGTTCCATTGCATTTCACTATATAGCTTATTTTAAATAATTTCATTGTAAATTATAAAAAGCAGATTCTGCACAAACTTGACGGTGAGACAGAATTCAAGATGGATGTTAATTCCTATTTTAACTAAGTATTTTTAAGTTTAAGTGAAATCATCCATGTAAAATATGTAGGAGAGTATCTAAGTTAGTGCTCAATATATATTTTAATGGGGTGATGGCTGAGTGACTGGATGATAACTTGTTAAAATTAAAAATGAGAAATAACTGCATACACCTTTCTATGCAGTTCATTGGAGCTCTTAAATAATTTTATCAAGGTGAGCAGGTATAAACTATATGTTATAGCAGATATTTAGTAAGCTGGAATAACACGCATTCTAATGTGACATGTATTCAACTATATTAAAGGCAAGGCATGCCTTTTCTTAAATACAATAATATTTTCTGTTTCTCTGGTCCTGGTGATAGACTTCTGCACATATGGGAAATACTCAAGAATTCCACTGTATAGCAATTTGTTTGGTAGGATCCATGGTTTTACATTGAACTTAAAATGTCTTGGTTATGAAATAGCCATGAAGATTCAAATGCAAAACTTGTTTTGTTTAAAAATAGTGTCAAGATTAAAGAGCTCCAGAACTCTGCTAGAGCTATATATTTGTAGGGTTTTTTTTCAAGACTCTGGGTTTTATTTGATTTTATTTATTTAAATTTATTAAAACTGTGATTCACAAATTTCTCCTCAGTACAGTTGTCACAGCATTCATTGTTCGCTCCACTCCACCACTATTGTGGTCCTACTGCTACCAAGGCCATTCCCTCACACCCACTCCCCATCCCACTCCAGCACCCCTAGCTGGCTTCACTCACAATGATCATTACAATGTATATATATGATAAAGGTTTTGGTAAAGACCTGACCTTAAACTGGGTTGTTATGTTAAAATGGTGCTCGACCTAGAAGCAGTCATATGCCGCAGAAAGCAGCTGTATCAATTTTGCCTCTAGTCAGTCTCCCCATAGATTTATTCAGAAGCCCTGGTTCAGAGCCAGTGGTGAATGGCATCTGTGCAGCTCATAGGAGCAACTACTACATCATTGGAAGTGAGTGGAATGAGAAGAGAAGCCTCATTGGAATGGGGAACATATTTGTAGGTTTATAAGAGCTTCGTATGGATTAATCCAATTTATTCCAATTTATTTTAAATATTCGTTATCGAATGTGTGCTCTGGGCACATCTCTTCGACTCTACTGTTCTCCCTGCATTAACATATGCCTCAGAGACCTGGGCCCTATGAAAGCAGGATGAGAACGCTATTTGGGTCTCCCCAAAGAGGAATTGAAAGAGCTATGCTTGGAATATCACACCTCACTCAAGTGAAAGAAGGAATCGGAGCTCCAACCTCCGTCGCTGTTCCAGAGTCAGGGATGCTGTCTCCTTTGCCAAGGCATAGAAAATCAGATAGGCTGGACATGTAATGCGATTTGGAGACGACCGCTGGACTAGAGCCGTTACCAACTGGATCCCATGGGATGTCAAAAGATCATGTGGCTGTCCACCTGAGCGAACGGTTTGAGGCTTTTCATATTCCTGAAACAACCAGATGCCATTGAGCTACACTGGCACGTGATATGGTCAAATGGAAATGTTACTGGTGCCCGCTCGAAGAAATCGATGAACAACGGGATGTCTAGTGATCTAGTGATGTAGTGGTTGGTTGAAGAATTAGTGGAAGCACACAGAAAATATTCTTAGTGTCTTTGTTTTAGTTCATTGCTCTAGCTACTTTTAATTTTTTAGGAACTTCTTATTTCTAATTACTTATTTTTAGAAAATTATCAATGTGGCCTATGAAACCTACAGTTTCTATCATCTTTAATGACCAGTTTTTTACTCAGAGCCCATATAATTCCTTTGTTTCTTTTCTTTTTAGAACACAACATTCTTTGATAACCTTCCTATCTAAGTTATTCTTATTTCATAGAGAAGCTCTTCTTCTCCTGTCTGTGTCTTGTCAGATGGTCTCTTAACCAGCTATGTTTATATATTTTAGTATTTATCCTGGCCATAAATTCATAAAGAGTTTATTTATTATCAGTCTATCCTTATACTTCCATTAAGACAGCAACTATTTCTAAATTTTCTATGAATGTTCTCCTGTGATAGCACCTTGTTCAGTTTATATTAAGCATTTAACAAAGATTTACAGCATTAAACAAATTCATCAATACTAGAAATTATCTTGTATGGAACAAAGGTTTCTTTATTATATGTCCACAAAATATGTGGAGCAGAGGCATTTAGAAGAGAAAATGAAGAAACTCAAAGAATCACCAGGGAATTCCATCCACATTAAAGCACAGAAAGAAAATGATAAAAAGAAAAACAGAGATACAAAATAACCAATATATAAAAAATAAATGACAATAATTAAGTATCACATGTAAATAATTATAACAAATGTGAATAGTCAAAACTTTACAGTCAAAAGATACAGCGTAACTTGTTGGGTTATAGAAATAGGAACCATCCATGTTATGTATATAAAAGTCTCTCATTAGCTATAAATAGAAAGATAAACTTGCGATAAAAGCTATTACTTGGTGCTCCAGCCCAGCATGTCCAGATAAAGGTTTAGAGGCTTCTTTTTTCATATCTTGTTAGAGACTTTCAGTCAAGAAATTTTGAGACAAAAGGTGTATATTATGTATTTAGCAAATGGTCAGTTCATCAGGAAAGTATTATAGCCATCAACATATAAGCACACAATATGAAAGGTATCCAATATACAAAGCAGTTATTAGCAGATTGCAACACAAATGTGTACTGTGACAGACCCACAGGAATTATAGAGGATCATAATACACCACTAACAGGAATGGGAAAATCATCCAGATTAAAAAATTAAGAAAGGGTCTGGAACAATAGTATAGCAGGTAGGACAATTTCCTTGCATGTAGCCAACCTGGCTTGATCCAATATGTATAACCCAGCTATATGGTCCAGTGCCCCATACAGTTCCCCGAAGCACTGCCAGAAGTAATTCTTGAATGGAGAGCCAGGAGAAACCCCTGAGCATTCCTAGGTCTGACAGATAGATAGATAGATAGATAGATAGATAGATAGATAGATAGATAGATAGATAGATAGATAGATAGATAGATAGATAGATAGATAGATAGATAGATAGATAGATAGATAGATAGATAGATAGATAGATAGATAGATAGATAGATAGATAGATAGATAGATAAAATAAGAAATTAAAGCATGGCAGTAAAAATTGTCTTCTACTTGAGTGAAGATGCTAGAGAATTACGGAGTTACTCTAGTCTGCTGCTAATTATATATGTCATCTTGGACATGCTCTGACTATTCTTTAGATCTAAGTTTGTCAGTAGAAGGTAAGACCATAGTAAGTGATGTTTAACGCCCCCTTAGTGCTCGAAAAGAAGTATGTCATTGGTCAGCTTACCAAAATTTAAATGCTAGCTACTTTATTAAACCAAAACTAATAATAAATGTTCCCACATTTATTTAGTTTTAGCCATCAATAGCAAAAAAGTTGTTAAAGTACTTCTTTGAAATAGTTTCTGAAAAAATATAATAAAGTTTTTATATTTAAAGAGTCTTGATTTACAAAATTTTTGATAGATGAGTCTTAAACATGCAGCATCTATCCCATTTACCTTCACTAGTGTTCCCATGCTCCCTCCTGCCCCACCTCTCACACTCCACTCCACTGCCTGATGCCTGGACAGGCACATTTCAAAGTTTGGTGATTGTAGTTCAGCTCTCATGTTTTCAGCTTTCAGTGTTGTTGAGTTTTGCTTTATATGTATATATATATATATATATATATATATATATATTATTTATTTATCACTTGTATCACTTGTCTTTCCATTGTTCATCGATTTCCTCGAGCTGGCACCAGTAAAATCTCCATAAGTCCTGTCACATGCTAGTGTAGCCCAAGGGCATCTGCTAGCTCCAGGAACACAAAGAGCCTCAAACCATTCATTAAGGTCATGGGAATGAGGTCTATAGTTGTTACTGGTTTTTGGCATATCAAATTCGACACTGGTAGCTTGCCAGGCTCTGCATATATATATATGCAGAGCCTGGCAAGTTACTCCATGTATATGTATATACATACATACATACATACATACATACATACATACATACATAGCACTACCAATCTCCAACATACCAAATCCCATTATAGTTTGGGCACCTGACTCCTGTTCTTCCATTACTTACCTTTCTCATCTCCTTCCTTCCTACCTTGATTTCTTTCTTTCTCTGTCCTCCTTCCTATACTCTGGGGTCAAGGGTGAACTAGGTACCCCCTTGTCCAATTATTGTATATATCACAGATAATTGAGATCATCATGTGTTGGTTCTTCTGGATTACAAGTCAGGCTTTAATTTCATATATATGCACTGCGTGTCTTTTTATATATCTTGAATTAAGAAGAAGGGGCTGAAATATAGGAAAATCCCTCCACGACATTGAAGCTAAAGACATCTTCAAAGGTGAAACACCATTAACAAAGCAACTAGAAGAAAATATAAATATATGGGACTACATGAAACTGAAGAGCTTCTGCACCTCGAAAGAAACAGTGACCAAGATAGAAAGACAGTCCACAGAATGGGAAAGAATATTCACCCAATACCCATCTGATAAGGGGTTAATATCCAGGATATATCAGGCACTGGTACAGCTATATAAGAAAAAACAGCCAACCCCATTAGAAAATGGGGAGAAGAGATGAACAGAAACTTTGACAAGGAAGAAATCTGAATGGCCAAAAGGCATATGAAAAAATGCTCATCATCACTAATCATCAGAGAGATGCAAATCAAAACAACAATGAGATATCACCTCACACCACAGAGAATGGCCCATATCCAAAAGGGTAAAAGCAACAAGTGCTGGCGTGGATGCGGGGAAAAGGGGACTCTCCTACACTGTTGGTGGGAATGTCGACTTGTGCAACCTTTCTGGAAAACAATATGGACATTCCTCCAAAGACTAGAAATTGAGCTCCCTTTTGACCCAGCCATACCGCTCCTGGGACTATACCCTGTAAAGCCAAAAACACACAGCAGAAACACAATCCGCACTTTCATTTTCATAACAGCACTATTCACAATAGCCAGAACCTGGAAACAACCAGTATGCCCGAGAACTGATGACTGGATAAAGAAACTGTGGTACATCTACACAATGGAATACTATGCATCTGTCAGAAAAAATGAAGTTATGAAATTTTCCTATAAATGGATGGACATGGAGAGAATCATGTTGAGTGAAATTAGTCAGAAGGAAAGAGAGAGACATAGAATGACTGCATTTATTTGCATGACATAAATATACCAGGTGATCTTACCAAAAGTGGAAATTACCACAGCGCGTGGGAGTCAGAGGTTTGGTTAGATAGAGAAGGGAACATGTGTGACTAAATGTCTAAAGGTCTGATACCAACATAGAACTGAGCATTAAATACAGACAAAAAATGCAAATGATGGCTTCTAAGTGTACGTAGTGCAACCCACAATGTGTGGGAGAAGGAGGAGAGAGAGGGAGAGAGAGGGAGAGAGAGAGGAGATAAAGAACCTGTCATTTAGGCAGGATGTGGGAGGGGGAGGGAATTGGGGACATGGGTGGTGGTTGAGGAGCACTGGTGGAGGGGGGGGGTGCTGGAACACTTTGTGACTGAAACCCCCAAGCGTGAACAACGTTGTAATTGTATATCTCACGGTGGTATAATAAAAATGTTAAAAAAAAAAAGAAGAAGGGGCTGGAGCGATAGCCCAGCGGGTAGGGTGTTTGCCTTGCACGCGCCGGCCTGTGCTGGCCCAGGTTCGATCCCCCGGCATCCCATATGGTCCCCCGAGCACCGCCAGGAGTAATTCCTGAGTGCAGAGCCAGGAGAAACCCCTGAGCATTGCCAGGTGTGACCCCAAAAAAAAAGCAAAAAAAAAAAAAAGCAACTCAATATCCCAAACAATTTTTAAAGTGAACATTTTTCATTGAACATTTTAAAATAATAGTATTAAAATATACATTTACATAGAGTCTGCATTTGTTTACTTGTTTATGGGATTTTGACAGTTTGTAAACATTACTATATTGTTCATTTTTTGAAACATCAACTATGCTGTAAATAAATATTCATTATTACCTCCATTCAGTGTGGTAAATCATGATCTGTGATTCCTATGTTGAATGGCATTTTTAAACCCTTCTGTAATAAAGCTTAAGCATTTTTCTTCCTAAACCGTTCATTTACAAAAAGCATTTTCAAACTATAAAGTTATTTATTTTATGCACATGCTTCCCAAGCACATGCGTTGCTGCCATATGTGTGTAGTGCCCAGGCATATGTTGCCCGTATCTCCCTCTTGAGATGTGTGCTTTTGTACCTTTATACTTTAATGCAGGATGTATACCCCAACTCTCTCTCCACTCTAGAAGCCCACGTTCTCTCTTGAGCATATTATTCTCTCTCCACGACTCCCTTCTCAAAGGTTCGAAATAAACCTGTTTTACTTCAAAAAATTATTTATTTGATTAAGTGATACTTTTCATTCTTTCCGAAAAAGGATTAAAAATTTATAGATAACTTTAAAAATTTTTTAAAAATAACTTGATGGAGAAGAAAAATATTTTACCATTCTATAGTTACTGTTTAAAGAAGTAAAATTTGTATTAGAAAGCATTGACAGGTTTAGTGAAGCTAGAAGTTATGGGGTAGCTGACTAGTCAACATTGAAAAAAAATTGCTTTAAAAGAACCATTTATTTTTCTGGGGCAGAGGGGGCTTTGTTTAGGACATACTTGGTAATGGCTCAGGGGTTCCTCCTAGCTCTGTGCTCAGGAATCACTCATGACAGGTTCAGCGGACTACATGTGGTGCCAGGGATAGAGACTGGGTCAGCGGCATTCAAAACAAGTGCCCTACCAATGCTACCATCTCTTTGGCCTCAGAACCATTTTTTTTTGTGAAAGATTGTAACTTAACTCAGACTTTATTTTCCTTTGATTTTTAAAAAGCCTAACAACCATATCATTTGTATGCATATAATCAAAATAATCATGTATTACTTTGTTTCATTTTCAGAGAATATCTCTTCTTCGTAAATCCACTAGCTTACACATCTTGTTAATTAAAAAATATGAATTGTCTATTTCTTCTTAAAGCTACTGTCATTGTATTATTTGCTCTATTATTGATGCTTTGCATTCAAAATTAAGTAGATTGACTATGTCTTAAATAAACATTCTATCAGATTTGTTATGACATTCTTGTATAATCAAACATGCGGTTTAAAGTAGTGATATGCACCACACAATTTTCAACTCAAAGATCTATGTTTTACATTGCCTCCAGGGCTATGTTTCTCCAAGGTCCTAATACTGAGCTTTGCATTCAGGACATAGTCAACAGATTTTAGCTTAAAAGATGAGCTGCTATGAAATTATTTAGTAAGCCTCTAACTATTCAGTTAATGGCATATAGTCTTTTAAAAAATTTATTATACCACTGTTAGATATACAATTACAAAGATGCTCATGATTGGGTTTCAGTCATAAATTGTTCCAGCACCCATCCCCCATCAGTGCCCTATTCCCACCACCAATGTCCCCAAATTCCTTCTTCCCTCTCCCTAGCCTGCCTCTATAGCAGGCACTTTTCCTTTGCTTCTCCCTCTCTCTTACTCTCTCTCTCACTCTCTCTCCCTTCTTAAACTAGTGGTGTATAGTCTTCAGTAGTAAAGCCATAATATTCATGTCTAAAGTCATATATTTTATTATAATATGAACATTTTCATTTAAATGTATAACATTTACATTGGGCTCTTGTGATTTTGAATTCAAGGTTCCATTCTTGTAACTCTTATTTGATATCTTACTGTCCAGTTTACCTAAGTTTTATAAAATATTATTTTCTTTCTTTCTGTCACTATTGTATCAATAATCATAACTCACAAGGAACTCTGAAGAATTAAGACTTTGAACAATTTCAGGGTTTATTTAGTCTTGTCTTTTTTTGTTATGACCCACTGGAAATAGATGTAAAGAAAATGACTATCAAATTTTTTAAAGAAATCAATACTGTTCGTAAGAAACAACTGTATTATTTAATTGGTTTTTATGGTGGGGTGTGGAGTGCACACTGGCAGTGCAAGGGGTTACTCCTGACTCTGCAACAGGATCATTCCTGGCAGGCTCAGGGAACCATATGGGATGAAAGGACTGAAATCGGTTTGGCTACGTACAGGCATGTGACCTACCCGCTGTACTCTATCACTCTGGCCCCATAGTATTTAGTCATTTTGAAGAATTTTTGTGTAGTGGTGTTTTGGGGAAGTTGCAGGCACATCCAGAGGTGAGGACGTCCTCCTGGCTTTGCACTCAGGGATCACTCAGCTGGAGCTCAGGTACCATATGTCAAGCCAGGAATTGAATGCAGGTCAGCGACATGCAAGCCAGGCATCCTACCCTTTGTACTGTCTCTTTGACCTATTGAATAATTTTGTTGTTTGGTTTTGTTTTGTGGCCACATCTGCCAGTGCTCAGGACCTACTCCTGGCTCTGCACATAGGGATCACTCCTGGAGGGCCTCGGAGGATCCTATGGAGAACCTTACTTAGATCAAGCCAGGGTCGACCTCATGCAAAACAAACTCCCTATCTGCTGTACTATCACTCAGCCCACCCCCTCTTCCCAAGGAAATTTTAATTTATTAAGCTTTGAAAAACAATAGATTTGTTTCCCATCTTTTTCACTAGTTGAAATTTCCTGAAGGACTGTGGATTGAGTAAAATTGAAGAACTTGAGATCAGAGCAAAATTGACTTTCCTTTGATCTTATAAATTACTAAGGTAAAATGAAGGCACATGTGATATCTAGGAACTCTGTCCTCTGTAAGTGACTCTGACACTCAGTAGTAGAGTACATTGGCCATGAAACCAGCTACTATGCAACTAACCTTTTTCAACTCTCAACCATCTTCACTCCATTGGTTATTGAACCTTTCTCTAGTTTAATCCAAGCAGATAATTTTCAAAGTTTAATCTGCTATCCTCATTTTTTAATAACCTGGCTTAATTTTAAAGAAAAGGGATACAGCAAAGAGGAAGCAAAACATGCCTCCCCCCTCTTCTAATTTATAGCAGTTTGACTAACTTGTGAGCTTTTTTGCCACTGAGTCATTGCATATACAGAATTATGAAACTTTAATTTCTTTAGAGGCTTGTTATATTAGAAAAATTGTTCCAAAGAAAGCAACAATCATGACATAAGCACATCTGGCTCTTGCAAATTATTCTTTATTAAGCCTTCATTTAATTACATGTGCTGAAAGGTCTGTTTTTGATTACTGTAATTTTTTTTTATTTGTCCATCTGAATGATAGTAATGCTGGAAATTACATACAAACCACCTGTTTTTTTCGCCCTACTAATATGACAAAGTTTGAACTATTTTCCCTGTGGTTGACAAACTAGGAAGCTTTCTATTTATTGCAAGAGAAATATGACTATCAAGGTAATCTTGATTGATAAGAAAAAAGAGTGAATAGAGATTTTAAGCATTAAATAGCCGATGACAGAGGAATAGAAATTTTGGTTAACCATAGCAGGTTATCTCTTACACTAATTTTTTGCTAATTTTATCCAAATTAAATAATTTGAAAGTTAAGGACTTATCATCTTGTGCTAGGGAAGAAAAAAAACTTGATTTTGTTTTGCCACAAATCTGACAAATTCTCTTGGGAGTTCTGTTATATACTGCCTAAAAAATAAGACCATGAGAAAAGAGTGACTGCCAGTGGGCCTTAGGGAGCTTTCTAGCAATGCAC
Organism: Cryptotis parvus; assembly: GCA_021461705.1. Classification (NCBI taxonomy): domain Eukaryota; kingdom Metazoa; phylum Chordata; class Mammalia; order Eulipotyphla; family Soricidae; genus Cryptotis; species Cryptotis parvus. The sequence continues at coordinate 75,405 of JAJIBD010001664.1, forward strand.
TTATCATCCAGAGAGATCAGCATCCCCTGAGAAGCTTGGTCAGTCAGTATTGGACAAGACTGATCTTCTAGCATTTCCTAGGAAAGTTCACATACTAGCCTCCTAATTAATGAATGAAAATGCCATGTATTGACACACATATGTTCAGATAATTCTAATAAAAATAGAGACCCTCTTGAAAGAATCATAGCTATCTTGTCAACAAATGTCCCTTTGTATTTGGTTCTGGCACCTTCTGTTTTTTTTTTGATTGGGGTCATAGTTATTGCTGGAAAGACCAGAAGCAGAATGACGACATCTCTATCGACTCTTACTCTCATATCACTTAGTTGTCTCTCATATTTTCTCTTTTAAAACACGATGAAAGAGAAATTACAAGGCTTTCAGAGACATAGTGATAGAACAATACGGTAAGATTTTTTTTAACTCTGTTTCAGCTGCGTTTAGAGCTAATGTTTGTCTTCTCTGTTTTGCAGCAGCTCTATGCAGCTCAGCTGGCCAGCATGCAGGTGTCACCTGGAGCAAAGATGCCATCAACTCCACAGCCACCAAACACAGCAGGGGCAGTCTCACCTACTGGGATAAAAATGAAAAGAGGGGGACCAGCCCTGTAACTCAAGTTAAGGTACTTGCTTTGCAGGATTGTGGATTCAGTTTGGAAAATAGCTTCATAAGAAAGATAGTGAAAGAGGCTGTGTTGGAAATAAGCAGTGGGAGACATGGCAGCAGAAAGGAACCCCCAAATGCTCTTCTTTGTGCTAAATTTCATGATTGAGCACCGAGAAACAGGTGTTTCCCCTTTTGATAACAATAGTACCATATTGTGAGATCTTTACTAGATCTGAAAACTCACTTTTCAAGAGTTTTTTCCCTTTGGATTCTAGTTTTATTTTTTTAATGTTCATTGGCATGAATGGCCATGGCTTTATAACCGCTCTTTGTCATAAATTCATGACACTTCTCTCCATGTTCCTCAAGCAGATGGGGGAACCAACATAGTAGCTGGAGAGGGTCTCAAAATTTTAGATTTTAAAAGAGGGGACATGAAATAAACTTACATAGGAGTCTCTATTGTGGGTTGCTAAAGCTCTATACATGTGAATTCCTGCGGAACAAGTGGTATTGTTTTCTAATTATATGTCAGTGTCATATAGCTGTAATAGATAAACAAACATGCCTAAGTTTTGACTGGGACATTAAAGGAAATCCTCACTGATTTTCCATGTCTTAAAAGTGGGCACAGGACAAAGCAATAGAAGAGCAGTAGGATGTTTGCCTGGCATGCATCTAACCCAGGTTTGATCCCTGACATCCCATATGGTCCTCCAAGCCTGCCAGGAGTGATCTCTGAGTGGTAAAGCCAGGATTAAGCTTTGAGCACTGCCAGGTGTGGCCCCAAAACAAAAAAAAAATAATAAATAAATACTTGGGCAACCAGGAGGTACTTGGCAATAAAGGAAAATAAATGAATGCAGCATCCAATTCTGTTTGCACTTGGTACCTATGGGTGATGTTTGTTAGGTTTTATGGTTGCGTTTCCCTTCCTTATTGAATTGGCAAATTCAGACAGTTAATAAGACTGGGGCCAGAGTAATAGCACAGCGAGGAGGGCATTTGCCTTGCCTGCGGCCGACTGGGTTCAATCCACGGCATCCCATATGGTCCTCTGAGAACCGCCAGGAGTAATTCCTGAGCATCACCGGTGTGACCCAAAAAAAGCAAAAAGAAAAAAAAAAAATTGTTTGCAGAATTAACTTATCTACTTAGAGGGATGTATTCCTTAGCAAGGCTTATAATTGTAATGTGCCCATGGTATTGAATTTGGACAAACTGAAATGTTTAAATCTTTACATGGGGACATCTAAAGCCACCAAAAAAGAATGAAATGCTACAATGAGTGTGAAATTGTTTTATTTTCTCAAATTTGCAGATAGGCATTTTGAAAATTTAAAGACCTTTAAAATGATTGATTACTGGGTCAGAGTAATGGGACAGTGGGTTGGGTACTTGCCTTGCACACAATCAATCTGGGTTTGATTCCAGGTACCTCATATGGTCCCCTTAGTCTGCCAAGAGCTTGCTGGGTGAAACACACACATACACATGCACACTCACACACCTGATAAACACAGACATACACACATATGTATATTTGTTTCACAAAGACCAAAGACAAAACGCACATTATTATGAGAGAAGTTCTGCTGATGCTCCACAAAACAGGAATTAGGACCACCCATACTTTCATATGTCCAGAGAAATAAATTTATGCTTTGTTGTTGAGATGTGACAATATTGAGATCAAAATGTGCAGTTTGCAGTTAATAGGATAAAGCTACTATGGAAACAGATTGCCCATTTTATGTTTTATTTTTTATTTATGAATATGTCTTAATGCTACAACTCAAACCAATGTACTTTCTTTAATTATAGTAGTTAGAAGATGAGCATAAAAACATTAGTGACTTGAGCTATTCAATATTAGATATTTTAACATGAAGAAGTTGTTTTATGAGTGAGTTGGCCATATGGAACTGCACCAAACCAAGTCTTTAGTAGATGAGTAAAATGTTCCCTGGTTAAATTCAAGTTTATATCTGCTTTTACCACCCCAACTTTGTGGGCCAACTGAATTTTATTACTCACTTGACCACATGTAAATTCATAGGGAGTTGTCTATATAATTTGACTCCACTATGTTTTATGTTAATGACAAAGAAACATTTTTATACTTATTAGATTGTTTATTGCATGGTGGGCAAAAATATATATAAAGCAATATTAAAGCTAATGCTTTGCATTTTAAAAATTTCTACCTGTTAGTGTTGAATTTCTGAGAATGATCTCATAATTTGCCAATCGACCAAATTATGGTTATGAAAATATCTAATGTTTCTATCGAGTCTTTGCTTTCCCTTTGGATGCAACATTACATTGGACATAGATTACTAAAGGCAAATAGATAGATAGTCTTAATACTTCTCTCCCACCCAACCCCTCCCCAGAATTTATATGTACTATATTTGTCAAGATCAAAGGCCAGAATGTGCTGGCTTATATGTCAGTTTTACCAGCTGTGTCCCATAGTCAAAGTTACTTAAGTTGTTTAGCATCAGTGTTCTGTGCTAAATAAGAGTTCATCTTCTTATGGATCCAATATGAGAAAGTATATCCTCTAGTAATAGTAACTCATGGATGTTAGCACAGTGATAAAGTTGGTAGGGATTATGCTTTAATGTAATTACATTATTAAATTAAATAAATGATGGTGGTTATAATAGTAGTTTTGTTTAGACTATCTATTTGAATACTGAGTAAGATCCTAAAAAATACAGAGGATTGTTATTTTATGCAATGATAGAGGAATAACAATCTTACATATTCTCCCATTCTTAGCAAGTAAAATGCTGGGGGTGGGTAATAATAAAACAGTAGTTTTCAGACTATTACTGTAGGAACACAGAAAAGTGACTATGTGACAAAAGAAATAAGTGAGGCAAGTATTACAGTTGTTATAACTCACTGTCTAAGGGCAGTTTTCAGGCAATAGTGCGGGAAGGATACCCATATGGAACGCCGGAAGTATTTGCCTTCCTGATTAAAATGGCAGAGCTTGAATTTTGGGGATGCTGAGCCAGCGAGGTAGAATCCTAAAGAACAGAATGTGCATGCATGTGAAAATTCCCTCTATTTAGCTAAGCACTTGTCATCATATGCTCTGAGAAAGCTGCAGGCAGCAAAGGAAAAAAAAAAACAATGTGAACAACTGCAAGGTTCACAAAGTACTAAGAACACTTTGTAGTCCCATTGCAAAGATCTGCATTTTGAGGCCTCAAGCAGATTCCTGAGAAGTGGGATAATATTATTTCTAGATGACAGACTTCTGGACCTGACTTAGGAAGAGTCAGAATAAGCCCAGTGAGTATCAAATTATTCCGCATCTCAGAACAATATGCACACATTTAAAGGAATATACTAATTCCCTACCAAAAAAGAGGTGAAACTCACAATGGGTATATAGCATCCATTCAGTAATGCCAAAATTTACATGGAAGCAAGAAAATGTTGAGGGCAAAAATGAATGGGAATAGATCCCTAAATGACACATGAGAGAATAGCTAGATAGGACAGTGACAAGAGCTATTAAGAAATTTCTGAAAGTGAGATTAGGAAAGATATTAGGGATATGAGACTAGGCAAGCCCTTTTCCTAAATAGCAAGTATTTAGGGCAGGGCTGGCCATGAGAATCAACAGTTCTATAGGACAGTGCTATAGTCTAAAGGAATTACCTGGAAATTGGTGAATACTTCCTATTCCCAGTAGCAATTGTTGGTGGGAAAGATTAGTAACAACAATATTTCTAACATGAAAAAGACATAGAAAGGCTAGTTAATTCTGTTTATCTAATATTTTCAGCAGAACCCTAGAGAAGGAAGAAATAGAAAATATATCTGAAGAAGCAATGGCTGAAAAATTTCTAAATTTGAAGAAAACCGTGAACTCATATAAATATGAATATCAAAAAACCCTTTGCAAAGAAACATGGAGAAAACCAAAACTAACCTATAGATATTATTTAAATGTTAATAAAGAAACTGCTGAGTCCAAGGGAAAGAAAATTAGAACTGTAACTAAACATATCTAATAATTTTGAAATTCACAATTATCAGAAATGCTTTTTTTTTTGAAAATGTGGTCTATGGCTAGAGAGAGTTAAAAGTGCCTCTCAACACAGAGGTTTGGAGCACCTGATTCCTACCAAAAAGAAAAAGCAAAGCTACGGCATCATTAAGCTATAAAAATGGTTTTGTTTGATGGTTCATTTTTTAAAAAGACCTGAAATTTGGAGTCCTATAAACTATAATTCAAATCTTGTCCTCTTGTGTATGACTTTGGACAAGAAATTTGTATCACTCTCTAGATGTTCCTTCATAAATTTAGACTGAAATTGTCCAACCTCAAGTCATTAGTGGTCACATGAGCTAATATGTGTGAAAATATCGACACAGTATTTGGAACGTAATAGCTCCTCTGTGCATGTTACTCTTTATTTTCTCTTTCTAATCTTTCTTCCCTCAGGATCATTTTCTGACATTCCTCTTGTCTCTTTATGAACAATGATCTAGAACGTACTAGAAGAGACATTAGGAATCAGAAAGAATCAAACTCTCTTTTTTTCAGAGATGAAATTGAACCTTAGTCAGATCACATGATTGCTATGGGGAAAATGTTTTGTTTCCAAGCTTTCTTACATGCTTAAAAGAAATGACATTAAATTCAAGTTCACTGTTTGCTTTCTCAGAAGCAAGAAGAAGTTAACATTTATTGACAATTTATCTTAGACTATAATAATGTACTTTTAAAAAAAGACATTTAGATGAATATGCTCATATTACAATTAAATTTCTACAATGATGGAAGTGTTACGAGTATTTTAAGGCAGCGTAAATGAGACAGAATAGATAAAGGAAGCTTAGCAAAACCTCCCAGCTAAACTGCAGTTTAAGGCAGATATTTGAATACTGCATTCATGAGAGAAGGATAAGCATTAAAAACAGACATTCTGTAAATATAGGTAGCCGAGAACATAACAAGACATCACTTTTCTACATTAAAAATAAATTGCATCTACTATGGTATAGAACGCGTAATTACAATGTGTGTTTGCTCTTTGTAAAAATTAATTTTAAACATGAATAGAGACCAGAATCTAGACCATGAGAAGTGCCCACACCCAGAAAGCCGCATAGAAGCCTGTCTGTGGCGGGGCTCCTGGGCTTTGGCCCAGGAGATCAGAGAAGGCTTTCCCTGTTTCCATTTTTAAAGTCCTTGCAATTGTTTGATTTAAAATATATATTAAAAAATTAGCGGCCGAGCCTATTTTTAGTTTCAAGAACTTTTCATAGAGAATAACACAAAAGCACTACAGAGCCGCTGAAATTTTAAATAATTCTTTGTAAATGCCCTAGGTTAATTTAGATCCCTGAAAACACATTAGGAAATTAAGCTGTAATGTGAGCTAATTCAGATTTTAATTTGGCAAAAGAATGATCCAACTACACAGTTAATGTAAATAGAAGCATAACACGGAGAAATTAATGAGGTTTCCTTCCGATGAATCTTCCAGGAGGTGGATAATTAGCTTCTTTTGTTATTATTGTAGGGGAATGTGGCATTGTCTCTGAGGTGTAAAATAACTGTGGCTCACTAAGTGATAATGTGCTTCATTTGTCTTTTTTTAAATAATTATTTATGTTAAACTCTCATAGGATGAAGCAGCAGCACAGCCGCTGAATCTCTCCTCCAGACCCAAGACAGCTGAGCCTGTGAAGTCCCCGGCATCTCCCCACCCAGAGCCTCTTCCCAGCTAGCAAAACCAGCCCCGTCAACCTGCCCAACAAAAGCAGCATCCCCAGCCCTATTGGAGGAAGCCTGGGACGAGGATCCTCTTTAGGTAAATGGAAAGGTCATCACCTGGAAGAGACATATGAATTAGGTAAAAGAAAGCAAATCTGTTTAGTGATGAATGATTGTTTCCAAAGTATTTCTTCATCAGAAACCAAAACCGAACCAAACCAGCAATAACTGTAAAAAGAAGGAAGGAAGGAAGGAAGGAAGGAAGGAAGGAAGGAAGGAAGGAAGGAAGGGAGGGAGGGAGGAGGGAGGAAGGAAGGAAGGAAGGAGGGAGGGAGGGAGGGGAGGGAGGGAGGAGGAAGGAAGGAAGGAAGGAAGGAAGGAAGGAAGGAAGGAAGGAAGGAAGGAAGGAAGGAAGGAAGGAGTATTTCCTGTTGAGATATAACACAATTTGGTGTCTTAGGTGATTAGAGCTTTGAGAAAAAAACATAATATTTTCTGGGATGAGTCTTTTATGTAATGATGAGTTATCAGCAAATCATATTTATTGATATATTCAGCTAAGAAGAGACATTGCAATTTCTCTGTTTAATTTGCTCTTTGCCACTGAAGTAACTCTAGACAAAACAAGAGTGTCCATGAGACCTCCAAGAATCTCAAAACCCAGTCTTAAGGCTGTTTGCCAAAGGTTCAAAATTTATTTAAAACTTTACACACTTTTTTAAAAAATGCATTTGAACTTTGTGTTTTAACTAACATGTATTATTTTTATATTAAGATAAATATGAATTATTTATTTCAATAATATAATATGAAATAAAATCAATACTCTAGTAAATATGCCACAGTAATCATCTGACTTCTTATTCTGTCTGGCATATTGCCATCTTTCCTTAAGACTATTCATGCCTATGGTGAGACACATGGAGGGAAAGCAATGATTTTAGCAGCAAACAATCTTGGGTTGAAAACCTTCACTTACTAGGTATGTGGCCTGGTCTTTAAGACTTTTAAAGTCAGTTTTTCAAACTCTGTAAGGAGAACATAAATTTCCCAGCTGATAGACTGTAGTGAGGATTTAAGAAAATATATTTAATGTGTTGAACTGTGTCTGGCACCTAGAATTAATAGAATTTTAAAATATTAGACTGTGAAAACTAACTATTTACATAATATGCAAGTGAACCGATAAATGTGAAAGCCATTATCAATATACAGCGAAGTATCATTATTCCTATTATTGTATACTTTGACCTTTGTCCCTTACATTGCAAATTAAGACATATACTCAGAGATTAGAAATAGCATTAGATTTCTTTACCATCTTGCCTTCCTTGTATCACTGACACCTGGAGTCTGAAATGAAGATTATAAGAGAAATGCAAGTGTAGGCATTTTCAGTTTAAAACATATTTTTGCCTATGTCTGATTTTGACTTTCACAATATTCTTATGTTTGGTAATGTATTACTACCCTCATTGCAATAAAGTAAAATTGTATTCTCAAAGGTAAAATGACTTGCCCACAGTGACATTGCTATTAATTATAAAAACCAATACCATAATACACATTCTCTTCCATAGAATTTAGTGTTTTTTTAATTCATAGTTGGAATATTTGCTAGGCAATGTCAATTGTGTATGAATCTTCTGACTGTGATATAAATCTTCTGTCTTGAAATCTGAGACAAGAGAATTGATAAAGCTGGCTTTTCTCCTTTTGAGTCAGAATGTCTCTTTCAGTATCCTGGCAGTTTCAGCCCAAGTCTGTGGGATCCTGTTGAAAGAGAATTAAATACTATCCAGTATGTGAATATTACTGACAGTGCTGAAAATTTTGGCATGAGAAAAAGAACAGAAAGCTCATGTCAATATATTGATAAATAATAGAGTCGGCCTTGAGATGGCCTGTCTCATATTCACTTCTGAATTTTGTTAGGAAAGCAAAATTTGTTATCCTGACCATCATAAGGGACAATGATGACTGTGTCACAGACTGCTTTTTAGGAGTTGTTAACTTTATTAGATTATATATCTTAGATCACAAGAAAGAAATGGTCTGAAGTCATAGCACTCCTGTCTAGACAATATTGAATAATATTGAATTATAAATAAATAACAGTGATTTGTTTATTTTTTAGAGAAAATTATATAGATCATCTATAAATGATTGACTTTCAGAGTTTTTTTTAAATGACAATTTTGTAGTTTCTAAATTCAAACGTGTGTGCATTATGTTACATCCATAGCGACACATGGGGTGAGTTTGTGTATAGTGTGTGGTTTCCTCTGTTCTCTCTGTATATGGGAGGTGTGGTGGTGCCTTCACACATCCACGTGCATTCACAGGCGCACACCACAGGCTATGAAATGCCCATAGCAGGCTACAAACAAGTGGAACATGTTAATCTTGACCACAACAGCTGAAATCTATCAGTCGGCAAGCAGTTGCCTTCTTTTTTGTCTAAAAGTGGAAAAGTTTATCTAAAGTATTAATTTAACCTACAGTAAAGCACAAGATATGGGTAGGAAAATTAGTCCTTTTCATTTCAAAATTTTCACTCTGTGTTAGAGAGAATGTTGTGTTTATTCTTGCTTTATTTGAAACTTTGTACTTATGTGGAAACCATTCCCACACATCCGGTCTCTCACTATCACAAAGCTGAGAGCAGTGGGTGTTCCCATTGGGGGAAGGGAATGGGTTGTCATTCTCTTGGTAAATAACTGAGGCAGCATGATCACTCGATTGGCTCATTAGCCAGCCAGTGATTGTGGAATGAAGAGTGTGGCAGATTCCTTCCCGCCCCCTCTCTCCTGCAGTGGACATATGAACACTCAGCTACAGTTGGCACTACAGGACATATGGAGCTGTTTTTGTTTTACTTTCTGCTTGGAAGAAACAGCTTTCCTGAATTTCCCACCAAATACACAGGGTAGTCCAAACAGGAATCTTTTTACTTCACTTTACACTCCCCTCACTATTGTTAGAACCAAAACGAACACAAATATGCCTATAGATAGAATATAGAAAAATGTATCTATGTGATATTGGGTTGACAGAACCCCCAGAACCTGAAAATCATGGATATTTCTACAATAGGTAACAACTAAATCAAATGACAGAAACAACCCCAACCCCCAACCCATAACAGCTTGGTGGTTGCCCTGGTTTAATGTGGTCTATGTTTGTTCTCCACTGATCTTTTTCTTCCTCTTGGGGGTAACAGAAAGAAAAAAGATTTCATTAAAAAAAGAAGGGAATCTAACCACACATGTAAGTGGTCAGGGAATGATAGTCCAGATTCTGAATTCAGGATTGACCCTTGGCATTGTTCAGGGAATTCGCTGTGGTGCCAGGGATTCAGACCAAGGTCAGCAGGTGCAAGGCAAATGCTTTAACCCCTGTACTGTTTTACTAGCCCTGAACATCAGTTTTCTCACCAATAAACTTGCCCCTTCCTATTTGGGGAGGGTAACGTTACTACAGGATGACTATGTGTTTTATGAGTCTAATGTCACAAGCTTCTAACTGTCCATCCTGTGTGTACAGATATCCTGTCCAGTCTCAACTCCCCCTGCGTTGTTTGGCGACCAGGATACAGTGATGAAAGCCATTCAGGAGGCTCGGAAGATGCGAGAACAGATCCAGAGGGAGCAACAGCAGCAACAGCCACATGGTGTTGATGGCAAACTGTCCTCCATGAATAACATGGGACTGAACAACTGCAGGAATGAAAAGGTAAACTTGTTTCCCTCTTTCACTGGCTGATAGATTCATTGACCCTTGCTCATCGAATTCTTCCCGGGATCCCAAGCATCAATTTAGTCACATATTTGGGCTTCTAGTTTAGCTTCACTCTCTATTACATTCCAGCATATCTACTGATGAACAAATGGCCCTTCCCGTTTGTGTAGCTCCTCCAAGTAACCAACTAGCACCCAATCTACTTGCTTATTAGTGTCTTTCTCTCCCCATTTCAAAAAATTTAGGAGTATATTAGAATAAAGAAAATATGTGATGTAATTAGAATAAGAACTGAATAATAAGATATTAAAATGAGAAGATATAGATTCTATCTATAACAAAGGCTAATATTTCATTATGATTTACCATTAAATATATTGCTGTTTTCTGTCAGCCAGGGAAAAACAGAAGGCTAGTTGCTAAATTCATTCACTTGTTTTTGATTCAGGACACTATTTCTTGATTTCTTATTCTATAATAGGCATCGTTGTAGGCATGGGACATCAATACTGAACATATCAGACAAAAGAACTGTGATTATAGAGTTTGCATCCTACTAAGGATACATAGATAAGGAAGAAATAAAATATTTAATAATATCAGTGAGGGAATAATTTATTAAAAATGGAAGCAAGTTAAAGAAATAGTGATATAAGGTGATGATGATGATTTTATTTATTAATTGAACTTTTGACTAAAGTAACACAGTTCCAATAGTATTTAGGCTGATGCTCATGGTGAGCATGATTAATGCCCCTCAAGACCACTAGAATGCCACAGCCCCTCCACCCCTCTCCTGGTGTCATGTGTAATCTGTCTCTTCTTCCTTTCCTCAGACCTGTCCTTTCTTCCCTTAATAACTGTGGTTCTGTATTCAAAGTCCAAATAGTTGCCATTAGATATTGCCCATCCTTTTGTTGTTTTACAATCACATGTAAGTGGGGCATATAGCATTTGTCCTTTTTCCTCTTGCAAATTTATCTTAACATAAGCCCTTCTAACTTCTTCCAAGCTATAGAAATTTTTATCCTTTTGTACTTCTGAATAGTATTCCATTATATATTTGTATATACCTCAACTTCTTTATTCACTTATCTGTACTTGGGCTTCTGGGTCCATCCTTGGCATCTATTCCACAGATGCAGAAACATTAATTTGAAAATACATATACATACCTATGTTCACTGCAGTAGTATTTACAATAGCCAAGATATTAAGGTGCTTACTTTAGACGGAGTGATAAAGACTCTGAGGAAGTGACTCTGGATAGAGATTTGCATGAAATCAAGCCAGAATGCATCCATCCAGGCAGTGGGAAGGGTAGTTTGAAGGTTTGGGGGTGAATGGCAGCATCCAGAGAAATACTGCAGTGGGGGGGTGGGGGACTTGCCTTGCAAGCAGCTGACTCAGATTTGATCCGAGGCACCCCATATGGTTCCCTGAGCACCACCAGGAGTGTATCTTAGTGTAGAGCCAGGAGTAATCCCTGATCACTGCAAGGCATGGTTTGCCCACACTGATCAAAGAAAAGCCAACAACAAGGCCTCTGTAGCTCTAGCAGCCCAGGGAAGGGAAAGCAGAAGGGGAATAAAGAAAAGCGACAGCCTAAAGCAGTGCCTAGGAAGACTTTGCACTATATTCTCTGTGTGATGAGGATCCCCAAATGCATTTTGTCCAGCACATTGACATGACCTGATTTCCGTATAGAAGAATCATCCTGCCTAAAGTTAAGAGTCAACTCTGAAAGATTAAGACTGTAGACTTGATGAGAGGCTATGATTGTGCAGTAAGAAAAACTACTGATTATATGAATAAAGAAACATGCCTTGTGAAAAGAAGTGGAAATATTATCTCAGTACTAAATTCTGAGTTAGTTTTTTGGGTGAGGTGGTGGTATAAATTTTCATATAGGGGACAAATGAGAGGCAGTGTTCCTGGGAACAATTTTATGATAAAATTAAAAATATGTACATTTATAAAACTATATGTTCATACAAATACATAATTTAGAAGTTATGTATTGACTAAGTAAAATCTAAGAATATAACTTATTAACATATGGTTCTAGATTTGGTCCTAGATTGTTCTTTTCTTTTTTCCTATCCCACTAGTTCTATATTAGATGCTGTGGTAGCATTTTTTACTAAGATTATAGTTTGCTGTTTACAAGAAGTTTTAAATATGGATGGAGTACTAAAGGAAGTGTGTGGTCATTTAGTGTGCTGTTACTTAAGTCTTTAAATGCACAGCCATAACCAGAGTTTTATTGGTTTGCTTTCCTGTGCTTCTCCTTCAAACTGAATGGTGATGAGATAATCTGGGATTTTGTATTTGGAGTGTATTAGTTTCCTTAGGCTGCTGGTTGGCTTTAAAGGAACTGGTTGGCTTTAAAGGAACAGGGCTTTATTTTCTTAAAGTGTTAAAGGCTAGTCAAAAACCAAGGTGTTATCAGGGCTGTGGTCCTGAATTATATAGAGAAGAATGTTGATGGTTGCTTTTTTTTGGTCTCCTAGTGATAACCTTGTAATTTCCCTCTGTATAACTGTCTTATCTCAGGGTGTACTCCGTGTGTCATTCTTGTAAGGACAGAGCTCATTGGATCTAAGATCCACTCTAATCTCGTATGACCTTATCTTAACATGCTCACCTTATTTCCAACTAAAATCATATTCAAAGGTGCTTAGACTTAGGATTTGAGCCTCTCTTTTGAGAGGGCACCCTATAATCTATTACATTGAGATGCTCACTGTGGATCAACCTTTTCTCCTGATCTTTGTGCTCTTTTGCCATATCAGGAGACAGCAGGAGGCTGAGAGTGAGAGAGGGTTTGAGATGGTGCAACTCTGACTGAACATGTAACTCATGTATGATCAAAATTCTCCCACAGATAAGGAAGCTGGAAATGTTGACTTAAAGCTTAATTACTTGAGTTTGCTTCCACTTTTCAGTACACTGACTTATTGATATAATGATTGATGTGATAGCTATGTAATAAATAAATATGGACATAAAGAGATTAGAGAATTTAAATTATTGACCCTCCACCATGAGTCTCCTGGTGGAGCTTTAAAGAATAGGTAGGAAAGAAATCACTTTTCTCTAGAAATGGTGGATCTTGTGTTGCCCACTAAGTCATCAGGAGCTACCCGTGTCATATTTGACATGCCAAATACCAGTAAAAATTATGGACCTCATTCCCATGACCTGATGGAATGGTTTGTGGCTCTTTATGTTCCTGGAGCGGGCTGATGCCCTTGGGCTATCTCGCATGAGACAGGGCATATGGAGATGTTACTGGTGCCCGCTCAAGCAAATCGATGATACACGGGAAGACAGTGACAGTGACAGATGTGTCATACACAGACTAGTCTCTGAATCTCTTCCATCAGCTACGTGTCCTGTGCTTTATGAAGTATACAGTCCTAGGAATTAAACTGAGGAGACAGAGCCTCACCCCTATCTTTAAAATTAATTGAGATGGGGTCAGAATGATAGCACAGCGGGGAGAGCATTTGCCTTGCATGCAGCCAACCCAAGTTCCATCCCTGGCATCCCATATGGTTCCTGAGCACCACCAGGAGTAATTCCTGAGTGTAGAGCCAGGAGAAACTCCTGAGCATTGTCATGTGTGACCCAAAAAGCAAAAATAAATAAATAAATAAATAAAAATAAAAATAAGAAAAGTAAAATTAATTGAGATGGTCATGTGAATGAATAGAATGAGGCTTTAGGACTCACCAAATAAAGCTTTTATCCACTCTGATATTAGCAGTAACAAAGAAGTCATTATTTTGAACTAAGACACTTGTGTTTAGCTCTGTGAGTATGCAATAGAATAACAGCATATTTGCTAGAGTGAAAAATTCATAAAACCCTTTTGGGGAGCAGGCTAAGTAAGCATCTGGGCATTGAAATACCAAATGAGAGATTGGATCTATACATGGGAATTATACCACTTAGTTTATGGGAATAATGATAGACATTCATTATTAATAAAAAGATATTTGATGAAAAAATAAACATATTAAGTAATTGTTGCCATATTAAGCCACATTCTTATCTGTGTGTGCTAAAGCTAGCAGGAAGTTGATACTGGTCATACTTTTTTCTACCAGAGAATCTCTCGTTGTCTGATACATTAGGTGCACAGCACCTAATGTGCTGAATTTTATATTTATATTGATGTCTTTATCTGACTTTTGTTAGGAGAGGCAACTTTCTCAAACTTTAACAAATTATAATGACCTTACCAAAGTATGTCACTGCTCTGATTGTAGATGCTATGGATTTAGTTTAAGAATATTTGGTACCCAAATCATATTAATCAAGGTAAATGAGCAGTTACAGGGCAAAGTTACAGGAAATGAGGAACAGAAAGAATGAAGTAGAATGGGAATCATTTCAACCAATTCCACAGGTAACTTACAGGAAACTTTAGGCTGCCATAGCTATTTAGAATTGTTTCCAGTTAGGTGGAGGTAGTGAGGTTGGAGTAGGTGACGTGATGGGTGTAAGCTTCTCTTTACTTGTATTATTCAGTTACAGGTGAGGGCTATCTGGGGTAGATAATCCATCACTGATGTTAGCACAATTCAATAGAACCTTGATCTTGGGTGAAGTGTCTCTCTTCATATAGGTTGTGATGAAGAAGGACAATAGCTGAGCCTTAACTAGCGATAGCATTCCATACAGATGAGGAAATAAATATCTTGCCACTAAGGAGTGATCATGGAAATGTATCACAGTGGCTTTACAGTGTTCTGAGTTATTTAATAGCTTTAGGTACATATAAAGTGTGATGTATAGAAACACTACACAGGCAAAGAGGTGCTTGTATCTTTGGAGCCTATTTAGAATTGCATCTATATCTGTATGAATACATGTTTATTTTACCCATATCCTATTTCATGTTATTGGGGGTAAGTCCATACTTTGACACGTTAAAATAAAATATTGTTGACTTGATCAACCATAACGGCACCAATGGAGTTGTTTTGGTTGACTGTTTCAAGGGATATTTAGGGTCTGTAAATATAGAGATTATAGGGACAATAGACTGTGACAGTGCCTTAGAAGCTATTATGCTTTATTCATCATTTCAGCATAGCTTCTGTGCATGGGTTGTGAGTGTCCTGCCAGTAGAAGCCTAAGCATTGGGTTTTAGCTTTTCATACCAAGAGAGCTAGCCATCACCATCCCTAAGTACCTCTGCCATTGCATTAAATTATAGGCTGCTTGCTTACTAAATTTTGTTTCTTTGACATCTCTAAGAGTGAGAGTATTTTAGACATGACCATACATAGGAGAATTTTAAATAGCTGCTTCTAAAATTTTTAACAGTTAAACTAAAGGCATCTGACTTCAAGAGAGTCCTAGGTGGGTTATGTTAAAATACAGCAAAATTCTTTATTTTTTTGGTATGTGAATGCAGACTTAGTAATTAATTACCTGCTGATTTGGGCTATTTTTTGATAGGAAGAATAGTTAAATGCCAGTCACATGAACTATTATTCACCTCATCTTACGAGAATATTTCCAGAAAGTTCTGTTCTCTTTGGGTATCAGACTGAGCTATTGTGGACATTTTTATCAGGTTATTTTTGCCTATGATTTATGTTGGTGGGTATATAATTGTTGAGTAAAGGATTGAAGAGAATATATTTACATCAAATTTATTGCTTCAGTTCACAGATGGGAAAATTGAGACCAGGAGAAAGAAAATTATAAAATAGTTGACTCATGGCATAACAGAAACGTAATTTCAACCTTTTTAGTTCCTTGTTAATAAGTTTTCTTTATAGCAGTGGGTTTTCGATAACCAGTCTATATAAACCAGCACCAATCTGCCAATAAAGAGAATGACAACTACTAATTCCTAAATCAGTATCAGTTTCATTTATTTTCTATGAGATCGTTAACCTTTAACATGTAAAAGACTTATTTTTAACCTTTTCTTTGTTTGGGACTACATCTGGCTATGCTCACAGATTGCTTCTGATGGGCTTCCCGGATCATATGAGATGCTGGAACTCGAACCCTGATTGACTGCATACAACACAAGCACTCTACCCATTGTACAGCCCTATCCTCTTAAACCCCATGTGTAAAAAAAGTTTTTTAAACCTTGGCAATCTGAAGATCTCATCATTCATGGAATCATATATTGTAAAGTAATAAAAACTCCAAAGTACAAAAGCATTGAGCCCTCTATTTCTAATATACTTGCCACTTCCTTTCCGGATGAGACAATTTGCTTTGTGATAACCATTGGTCCAAACTCTGGAAAGATATTTATCAGGAAACATAAGATTGAGTAGTTTTTGCACTTTGTAGATAAGAATGCAGAATAGATGGCTATAACTAATATATTATAGAGTTGGAGACTACATAATGTATAGAAAGAGTTCAGATTTGGAATTGTTTTATTCTGAATCCCAATTTATAGGATTAATCCTAGGAGCACTCTGTTTTATTTGATAATGTACTTAAACAAATGTTTTAGCCTGTGACTCACAATAAGTAAAATCTAATCACTTGATCACTTGAATCCCGTTATTCATCGATTTGCTCGAGCGGGTGCCAGTAATATTTCCATTGGACCCTATCACGTGCCAATGTAGCCCAACGGCATCTGGTTCATTGACGAATATGAAGAGCCTCAACCCATTCCTTCAGGACCTTTACAAGGAAGTCTGACCATCTTGTAGGTGGGCGGCCACATGATCTTTTGACATCCCGTGGGATCCAGTCGGTAATGGCTCTAGTCCAGCGGTTGTCTCCAAATCGCATTACATGTCCAGCCCATCTGATTTTTTGATGTCTTGGCAAACGAGACAGCGTCCCTGATTCTGGAATAGCTATGGAGGTCAGAACTCCAGATTTCTTCTCTCACTTGAGTGAAGCATGATATTCCAAGTATAGCTCTTTCGATTCCTCTCTGGGAGACCGAATAGCATTCTCATCCTGCTTTCGTAGGGCATATGCTAATGCAGGGAGAATGGTGGAGTAAAAGAGAAGTGCCTGGAGCCGGAGGTTCTTTGTCCTTTTAGCTATTTCTTTGATGCCTTTGAAGGCATTCCATGCCGCTCTCTTCCTCCTGCGCAGCTCAGGTTTTAGGTCATTCATCATGTTGACTTCTCGACCTAGGTACACATAACTGCTGCATTCAGAGACGTTTGTTCCATTGAGAGTGAATGGGGCCTCTCGAACTAGTTCATTTTTCATAAACATGGTTTTCTTCAGATTCAGCTGTAGACCTATCTTTCCACATTCTCGGTTGAAATCAACCAGCATTTGTGCCACTTGGCTAATGTTTGGTGTTATTAGAACGATGTCATCAGCGAAGCAGAGGTGGTGTACTTGCTGACCATCTATCTTCACTCCCATTCCTTCCCATTCTAATTGTCGCATGATGTTCTCGAGGGTGGCACTGAAGAGTTTTGGTGAAATAGTATCACCCTGTCGAACCCCTCTTTTGACATCAATGATCACTTCTTTGTAGAATGGTGAGATCCTGGTGGTGAATCTGTAATACAGCTCATGAAGGATCTTGATGTATTGGGTTTGAACACCCTGTTTGGCTAGGTCTTCGATGACTGCTTCAGTCTCCACAGAATCAAAGGCTTTCTTTAAATCAATGAACGTGAGATAGAGCGGCATCTTGTACTCCCTACAAACCTCAATGAGCTTGGTTACTGTGTGGATATGGTCGATTGTGCTGAATCTTTTCCAGAAGCCAGTTTGCTCCAATGGTTGTCCTTCATCTAGTGTTCTGCCAATCCTGTTCAGGATGACTCGTGTAAACAGCTTGTAGATGATGGACAACAGGCCGACTGGGCAATAGTTGCCGATGTCGTGAATGTCTCCCTTCTTGAACAGTGGAACTGTCCTGCTGGTTTTCCATTGGAAGGGTACCTTGTATTTGGACAGGTAGCATGTGAAGAGCCGAGCTAGTGTATTGATGAGTACCGACGGCAGATTCTTCAGATGTTCGGGTCTTACTTTGTCTGGACCTGGTGCTGTTCCCTTCTTTACCGACGAGATGGCATGTCGGATTTCAGAAGGGAGAACGTTGGGCTATATTGATCTTCTGTCTGAACTTTTTCTGTCATACAACAATGAGTATTTGAATCAACTGTGTAAATACAAGGAGCTGAGGCAATTGACATGTGAACAGATGTTTTAATTATTAATTTAATAATTAAAACAGATTTTAATTATTAAAATCTAATAATTAAAGCTAATTATCTCTTTCATAAAAGATTACTCTTTGGGGAGAATATAGGTGGTATGGTAAATGTTTAACTAACACTTGGTTCTTCCTTACTTTGAGATGTCAAACAGACAATCACATTTATTGCTGGTATTGTTAAATTTTCTTTTCTTGGCACTCTCCAATGATCAATGAGTTAACCTGATGAGCATTGGGGTCAAAGTGTTTGAAGATTGAGTTGTAGCTAGAAATAAGCTAACTTGTACTCTTAAATAAAAAGTCAAGCTGTATAGTTTTCCTTTTTGATTCTTTAACCTATAAACACTAGCTACCTGCTAGGATTTGGTCGAAGCTGCCATGATAATGTTCAGAAGTGATTATATCAGCATACTCTAAAGCCTTTGTCCTTACTAACTTAATATGTACTTTATTATATTTTTAAAATAGAATTACGGTCTATGATTTTTGAAAATACTTAACCTGATTCTTGATAACTAACTGTATTCATTCCACATACCAAAATGATATTTTTTCAATCAAGGAAATAGGAAAATAATAATCCAATCACCACGACTCATTATAAACTGTTTCTTTTATTCAAGAACACAGTTTTTCAGTTTTTGCAAGGGTAAATTTTACTCCTCAGCTATTCTTAGCAAAAATAACAAGATAGCTAAACAGCATTGCACTGGTGTAATACTGCCCCCTTCTACTGGAAAATGCAAAACATACTGGACATCTGTTCACATGCCAATTGCCTCAGCTCCTTGTATTTACACAGTTGATTCAAATACTCATTGTTGCATGATAGAATAAGTTCAGACAGAAGATCAATATAGCCCTGTAACAATCAGTAAAATGATTGTGAGCAAATTATTTAGTAGTTAAGTATGTGGAATGAATGGACTTCTTACATTACACAGACACCAGTAAGATTTTGTTTCCCAAACTGTATATAACATGGGCTAGAGTGATAGACAAAGGGTAGGGCTCTTGACTCATAGGCATCTGTCATAGGTTTGATCCTCTGGTACCCTGAGCACTACCGCCAGAAATTATCATTGAAAGCAAAGCCAAGAATAAGCCTGGAGTACAGCCAGGTGTGGCCCCAAAACACATAACCAACCAACCACACAAACAAAGCCACATAAGTGTACTTACGATGATTAACTCAGGCAGTTATTTTTGTAGTAGTCCACTAACATATTTAAATCCAGTGCTTTTTCTATATCACCTGTTCCCAGGAAAACAGCTTGTATTATGAGGGGTGTGAACGGAGATTTTACAGAAGAAGGAGAAACTAACCAATGCATCATCACTCAACTACCTTTAATATCATCATTAAATTATTTTTATAGTTCTCTGTGCTTTGATCACATATAATATCTCCCCTGAACTTTTCCAAATTTGGAGCATAGGTATTACTGTTGTTATGTCATAGATAGAAAACTACAGCGAGCTTCGGTTCCATCATTTCTTCTCCCCATCATATTTGTTCCTTACATCTTTGGGATTGACAGGGAAATTTTACCTAAAATTTAAAACAATGTATGTCTGAGTTTCAGTCATTGATTTTTAATAAAGTGAATGTTAAAATCATGAGATAAAGAGCATGGCCTACCTTGAAATATATGCTCATGCTGTTCCTTTGAAATGAAAGGCCGTTTGCTTTTTTAATTCATCTTTTGAGATGGTTGTATTTATACTGTGTTTTTCTAAATCAGCATGCACTGATTAAAATTCTTTAAAAATTATAAAAATGTAAATCTTACTAATATTAGATTTTACATTTGAACCAATATCATCAGGCAACTCTGTTGAACCGAATAGTCTCCTGGATGAATGTAATCATCAAGTTCCTTTTATTTCTGTTGTCACGGCTACTTGATTGGTTGCCTAGCTACTAGTTTAAAACCTAATTCATAAACTACACCAACAAAGTTGTTTGGCTCCTTTCTTCTCTGCATGTTAAATGGAAAAGAATGGTGAGAATTTAAACAGGTTCATGTGTTCAAAATGGGGGAAGGGGAAGCAAATATAAGATTTTTGGTTTCTTTACAAGTCTTTTTAAGTCAAAAGGCCATATCCAGTTACGGAATCTCCCAGTTCAAGAATTAAAATTTGATACATCACAGTTAATAACTTTATGTAAAGAGTTCTTGGATGGGCATGCATAGAAAAAATTTATTAATAATGAGAATTTAATAGATCTGACTTCTCAGTTGAGCAGACACTTTCTAACTCATAATTTTTGTAAATCTTTACTAGATTTAATATGAACTTCCTTAGAGATCAGCTGTTCTCATCTTGTTTTTCTTCAAGGTCACTTTATGCTTTTAAAACTTAGACTCCCAAAAGTTTGTATTCATGTGGAATATATCCATCAATACTTTTGTTTAGGTATGGAAACTGAAAAATAAAAACACATCTCAAAAATGCAGCGCAGCATGTTAAATATTAATGTTTATGACATTTTCAAGTACTACTATATTTAAAAATAGTAAAAAGAATAACTCTAGGATATATATTACTGCAATTTCCCCTTGTTAACTGAATTTAATAACATTAATTAAACCACAGCTTGGTGTCCTATGTTTTTCCTTTCAGGATGTTACTATGTCATATACCATGTAGCTTCTGAGGGACTATCATTGCACACTGATTATAGAATAGAATAGAAGTAGTAAATAATTTTACTGCTCTTATAAAAATTAGTTTGGTCTTATGTACCCTTTATAATGGTCTTTGAGATTTCCAGGGAGATACTTTGAGTATATGCTTATGTTTAATAACAATGTTTCACTGTAGGAGCATTATAAATATCTAGAAATTACTACTGCTTTATCCTACTTGAATTAAAATACAAACATTTAATTAAGCTATATCATTTATATTTATGCCTTTCCTTGATGCAAAAAAAATGGATTAACTCTACTGATACATACAATGAATGAAGATTTAAAACTATAGAATAGATAGTGCAAAAGAACCTTGTAGTACATATTTAATACCTGTTTAAGGTGAGCCATATGCTTGATTCTGAGCTTCCTTATAACGACATAAGGGAAAAATGATAAAAGATCCACTGCTCATGATCAATTACCTCTATATACTTTTCGCATATACGGAAAACAGTTTCTCAGGAGAAACGTGGCAGCTTTCCTTCTATACAGAGCCTCATAAATGCTTGAGACATATTGAATAATGTCCCTATAATATTATAGAATGATAATTTTATAGAGCTGGTCCTTTATTCTTTGTGTGTGATTTTTGGGCCACACAGGGTTTTGGCTCTGCACTCAGAGATCACTCCTGGCAGGGTTTGGAGAAACATAAGGGCTGCCTGGCATCAAACCAGGTCAAACTCCCTATCCACTATAATACCTACCTGTCCCCTGGAGAGCTGATTCTTAACAGATTCTATTTTTATCTTTTAAATTTATCTTTTTAAATACAGATTCATGGGACTGGAGCATTGTACACTGGGAGGGTGCTTGCCTTGCATGTGGCCAACGAGGGTTCAACGCCCAACATCCCATATGTCCCTTAGAGTGCTGCTAAAAATGAGTCCTGAATGCAGAGTCAGGAGTAATCCCTGAGTATAGCCAGGTGAATGTCCACATCCCCACCCCCCAAAAATATCTAGATGCTTATTTCTGCAATAGTTTAGAAAGACAGTTTAAAACACATCATTACCTTGGCTATTTTAGATTTTATCTGGAAAAAAAAGGATAATTTCAGGGCTGTATGTGGCTCCAGTGGTAGGGTATATAAGTAATAGTTCAATGGTTGGGAGAAAGCTAGTGAAGAAACTATAAACTATGTTTGTAGGACTTTGCTTTAAAATTGCTATCCTTGCCACTCTGAGACTTTCTGAAAGGATTTCCGCAGGCATTTTAAATGGACCCTATTCAGATTTACATTTATCTTCAGCTCTTTCGTGTCCTTAGCCTTAGAGCCTGTTATTATGCTGGAAGTAGGAGTTTTCTCATGGAAAGACAACTAATGTGAAAAAAGGCACGTTGAAAATTTATTGTCTAGTGACTAATGCTAAGTAAACACATAAGGAAAGTCATAAAGTATTTCCAAAGAATTCTCTCCCTCTAATTTAGATCAGTTTCCTAGATGGCCTTTGGAATCCATACAATGCATTTAATAGTTCAAATATGTCCAAGGTGCAGAAAATTAAAAGCATTAAGAAATTTTCAGTTTAAAAATCCATATTAAAAATAAGATATATAGCTATAAGTCTTAATTTAAACATCCAGGCTGATGTTATTTGATTGAAAAGACTCTAAAAATATGTACCATTTAAATGACATATCACATTTTAATTTTTATTTATATACCATTTAAATGACATCACATTTTTATTTTTTATTTATATACCATTTAAATGGCATATCATATTTATATTTTTATTTATTTTTTAATGTTTTATTATACCACTGTGAGATATACAATTACAAAGATGTTTATGTTTGGGTTTCAGTCATACAATGTTCCAGCACATCCCTCCACCAGTGCCCATTTGCAATCACCAATGTCCCCTGTTTCCCTCCACCCCCAAGCCTGCCTCTATGGCAGGTACTTCCTCCCCATCTCTCTTTCTTTTTCTTCTCTGACACATTGTGGCTTGCTAAACATACATCTAGAGGTTATCATGTGTATCCCTTTGCTTATATTCAATGCTCAATTCTAGGATGGTATTATCATTTCCAACAATTATTAATACATTGTTCCCTTCTCTGTCTTACCTAACCTCTGACTCCCACACACTTGTGGTAGAGTCCAGCCACTAACAAGACCTCCTGATCCATGTTTTGCCTGATCTTGGATATTGGTATCATACTATTTTTATATCCCGCAAATAAATGCAGTTATTCTATATCTGTCCTTTTCCCTCTGGCTAATTTTACTCCCTTATGATCCTCTCCATGTTCATTCATTTTAGGCAAATTTCATAACTGTTTTTCCTGACAGCTGCATAGAATTCCATTGTGTAGATGTACCACAGTTTCTTTATCCAGTCATCTGTTCTCAGGCACTCTGGTTGCTTCCAGATTCTGGCTATTGGACTAATTACATGTTTAAACCATGACACTGAACTTAAAGATTTAAAGTTGGGCTCAGTTTTAAACATAGTCTGTATATCCTTGCATCGACTCCATGCTATTTTCCGAGATTTTTCACAAGGTTCCTTGAGGCAAGACAGTATGTCTTCTATGCCTAATAAAGAATCTATTTATTAAGATTTTCCTATTTTAGAGTTTGGGAAGGAATGTAAGCTAGCATTTGATAACCACCCTGCTGGGAGGGAAGGTGCTGTGCTCAAAAGCTTTCAATTCTTGACATCCCATTCCACAGATGTGGCTTCATTAAAGCCCTGAAGACTTTCTTTCAGAACATGTGTCTTAAGAATTAGACATCTACCGTTTATATCTCTTTTGGATTTTTAGAGTATCTCTAGAAAATCTCTTAACTAGTTTTTATTCTCATAGTATATAATAGGTTGACCATATTTTTTCTTAGTCCAATAATAATAAATTTCTTTCAGTGGTACAGTATATGAAGTATGATATAAAGATATGTCATATTTATATACCTCAGAGATATGAAGGTATAAACATTTTTATTTCTATGACTGTATAGTAGAAGCCTGTCTTCACCTTCTTCTGAGCAGAAATACTATTATATAGAACGTTTCCATTTATCACTGTGCAAGATAACTGAGTCAGAACGAGGAGCCCTTAGAGATCATTTAGTGAATATTTTTCTTTAATTGATGAAACTTGAGCAAAGAAATGTGAAGAATGTCCCCAGCTCCAACAACAAAGATATGTACTTGGCACCAGTCCCCTCTGTCCAGGCACTAGGTGTTTCCTAGAGGCCAGGGTAATATTTACATGCTCCTAAGATGTTTGTGGTCCTAACTCCTGAAGCATCATAAGGTCTCAGAATGCTAAAGTAAGTTTTAATGTTGGTTATTTTGTCCTATTATAACTCTTGCACATAGTGATGTCACATGTAATATATAATGTGGCACCTTGACTAAATCGGCTGTTTGGTTAAATGGGAGATTTTATTTTCCAGGCATGGCTAGTACACAGTAGACCCTAAATGTAATATTCATTGATTTAGTTGTCTGTAGCAGAATTTGTAACACTTATATTTTATGCAAAAGTTTAGTTCCTTCTATCTCACTTATTTTTGTTACTGGAGACAAAATTTGGTGATTTGGAGACAACCGCTGGACTAGAGCCGTTACCGACTGGATCCCACGGGATGTCAAAAGATCACGAGGTCGCCCACCTACAAGATGGTCAGACTTCCTTGTTAAGACCCTGAAGGAACGGTTTGAGGCTCTTCATATTCCTGAATCAACCAGATGCCATTGGGCTACATTGGCACGTGATAGGGTCCAATGGAAATGTTACTGGCGCCCGCTGGAGCAAATCGATGAATAACGGGATTCAAGTGATTCAAGTGATGAAGTGATCAAGTGATCTCACTTATTTTAACATGGCTTAAGCTTTTGATAGGTAGATGGGATAGATAAAGCTTTTATTGTCCTTTTCCTGAGAAAAAGGATTTTCCTTACCAGTTGCAGTTTTAGGAATATGAGAATGGCAGTGACTAAAATATGTTTTTAGTTGGGGAAAATTATTTTCATCTCTATGATGTTTAATCGAAATAACTATCCTTAAAGGTAGAATTTTTCTTTTGTTTAATTAATATTTTATTATACCACCATGAAATATACAATTACAATGTTGTTCATATTTGGGGGTTTTAGTCACATTGTGTTCCAGCACCCCTCCCTCCACCAGTGCCCATTTCCCACCACCAATGCCCCCAATTTACTCCCCCGCCCATAGCCTGCCTCTATGGCAGGTTCTTTATCTCCTTTCTCTCTTTCTCCCTCCCTCTCTCTTCCTTCTCTTACATATTGCGGATTGCTATACATACACTTAGAGGCCATCATGTGCGTTTTTTTTGCCTGTATTTAATGTTCAGTTCTAGGTTGGTATTAGCCCTTTCGACATTTATTCACACATGTTCCCTTCTCTGTCTTACCTAACCTCTGACTCCCACACGCTTGTGGTAATTTCTAAAGGTAGAATTTTTCTAAGAAATATAATTTTCTATACATCAATATTAGTTTTAAAGAGCCCAAATCATATGCTTATATTCATGGAGGTAGCTTCAAAGTTGAGGCTTTTCAAAGTCCTTGTTTTCAGATACAACCTTCTTTTGCCAATAATATATAGACTTTGCAAATACCTTGAAAATACCATCTTCTGCCCACTTTTTTCTGGTGAGCTTTGAATCTAAGCACTTATGTTATAGACAAGTCTGTCAAATGAGTGCAGAGTGTGCCTCTGGCCTTATATGAGTGTGCTCTGTATGTGTCTTTCTCTGTGAGTGTTTTTGTCCTGTCCTCTTTATGGTATAAATCTGTGAGTCTGTTACTTAGCCACAACTGTCAGTATCTGATTCTCTTTTCTCTGTGTTTGTCTCCCGTGCGGTATCTGTTTCTTACTCTTTTTTCTCTCTGTGTGCATCTGTCACTTTATTTTATCTAAGGGTGTAGATGTTGTCTGACTGTCTGCATCTATAGGAGTTGTCTATGTATTGGTCACTGTTTCTTTGTGTCCGTGATTCTCTGAATGTATGTCTCTCTGTGATTAAGTGTTTAGAAAAACCTTAATAGGTCTTAGTCCGCTTGTTAATCTGTATCTCTTGACTACATATATATGCATGTATATGTGTGTATGTGTATATAACTTTTATTATTATATCCCCTTCTCCTATGGCACTAGGTATTACTGATACTCTAGACCATATTTCCATTTTTAATTTTCTGTAAGTATAGACCTGGATATGGGGAGTGTATATCTGTCTACACATAAATATGCTTTATAAATTCCTTTCATCACTGCTTCTCTCTTGGTTTTGTCTCAAATCTGTTTTTTTAAAAATGTGCTATTTGGAGTGTTCTAACAAATTCATTTTTAAAAAGATCCACTTGGCAATCTTTGACATTTGCAACTAAGATTAGAATTTCCCAAAGTAATATCTTCCTACTGTGGATAGAAATGTTTGCTTTTATTTTTGGTGCAGTCCTGATTTTCCCTTTATATCTTCTTTATAAATGATGTTAAAGTATTTGTTCTAAATTCACACAAAACGTTGTTATAAAATACATTGTTCTGGTAACTTCGGCTTTAGGTTTCAAGAGTTTCCTGAAGTTTTCAGCAAAGATGATCACTCTAAAATTGTTTTCCTCCCATATATTAAGAATTTGTATAAATGTCATGAAATGAGAAAGCATTTTTATATATTAATATTAACTTGTCAACATTAAATTAATCTCAAATCTTCTTATCTAAATTGGAGAGAAGCACATATCTTCTCTATTTTTAAAGAATATTTTGTCAACCTATATTGAAAATCAAATTGGTTTATCAAGGAATTTTTATTCCATTAGCAAAATTAATACTCTGATCTTAATAAAACTCCTGGGAAGTTAGTTGGTAGCAAGTTTAGTTTTTATTTTTCTTGGCCAATAATTTTATTTTTTGTAAAATTTTTTCCCAGTATCTAGACAAAACTTATGTTGGTAATGAAAAAGGAATAGGACCCTTCAAGGTCCAAAACTTCATTTCACTGCAAATAGATAATTGTCCTCTTCAATACTATATGTCTTACTTCTGTGTCTTTGTCTTCTCACCTGTTACATTTCATGTTTTTTTAAACTCACTTGGATGGTTGAATTACTGAATATATTCTATACTGTTATGGGGAAGATGAAGTAAGATAATGCACATGATGTGGAATAGAGGAAGCAAATACTCTCCTAGTTCCCTTTGTTGTTTATAGTTTGTAATATAGCAGAATGACAGCTATGGGAGCTGGCCACCTAACACATGCGCGAGGCTTATGTACGATACTTGAGATGCAGAGAAATACTGACTACTCCCTTTCTTCCCTGATGGAAAATTTGTCTGATTTGGGAGATAAGGTAGACATATAAAAGAGACTATGACAATGTGGGGTCCAAGTGCCACGTGAGAAAAATGGACTATAAAGGTTGATGCAGAACAAAGGAAACTTTGCTGATCAGTGGTGGCTAAGATTCAGAAAGAGTGCTGTGAGCAGGAAGGACTTGAAATACTTAAATAAAATCAACACAAACAGAGAAAACAAAAACAATGTAGGAACGGTCAAGAAGAGGGACTAGGTAGGATTCTAGCATGAGCATGGGTAGGGTAAGGTTCTTTTAACGTGGGGGATGGTGGCAGGGTTCAGATGATGGAGGACATATAGGCCTGGCTTAGAAATTTAGCCTAGAGCTCTGGTGGGGGGGGGCTGCAAAGGGAAGGAATGAGAGAAGTGGGAAGAGACAGAGAGACAGAGAAAGACAGGGAGAAAATAATGATGGTAATAGTGACTAAAGGACTAAGGTAATCCAAGAATATTTCTCCCTACAGTGAACCTATATGAAGTCAATCAGTTGGCTATGTGGAAACTATTGAAGCAACCCAATAAGTTATTCTCTTTCCAATTAGAGCGCTATTGGGGCATAAGGGAATATAAATAGGAATCAAATTTTGAAATAGAAAACATTGACTAATAGGTATTATAAATAAGTACTTTTGCAAAAAAATCTCATTTGATTTTCATGAAATCCTGAGATAGACAGTATGTATTGCTTCTCTCATTAAAGTTATAAAAATGAGGGATTTAGAATAACTGTAGATTCAAATACCAGTTCATCTATACATAAATTCTATACTTTCCGCTCTATCATAATCTTAAATTATCATCATTGGCAAATTGAAGGAAGAGCCCTCTTCCTCTTTGCTTAACACAGAACCGAAAAATGTTCACTCATTAATCATTTATTGCTTGTTTATAGAGATCAAACCTTAGGGAAAATAATTACTCTTATAAGGATAAATGACTTTCATTTTAATATGACAATACTTTTTGTGTATACCTGGCCTTGTTCAGAGGAAACATATAGTAGGAGAGTTATTTTATCTTTGTTTTAACCAGGCTATAGTTAGAAGAAATTTGAAGTCTCTGAGCGATGACCTGCTTTCTCTTTGGTCTTCTGTTCTGTTATCAGTTTTCCATGACCCATACTTCCCTGCCTCTGCCTTTTTATGTCTCAGATGCATTGCTCTCCTTTTTCTTCCTGAACCCTGTCTCATCTCCCTGATGGGGTGCAGCCTGGCTTTTCTTAGACCAATGACGATGGTACTGGTGCTGGGTGGAGCTCTTATGGAAGAGAGCACCAGGACCTTGTACTGTATTGTTGGTGGCAGAGTGGACAGAATGTTGTTCTGAGGATTGAACTCGGTTGTGTGTGTGTAATCTACCACTGGGACTATCTTCCCAGTCCAAGATTACTTGAATTCCAAACCGGTCTGCTCTTTCCCTTTCTTCCTGTCAGTCTCCCTGCTAGTTTACAGCCTACTGCTGTTAGTGTGCAGTCTCTGACTACTTTTCCTAATTGTTATCTAATCTCTTGCAATTGCAAGGGATAGTCGCTCTCTCTCTGCTTTCTCCTATGGCAGGATACTAGAGTCTGTGATTCCTGCACCTACTCAACCTACTCAATCCTGTGTATTAGAAGCTCCTGTGCATGTCTAACTACATGGTCTCAAACTCTGCATAAGAATGAACTATACAAGACAGAGATGTAGTATAGCTTGGGGAGGGGCTCTGCTGAGAGATGATCAGCGCAGATTTATTCAGAATCCAATACTGATTTTATTTATTTAAATGGAAATGCAGTAAGTGTTAGACTCGACTAGTTTATATATAAAACAAATACTGGCTTGTAAGGCTGATCTTGCTAATTTCTTGACTTGGATCTAAAACTGTCAAGCACACAAATTAAGCTGCAGACAAGTGGAAGGAATCGGCTCGAGTATTTAAATCAGAAGACTTGACTTTTTGGCCTTCCTTTGACTCAGTCTCTTAGATTTCAGCAAAATCTCTAATCTGACTGAGCCTGAGTATGTTCTACAAAATTAGAATGATCCTACCTTTAAAATGAGCTAAGTGTGTGAAAGGCTTTCAAATGTCTAAGATGATGGTAGCCACTGAGGCTATGTATGGGTTATGTAGAAAGGTGAGGACCAGGTTAACTGAATCAGTGATTATAACTGAGGAGGGATGATTTTACACTGTAAGCCTCCTGCTTCTGTTTCATTGACGTGAAGTGGACTCCAAGTGGCCTTAGGTTGATAGCATAAATAAGTAGCATGTCATCACTTTTTCCGCATAAATAAAACAATTTTTTTTGTTTATCATCTTTGTGGGTGGTGGTGGAAGGAGAGGATGTAGAAAGAAACTGAAATCTATTTGAAGTAAATCAGGTTTGTTGTACTGAAGATCTCTGGAGTTTATTGGAAATATTTACTCTTTCTGAGAGATTTATGAGCAGCACAAGACGGTAAGATCACAATGCTGTTTGAGCTCATGAATTTCATCTAGCTTTAATCGTCTGGTTCTCCAGAATCAGTTCTGAATGACATCAATTTCAAAGGTTTCTTCATGAAATAAAAATTAGCTATTGGTGGTGTTTGAAGAGATTAAAAAATTTACTTATAGTCACGTAGAAATGGTACTAAAGAGTTTTATTATCAAATCAGTTTATCTGAAAGTAACGTATATGATAAACAGTGACCTTTGAAACAGTAAGAAGGTAATTGCTGTAAATATCCATATTTGCTACTCTTAATGGAAAAGTTAATATTTCATACCCGAATTTTTAGATATATTATGTTTATATTAAAGCTTGTTTGAGCAATTTAATAATCTATCCACTTATATCATTATATTACTATATTACATTATTATATCAAAAGAGAAATGCAGCCTATTAGTTGAGACATTAAAATTACAGTTTTTAATATGCTCGACCTAATATCATCAAAAAGACTGTCCCTAGTAGCCCTTTTTCCTCCCTGTTTTTTCTTTTGTTTTGGGACATACCTGGCAGTGCTCAGAGTTTATTCCAGTGTCTGTACTCAGGAATCACTCCTGGAATGCTCAGGTAATAAATGGGGTGCCAGGGAATCTAAAAAGGGTTTGCCACATGGAAGGCAAATACCCTACTTGCTGCACTATTGTTTCAGTCCACTTTAACTCTAAAAATTTTAAATTTTGATCATAATAAAAATTTCAATTTTTTTATCAGTGGAAGAAGGTTCATCTTTCTTTTTTAGATTGTGCTTTCCTTCATGTCAAACTTATGCAGTAAAGTTGTCTGAGCTATAATCTTTAAAAATGCCTGTAATTGTCATGATCTTTCTTTTTATTAGTGAACCTAAGAGTGCCATTAAATTTGACAGATTTTAAAACTATGCTAAATATAATATTCACGTAGGAAGTTATTTGGTTTATGAATTACTTTCATTTTTCCATTGAAGACTATGCAAATTACTCCTGATAGACAGTCTTTTGGATTATAGGATCAGTGTCTCTGCCCTTCTTCTGTTTGGGCTCATTGTCCAAGTTTGTCCTTGCCAAGGCAGGAGATATATGGGATAGAAGAACAGCTACCCAATGTGGATGTGCTTGTCTCTAAATGGTCTAGTGTGAAAATCTTGGAGATGCCACTTGGATTTCATTTAGAAAATTGAACTGCAGTCTGAGCACCATCTTTCATTGTACAGAAAAAAAACTGTATAATTCCACTGAAGCTCTTGCTTTTTATATGAAAAGTAAGATCCCAAAAATTAAAAATATTTTGCTATTTAATTCCCGATTTCACATTTTAATTCCAGTTTTCATTTATGAATGAAAGAATTAAATTAGCTCTAATACTACTCTCTGGATATTTAAATTATTTGTTAAATATAAAATGCTAAAGATAAGTTTATGGGTTTTTTGTTTGTCTGGTTTGTTTTGGGTTTGGTTTTTGTTCCTAGAGGTCTAAAGGGGAAGGAGGAGTGGGCTACACTCTGCAGAGGTTTTAAAGGGGAAGGAGGAGTGGGCTACACTCTGCAGTGCTCGGGGCACACTCCTGGCTCTGTGTACCAGGATCACTGCTCCAAGTACTTAGTACAAAGTATCGAAGTGCTTTGATCCCTTTGGCAGTGCAAGGGCTCAAACCAGGGCTAGCTTCTGAGGCAAGTGCCTTAACCCATGTTCTATCTCTCTGGCCAATTTCTGAATTAAAAAGGTCATTGCAGTCTGTACCTTCCCTGTTATATCTATAATACACAACTTTTCCATATCTAATTTCTGAGTGTGAACATAGAACCTGCTTTTTTCCCAATATAAAAGTAAAAATCTCTGCACAAAATGTAGTTTAAATAGAAAATATTTCACTTTTTGCCCCAAGGAAGGTGAGATATTCAGAGAGATGATTTTGGGGAGATAGTGAGGGGCTTGGGGGGATATTGGAAGGGAATAATAAATGCTTGCCCCCATCCTCCCTGTTTGCCGGCTTTCTGATGACAAACAGCTGATATGTGGCCAGCACATACCTCATTTACATCACATGCATAATGTACTCTATCAGGGATATTAGTTTCTCAAGGTTGGCGGTGTTGCGTAACACACACGGTGATCAACACATTTTCTGAGGCTACAGTCATCAGAGAAATGCAGCCGTGGTGTGGGAACAAGGGGACGTAGCATGGGGTCATGGTGTGCCCATCCCTGTCCGGTGGTCATCCTTCCTTCTGAGACAGCTTTCCTTTAGAGCCTAGCAAAAGGGTCGTGAATTTACTAGCATAAAACATGAAACTGGGTGCAAGCATAATGCGTTTATTCCAGAGTCTCATACTCCTTGCTTAAGAGGAAATATTGATTTCTTGGGAAACAAATGTCTTGAAAGCTTTGTAGGTCTGTGCATGTTTTGCTGTCATCTTAAAGCAAGATGTGTTGCCTTTTGCAAATGTGTAGCCACATTTAATCTCAAGTAGGCATTTAGCTGCTAAAAGTCAGATATGAGAAATTAACAAAATCTAAAAAAACTGTGGAACCTAAGTTCCTAGTAAACTATTGGCTGCCTTGTTAATAGTGTGCTGTGTATAAAATTTATTCTTAGCGTATTAACCTCTTCATGGTTTTCACACATTCACTAAAAGATGATAATCTCACAGCTGTTTTCACCCTTTTATTTGTTTAAGATTCTTGCACGAGTTCAATCCTGGAAGTATTTTACAAAGCAGTTTTCATGTTCCTGTTCCATAATGGCTTGCAGTATTCCCAAATAACTCTTACACATGAGTTCAATAAATAATTGGAAGCCCAGATGTTTGAAACGGATATAGCAGATACACTGTCACTGTATTTTAAATGCAGCTACTTTCCCTTTGTCCTCTCATCAACTTCACAGCATTGCACTCTGCCATTTTCAGTTCTCTTCTAATTAAACCTCGATGAGCATTTGGCATGTATGTGTTCCCCACACGTGCCCTTCTCGAGTGCAGCGTGTGGCGGCATCCTGTGTTATTGTTGCTGACTTGAGGCATTCCAAGGGAGAAATTTTATTTCTTCCAACTAAATGGCAACATTCTTCATCCCTTTACTTCACCTCCTGATAAAGAAATTGCCCAAACGGAGATTTGATTTACCATTTTACATGGCAAATAACCAGAAACCCAGTGGCAGTCCTTTCTTATGCTAAGGCAGAGACATCTTCAGTGCTTGACCAAGTACAAATTTTAGATGTGCATATAAGAAAATACTTTTTTGAAGTTAGTTTTAAAATATGACTTCCTAATTCTAGAAATTTCAAGGAAATGATGAAAGTACAGATTTTAATCACAACAGTTTGAGATTACTAATATTTTGTTGCTATATACATCTCTCTCTGATTCCATTTATCATTTTATAGCTCAGAATATTTTCTCCTAACTTACAGGTCTTGGTTCCTCCCACCTTAAAATAATTGCATTAGAATCTGGAAAATGCTATGGCATTATCAAAGAAAAGTTGTGTTTTTTTTTTTAAGAGATAGAAGAGTATTATGGCTACATTTAAGAATTTTTAATTTGTGTCTTATTTAGTCTGGTGTGCAATGTGACACCAGTTAATTGTAACGTTATTCTGTGGTAACTACATGTTAACTCTGTTGGAAGTAATGGTAATTATACTGTAATTGATATCAGTTCTCCCACATCTTTGGAAAACCATACAATTAACACATATCACCACAGTTGGACACTGTCTTTTGTCCTTTGTAATGCTGCTGTGTTGGAGTACCATTTTGAACAGGAGCTTAAATATTTTCTTCTTTTACACTTATTTAAATATTTTATTTTAAAATAATTTTTTAAAATTTTCACAAAATGAAAGCTTTTTCTATTTTTTTTTACTTACCTGAAAAAAAGTTTTTTTTTTATCCAAGCAATCAGCCACAGTCTTGGATTGTTTCTATTGTTTATGTGAAAAGTCACTGTGGTTTCCCTTGACCGAGGAGTACTTCCTGTGTCCTAGAAGTAGAATAATAATAGAATATACCACAATGTATTGACATCAAAGGGTTAATTCATTTTTTTCCTGGAGAATTCCTCTGTAAAACTGTAATCAGGACATGTACATACATTTTTCCTCCAGAGAAAAAAGAGATTTATTCTGAGCTACTGCCACCAAAATAAATCATGGCAAATTAAGAGTTTAGGAGCACCTTTACACCAAATACCAATGAAAATGTTTTCCTTCTGATTTTGCCCACCTCTTCTTTGCTTTCCAGTGTGTCCTTCCTTCTGTCATTTTGCCTGTGATGTAGCAGGAATTTCAGGAGTTGCAAATAATTTTTTGGCTTAAATATGACCATAGTTTGGCAGGCATGTTTGACACATGAATTGTCTTTAGTGGTTTTCTTGAGACTATGAATAATTGGTCAGATTTTATTTTTAATGACAGCAAAGTCATTTCACTAGTGTGTGCTGCAGAACCAGCAACAGGAAAGTCAAGTAAGAGTTACCAGATCATATAGATTTTAAAGCTGGAAGAAAACTCAGCGATGAGTGAGTTCAGCTCCCTCATTTTATAGATGAAGTCATCCAGTACCCGCACGGTTTGTCAAAAGCACATATGAAACCAGTTGAGTGGAAGGAATGGAGAGAGGAGAGAGAGAGAGAGAGAGAGAGAGAGAGAGAGAGAGAGAGAGTCTAGAAGCCTGGTTTTATGTTCTGAGTCTGTACTGGACAATGTGAAGCTCTGAGTAAATGTTCTCTGTGGTATCTCTTCTCATTTACAGAAGAGGCCTTTATGTTTCTTTCTAACACTAGCATTTTCTCATGCCCTCCTGTATTTTTTCTTTTTTAAGATATATGTTTTTATAGCACAAATATTTCTTTAAATTATGGAAAAATCTCTTAGGAGATGTGATATTTTTGTACATCTCATAAATTAAAACAAACGCATGGTGGTGATACCTTACATTTTTTCCATTTGTTTTTGGTATGTATGTTTGAAAAAAGCATCTTCAAGTTTATCAGTTTTTCAGCTTAAAATTAAATTGGAGACATTTCGATAAAATATTCATTTTTGTTTTATAAAGCTTTGATGTATTCAACTTGAATAAACTGCTCCTGTGTTTCTACAAACATTATTTAAAAGTATACATTATAAATATAACCGGTCTCTGAAATCAAGTACTTAGATTTTGAACAAATGCAATTCTCAGATAACTTTTTTGGACAAAGACATTTGCTTTACTGGTAATTAATTTTATTGTGACGGCAAAGTCATTTCACTAGTGTGAAATGTTAATGTTGAATAGAAAATTGTTAATTGTTAGCAATTCTCTGTTCAAATGATAGTTAGAATAGTAAATTTTCGCTGATGGTTTTGGTAGAGTTGAAATTCTCCAGTTTTAATAAGAATTCACATAATTTTACAATGGAAATTTTTGTGAACTTGTTATTGAAAAAACAGTTAATCTGGGGCCAGAGCAATAGCCCAGTGGGTAGGGCGTTTGCCTTGCACGCTGCCGGCCTGTGCCGACCGGGTTCGATCCCCCGCATCCCATATGGTCCCCCGAGCACCGCCAGGAGTAATTCCTGAGTGCAGAACCAGGAGAAACCCCTGAGCGTTGCTGGGCATGACCCAAAAAGAAAAAAAAAAAGTTAATCATAGAATATTTGGGAACAAATATGCATCGTGCCTCTGCACATGAATAAAAATTTAGAAACCACATATAAGTAGGAGTTGGACTGCCACACAACTGGATTTGTTTAAATCAGAACACTCTATAACTCTGCTTGGGAGTTGCAAACTTATAAATAACCTTGCAATTGGTTAAAACTATTATTAAAACCATATGAATAAGACAGAAAGCGTTTGGTTAAAGGGGTTCTGTAAGCATTATAATCCTGATGAGGCGAATTTAAACTCAGTGAAACCCAAGCCTA
Source organism: Cryptotis parvus (assembly GCA_021461705.1). Lineage (NCBI taxonomy): Eukaryota > Metazoa > Chordata > Mammalia > Eulipotyphla > Soricidae > Cryptotis > Cryptotis parvus. The sequence continues at coordinate 111,109 of JAJIBD010001664.1, forward strand.
AAAGGGTCTCATACCTTCAAAGTTAATGCTACTTCATCATTTTTCACCTAATGGTCAATGACAAGAGTTTAAGGATATGTTCCAGGAGAGATACAGGATGCTGTCTTTGCCAGGGGTGTGGGGAGGAAACTTGCTTAGTTTGGTATACTCTTCAAATCGTGGGGGAAACATGTCATATATCATTTGAGGATATTTTTGAAAGCTTCATAAAACATATCCACAAGCTCTGTAGACATTAATTCATTTCAGCTGCCACGTGCTTCTGTGCCTCAGGGCACCATCCCACCTGGATATAGAAAGGATTGGGAGAAACTTTCACTCACCTGAGGAGTTTCAGTGACTTTGTTTCAGTGACTTATATCAGCCTCCTGAGAGGTTATATGAACAGTTTGTCAGGCTTTATTGACTGTATGTCTTATCTCAAATACAAATCTTCTAAAAATTTGAAAAAATTTTCCTAAGGACTTACCATTATTTGTTCTCCTTTTAAAGTAACTTTTCTTTTAAAAAGAAATACTACAAATATAGTCCATGGATAAAAATCAATAAACCCATTACTAGGTCATAATCATGACTCAATCACTCAGAGAATTATTTTGTAGACTTTATAAAGTCTTATCTAAAACTCGTTACCTTATTATTTGAATGGTTAGTGAAGATGACATGTCTATTATAACATAAGAGGAAGAAGTTGCCATTGTATTCATTTTTCTACAGCTGCTATACTGTAATTCTACAGACTGAATGGCTTTAACAATTGACATTTTTCTCACTGTATTTCAGGCTCAGAGTCTAAGATCAAAGTGCCAGCAGAATTGTTTCTCTTGACACCTTTCTCCTTGGCTAGTTAGTTTCTCCAGTGTCCGTTCACAGGTTTTTCCCAAGTGAATACACAACCCTGTGGCTTTGTATGTCAGAATTGCCTCATACATAAAGACATGCCTCAGATTCTACTGGGATACATCCCAATGGCCCCATTTTAATTTAATCACCTCCAATCAATGTTAAGGTAGATGGAGTCATAGCATCAGCACATGAATCTTAAGAGGACATACTTCGGTTCCCAAACAGCCATATTTGATTAGATTGAAGAGTCCTAACTTCGTTTGTGAAGTGTTTTCTTTAGGATTACAGTGTTCATGGAACCCAACATTCCAAACAAATAATTTGTCTCTATGTGGTTTCATCTCAATTATCTTTGCAAATCGTTCTTGTTCTTCTAGTTGGAGATTAATTCTCTAAAGTAATTCAATGGAAATTAGTATGCTTTAATAATATTTCATTGTTTGTTCACAAAGTATTAGCATTATTAATTCAAAGAATGAATAACAATGGTTAATTGTTAAGCAAACTAAGACACGTATGAAGACTAGTGGGAAAGTTGAAATTTTAGGGAAGATCTTTGCAGAATTCTTTAAAATAATAGTAATTAGGCTGGACTATATAGCTTAGCACTTCTGTGTAGCTCAGGCCATTAGGAGACTACTCTCTTGTTAAACCTACTGAAGCACCTTCTTTTGTAATTCTTTAAAATCTTCAATTCTTTTAATCTCACTACTTCCAACATGACATGGCGCAGAGCTACTACCGGCTCTCCCTGTGCTCGGCTCATCATGAGGCATTCTTGGAGGGAGGGCGGGTTCTGGCCCTGGCCTCCCATCCCAATAGAGCCTCGGAAGAAGCCAGAGGAACCCCCATACCATGGTGGGAGCCATTTTCAACGTCCATACTCCATAGCCCATCAGAGCTCTACCCAAGAGAGAAGCTGATCTCAAGCCCAGCTCATCAGAGCTCACCCTAGAGAAAAGCCTATTTCAAGCCCAGGTATACTGGTCTCAGTGGCTAAAGTCACCAGACTTCTGTGGAAATGGAGCTGTGGTCCCTGTCCCCCCACCTCTGTCCCATCTGGGAGGCCCAGTGGACCTGCCCACGACCTGCTCCCAGGCTGTTAGCTGTGAACCAGAGACACAGATACACAGGGCAGAGCTGCTACCAACTTCTCCCATTGTGGGTGGCCGCAAAGCCACTGCACTGTACATCAGTAAATGCAAGAACTGAGAGCCTACTTACTACTGAGAGTATCCCGCCTGCACAGCAGAGCCTGACAAGTTACCCGTGTCGTATTCAATATGCCAAAACAGTAACAATAATAGACCCATTTCCATGACCTGAATGAATGGTTTGAGGCTCTTTGTGTCCCTAGAGTGAGCAGATGACCTTGCACTATACTAGCATGCAACAGGAACAAATGGAGACATTACTAGCACCTGCTTGAGCAACTCAATGAACAACAGTGACAAGTGATACAAGTGATACTTCCAACATAAGAACTAATTAAAAATGTGAGAAACACTCACTGGAAAGAGTCTTGTGCATAGTACATAGTAAGTGACATTCTTGCCTTTGTCCACCCCTGGTACATATATTTGTGCCCAAGGGTGAACACTGTTGGTAAAATTAGGCTCTAATTTAGGATGCCTAGCACAGGTTTGCTATAGAGTACTGAAAGCTTGACAAATCAATAGTTTTAGCTAACAAAGTATTATATGAAATATATATATATATGCATCTGTGTGTATATACAAAATTATTTAAATTACTTATATATTATAACACTAAATGTTACATATATACAGTTTGATTATTTGTTTTTGTGCCATACCTGGTGGTACTCAGCTCTTACTCCTGATTCCACATTCAGGGATCACTCCTGGCCTTGCTGAAGGACCATATGGGTTGCATGGGATCAAACCTGAGTTGGATATAATAGAATTGAGAAAGACATGTGGGGAATACTAAGTATATGAAAGACCTTGACAGTCAAGTAGAGGAGTTTTAGTGAAATACGATGGAAGATTTTAAATCAGAAACATGAAATGGAGCTAATGAACAGGTGAACTGGGAGGGAAGTATCAGGATCAGGTGGTCTAGAAACAATATGGCTGCCGTGATCGTGGAGTGGAATGTGGGTTGAGAACATGTGATAGGGTAGTGAATAGTGACAGGAGGGCAGGAGGAGGAAGAAACTGTTCACAGAGTTTCTGTGAAAGAAGAATCAGCAAGTTTGTTTGGTTGGTAGTCTTGGGAGGGCAAGAAATGCAATGAGACAAATAGTACTGACTGGGCTGACAGTGATGGGAGTAGAACCAGGATAGGAAGTGAGGTCCAGAGAAAGCTTTTTTAAGGGCAGTCTTAACTTTTTTGTTTAGACACTTTTTCCTGGTTTGGAGAGACACTAAAACTGAAAACTGGAATGAGTTATCAGGAATCTTTTAGAGGGCAGCATTCAATAACTTAGTCATAGCTGAAACCGTGAACACAGATAATATCTCAGAATACTGTGATGGCCTTAGAGAATTTCTGTTTAAAATGTGTTTATCTCTTCTATCTCTTAGAAGTCTTTGCTTCAGAAACACACCAAAACATGGTAGCACTGCTGTATTATTAATCCTTGCAAAAATTCCTGATTGTAAGGAATTTGAAAGAGATTTTGATTATTTAACGTTTAAATATGTATTATTAGATATGACATCAAAATTCTGATTTTAAAAATATTTTGCTAAAATATCCATGTAGAAGATAGGTGGGTTTAAATCTGTACTACATAAGTATGGACTTTTCTATTTCATCTATATTTGTATAAAATATTACCTTTGCCTTCTTATAGGATGTTTATATTTATCAAATACATATAAAAGATTCTATAAACAATATATTTGAGAGAAGCATAGCAAATCCTAACTATATTTTACAAGTGAAAGTAACAAGAAATAATTATATTTTGCCCATTTTAACTGCAGTACAAGTAATAGCTCGTAGGTATGTGTTCTGTCGACTACTATGAATGACCTCATATTCCACCATTCTTTACACAGGAGCTTTGAATAAAGGCTGGTAAAGTACCTCTCATTTAGAGCACTGGAATAAAATATATCACCTCATTGTCCCACTGTGTATACCTGTCAAATGAAATATATTTGTTTATAAAGCGACAAACAAAAACCCTCTCTCAGCCTGTGCCATTTGCCACTGCAGTTTGTACAAGAGGGGACCATCTTGAAGTCATTTTAGGTACAGTATAGGCAGGTCACTGTTGGTAATCCCGAAAGGAGAGTGCCCAACACATCATCACAATTCATGTGCTGTTTTTCAGGCAGTGGCTACAGTTAGTCATCTTGCATATAGTTTGAAAAAGGCTTGTCTCACTGGCAAGTAAACTGTTATTTAAGTACACAATCCACTCTACTACTGAAACAGTTTTGCCAAACTTATCCAAGTATTCTCACATGCTTAAAGATGGTATAAATATCATTTATTGCTAGCAGTTTTCTTTAGACTATATGGAATGTCTTCCTGCTGCCTGATCTAAGTGTCCCAGTTTACATTATGGTCTTTACTGCCTCTATTTGATGGAGTGATCAGTAAAAATTTAATGACACTATAAAATAATAAAAATGTCATTAATTTACCACGGATCTTGGATGCAGTGGTTGTAAAGTTACATTAATAAACAGAATATTTTTTACAACAAAAAGCATTGTTACGTGGGAACGTATAAATAACACACATAAATTTAAGAGCAATTTTACTGTTAGCACACACATTATTATGGAATAGCCAATAAGTGTATAAAACATAGTATATAAAATTTTATTAAAATATACTGTGCACATCAAAAATTCAGCTTTTATCTAAGTGCAAAGAAAAGCCATTATTGTGTGCTTACTGTTTCATAGCTGTTCTTTCCCATATCACAATTTTACATTTGTTGCCAGTAAGAGGAAGTTGATTTTTCCCCTTGATGAAAATAAACCTCTATTCCTTTAGTCACCCCAAATCCACTCTCTCTCTTCTCTCTCCTTCTCTCTCTCTCATTCTCTCTTTATCTTCCTTATCAATGCAAACATAAAATTGATCAATCTTGCTGTGGTAGAGAGAGTTAAGTTGTTAATTTAATGCAAAGTTAAAAATAATGCCTGAGGAGTTGAATGGTTTGTTCAGTGACTCTGGAAATAAGGGATAATAATACAGCAGTCTATCTGTCATCAGAGAGGCTGCCCGTCATCGACTCTGATAATATGTGAAGATGATGGATGCCACCGTCTTGTGGCTTGTAACATTCAACATTCATCAGCTCTCACTAAAGGGGGCTTTATCATTTAAATATCTTTATTTAATATGCAACATCTACCTCATATATCATAATTTCAAAGCACTTAGCCAACAGTCCTATAAAACAACAGAGACTTTAGGGTTTTTTTTTCAGTTTCTTTTATGTTATCTGTTTGCTTGTTACTGATAATTCCTAAGTTAAGTGTTTGATCATCACTGTATGTAAAACTACACATTTCACTGTCAACCTACAGATGGGGAAATTTTCCTGGGTAGGGTTCTTGAGATTAAATTAGTATTGGGATAATTTGCTTATATCTCTAAAATATCTTACTTGGGAGCTAGTTCAAGTACATGAAAAATTAGAGTTACGAACTTGCAAGCCACAGTCAATATTTGTTTGCAATAGGGCATACCCACTGTCACTTAATGGCCAGAAGGTGAAACCTCTTGGAAGTAAAGAATCTTTGAACTTCTCTCTCTGTGCCCTGTCCACATCCTGTGTATACTATAGGCTCATGTTCAACCCCACTGGTAAAATCTTTGCTTAGCTCAGCTGCCCAGAGCTAAGTTGTAGACATCAGGGATCTCTTATCTTATGATGATGTGGCTGGCAAATAAATATTCTAAGCTATTCTTTGAAGAAAAGAAGAAAATCTACTGGGAGACAAGGTAGGAAATGATATGAAATGGCAACCTGGATTTGCAGGGCCCGAATTTAATCTCAAACACAAGTACTTAATATCACCAAATATAAAATTCAGCTCAATTTCTGAAACAATTGTTATCACTGATCTATTTTCTGCCTATTTAACAAGAGTTCTGTGGGATATTCTTCCTTGACTTCCCATGTCAAAATATTGATATTTCATAAGGATAGTATCTGTACAGATTTTTTTTCAATGAAGTCAGAAAAATGTCTCACTTCAAAAGGCACTGTGAATGTGTTGTTGAGTGTTCTGAATGTTTTTGTTATGATTAAAAACAAGCTGATACTACTGAATTGTGAGTGCTCTTCATTTTTTATAAAAGAAAAGATATTATCATCATGTAAGCTTTGTTGTCTTAGGATTTTACAAACCATGGCATGTAATTTTCCCTCTTCTCCTTCCTTGTCAAAATATTGATATTCTTTCAGGAACTTTATTATTTTTTTACTCAGAATATTTTCCAGTAAAAATCAAAGAGAATGAATGACTAGAAAGATACTTGAAATATACATATTGATAGGTACACGGTCTGTTGATATTCAGAGAAAGTTGTTTTTTTCCCCATGAAAATACAGTTAAAGGTTGATCTTCAAGAAGATTGCAGGTGTCACATCAAAACTCCTTTTTACATTTAACATAGAGCATTCACATGCAAATATTTGAAATGTGAAACAATGTGATAAAACAAAGGTTGAATACTTTGCTTTCCCTGGACTACTCATCTTTACTTTAATTCTTTTCCTTTACATCATGACAACCAAAAAGTGCTACTCAAAAATAGAAATTGCCTGATTAAAAGCAGCTGTCCTTCCCTCCCCACTTCCCGACTCACCCCCAGTGTGTGACTCTCCCACATGGCTTGTGGTTGCTTTTCTGTTGTGGCCTGCATCTAGGTTAATTTGTTCTTGTGCAGCAGTGTTTTCACATAGGATGATATGGGGGGGAGGGGTCATACTTAATTTGCTTTTTATTTCCATTCTGTTTTTTAATAAATGTCACATTTCAGAGGTTTCCCCCACGTATCTCTGATGTAACAAGTTAGTATTACCTAGTGGGGAAATTCATGATTAAAGTTTTGTTGCAACTCCTTCATAGAAATATGCCACATTAAAGCAAGGTTTCTGCTGTTTTCTTCCAATGCAGATTTCAACATATTTCATGATAAAGGGAAGCTGGAAGACTTCCTGCACAATTTGACTGATGGGAATTAATTATAGAAATATAATGATATTCAAAAATAATCATATTAGAAAGCACAAATGTAGTGAGACTGTACAAATGAGACACAGCCTCTATCAAGTAATTGTATGTTTGCTCTTTAAGAATATTTTCAAGTTTCTAAACATCTTACAGAAGAGAACGCTCATAGTGTTTCCGCCTCGTGCTGAACATGCTCAGCACAGAACTAGGTCATTGAACAATAGACTGAACAGCAATCAGCACTCTACTGCTGCATAATGCATTAAGTATAACATGCAGAAACCATTCCCGAAGCTGGAAGCTGCTATTTCATGTCTGTAAATTCAAGCTGACATGACATTTAATATTGTTTCATAGTAATGAACAACAAGGTTTCATTCATTCATAAGCACAACACAAAGCCAAGTTGGAGTCTGGTTAGTACCGAGGAGGCGAGAAGGGGAGCTGTGCTGTGTTTCCGCAGACAAGAGCATCATATTAATGCTGGTCAATGAGCCTTCTGCTGCTCCCTGAGAGCTGCGGAGGGAGAGTTCACTGCCATGATTCAGACTCCTGTTCCTAAAAGAGCTAGTTAACAAAGCAAACATCTTCAGGTTTCTCTCCCATAGTGGCAGGAGTCCGGCTTCCCTGACTCATTGACTGGCTGTGAATGATGCCCCCCTTTTTCACTTCCTAGGAAGTTAAAAGTCCTAGACAGAGTGTCCGTATCAGTGTCAGCCTCTGATTCGCCTGGTTTGCAATATTTGCTGCTGACATCCTCCTGCATACAAAAATCTGATTTGCATTTCCCTGGCAATACTTATGATAAGCTCTAAGTGGGAAAATTCCTCTCCCTTCAATGTATTTGAACGGGATCTCTCATGCTTGCTCCTTTGGGTTCAGACCTCTCAGTTGGATTCTTGTAAGGTTACGGAGCACATTCAAGAAAGACGTGCTGTGTCACCTGGGCAGGTTTCCTTTCTATTCAGAGACTGTGGTTTGGAGGCTTGTCTACACTGTTCATGCCTCAGCCAGACTTCAGTGTTTCCCGGAATGATTTTCTGAGCCAAGTTGGTGAGCAATGATGTTTGTAAATGCACGTTTTTGCCCTCTGAACAAAATAGGAGCTGGAAGGGAAAAGTGCCTGTTGCGGAATGTAGACTAAGCTTCTGATTATTCTTTCCTCTAGGAAAGAACACGCTTTGAGAATTTGGGGCCCCAGTTAACAGGAAAGTCGGGTGAAGATGGGAAGCTGGGCCCAGGTGTCATCGACCTTACTCGGCCAGAAGATGCGGAGGGTGAGTGACTTTTCTGTAGAGCTCTTCTGCTACCAGAATCTGCAAAGACGTGTGTGAGTTAGAGACTGGGTCCTTGTGGTCTTTCTTGGGAACACCTCCATACCACCACCTTGATTTTCTTGGCAAGAAGAGTAAAATGTTCTCTTTTCGTTATATCTCACATGTAGCTGAAGACTTGGGAAAGCAGCTAGATCCTCTGTTGCTGAATGCTTAATAGTAGTCTTCTTTTAAGGTGCCATGTTAACGTTTGAATGTGAAGGAACCTCTACATTCTAATAAGCGACTTGATGCTGTGTTCCTCCACTTCCCTACAGCCTTGTTAAAGAAGGAAAAACACACCAAACAAGACCATTTAAAAAAAAACTCCAACTAATATGGATCCTAGGTACAGTCACACTGTTTGGGAAGACTAAGTCCTAGCTTGCAGCAGACAGTAAATAGTGAAGAATTGCTTGGGTGAGACCCAGCCTGTGTCTGGGCACTAACTCTGACTGAAGTCTGGGGAAGCACAGTTTTGTTCTCAGTGTGTTTACCAACCACACTGTTAGTGCCTGTCCACTTCTCTTCCCTTTTGTTTGTTTGTTTTAAATGCACTAGCAGCAAATCAGCAGAAACTGCTCCCCGAGGCTGGGTCCAATTTATGAGTTAGGTCAGCACTTCAGTAGTAATGCTGCCTTGTTATTTACTGTGTCATCACAGAGTAGGGGCTGGTTTTCCCGTTAGCTGTTCTTTTGGCAGAATCTCTCCCACCAGTCAGGGAAGATTAATTTGTTCTCTTCAGAGTAACACAATACTTCACCCATCTTAGGTCCCAGCTAAAATCCTTCTTCAGCTGGAGGGGGAAAAACTTACTATTATTCCTATGATTGACCCTAATCATTGGAAGGCCTGTGAAGGTACTTCATAGCAGCATCTGAACTGCTCTTGACTTTTAGTGATAACTAGGACCATTTCACGTAGTGCAGAAATGCCTGGCATTGGTGTTAAGAAGTGGTAGTCACAGAAATTAAGAAGCATTTAGAGAGTCTCCAGATGGCAGCTTTTTCATAGGACTTGGTGGAATGTTTAATGAGAGTCCTGGGGACAAGGTGCTAAGATAAATTCTGTTTGGGGTGGAAGAAGGTGGAGCAAGAGAGGAAAGAGAAGGAATGAAGGAAGGAAAGTGTAGTGACGATCCAACACAAAAAATATGCTCACTGTCTTCTACGAAGAGTGATTACTGCAAACACATTAACACTAACTTTTGTGTTTGTTTGGTTTTTTGGGGGGCACACGCTGTGGCACTCAGTAGCTACTCCTAGGTGTTCACTCAGGAATTACTCCTGGAGTAGCTCAGGGGACCATGTGTAATGCCAAGAGTCAAACTCAGGTTAGTTGAGTGCAAGTGCCCTACCCTCTGTACTATCATACCAGCCCGCTGATATTAACAGTCATAGGCACTTAGAGGTGCTGTTTTTACTCTAGTAAAGATTGAAGTGTTTGGGCCTTAAAAGCCAGTCATTCACGTATGGCCCATCTTGGTTTTGCTGGAAGGTTGATTTTGTATTTCAAAACACTCAGATCTTTGCCCCTACCTGTGAAATCTTCATCTTTATCATTTCTTCAGAGACTGAAAGTTATAGTTTGGTCACCTTATTCTTGTTTTAGCATTTTTCTTTTTTTCTTTTTTTATTTATTTTATTATTTTTATTAGCAGTTTTCTTAATCTGTTATTGTTCCCTTTTCGCTTTGTCATTTGCTTCTTAGTCATACTAATAATCTGTTTGATTATATAATGTTATTGACCATTATAGAAATAAAAAAAATAGAAACCAAAATTGTAGGGAAACACATTGAAACATATTTTATTGGACTATCTTTGGAAATTCTACTCACTATCCAGGCTTTCTGGACTTAAATCAATTCTTTTTGGCTACATAAATTGTTTTTGGCAAACAATTTCAACCATTTACATGCCAGAGAATGTGCTAAGCTTTTTACATACATTTTTCTCATTTGAACTTTGTAGAACATTGTAAAAAATATCTTTTCCACTTTACAGATGAGAAAATTAAGGCTGGGAAGAATTAAGCAACTTGTTATTAAGCACATGGCAATTAAAGGTGACTGAGAGCTTATCCGAAGTAGCCTAATTCCAAAATCCACACTCTTCAACAGTGCCTGCTGCACCCCTTCTGTAGACAGATAAATATGTGGTGGCTTCATTTTTCTGAACAAACTCCTTGTGACCTTCCCCAGTATGGCCCATTTCCTCTCCCCTAAATATAGCAAGTCATGCCGTGCCCCGGCTCTCATGTTACTCTGTCACACATAGCAGCAATGCCTGCTGAGTGTAATAGTAGAAGGCCTGTAGTGACCCAGGAGCTTAGGGGAGCGTGTGAAAACCTCCCTTCAGAAGCTTGCCCAGAGTTGCCATTGAGACCTCATGTGCTTTTGGGGACTGTGAGTTCATGAATGGAGTCAAGTTACCTGCTCTAATAGGGACAGAAGCACACTGCCTTTGTGAGGACTGCTGGGAGGGGTAGCAGCCTTTGCTGACTTCAGGGTATTTCCTGGCATCTGTTCAAGTGTGAACTGATTGCAAAGCCTGCTGGAGTTACAGTTCATATAAAGCCAGAGTAGATAGCAGGTACACATAATACTTTCTCTACTTAGCGCTTTCCCTTTCCAGAAAGTGTAAGAAGGCCTGAAGCAAAGGGCTAAAACCTCTTCAGCCAGTCTTATATTTTGTCATCTAAAACAAAACAAGCAAACAAAACCCACAAACATTTCTTGAGTGCTTGTTGTGTGTCAGTCCCTGAATGAAGACACTGAATAACTGAGGAAAAGCAAAAATAGATATGCCCCCTGACCTCATGGGGTTTAAAGTCGAATGAAGAAAGCCATGATTATAAAGGCAATGCATACATAGCTGCAGACACAGAAACATGATAATAACTGAGAAATCAGCTGCGATGCTCAAGACTGCTTATGCCCCACAGAGGATCCCGAGTGAAAGCTCTTTAGGTAGAACCAATTCATAGAGAGCTCTCTGGTTCTAGCCAGGATATCATGCCTCCCTCAACCCACACAGTCATTCTCCTTGTCTCTGACTCTGAAACAGCTATTAACACTTTTCAGTTCTATTGGGATACAATTGACATATGAACTTAGGTTGATTCAGGATATGTAAATAATGGGGGCAGAATGGTAGGGCACAAAGGATAAGATGCTTGCCTTGTGTGTATTCAATATGTGATTCTGATTCAGTTCACAGTAACACGTGGTTCCCCAAGCATTGCCAGGTGCAGCTCTGGAGGTCTCGCAGCACCCAGGCATGGCTTGCGTAATCCTGAACGTCATAGATCGCCAAGCAGCACAGCATCTTTTGGCCTTTGCATTGAACTGTCAGCCAGTTAACCAAGAATTTTCATGAGAGGCCCTCAGACCTTTTAATTATCACGCAAAAGACTATGTTCCCCCTTAACACCTTCTGCATAAGATGTGCAATTTGATGCATGTGTATATATTACAAAATGATTCCCCACAGCCAGACTGGTTAACTCAGGTCTCACCTTATGCAATTACCCCCACCCTTTTCTTTTGGTGAAAGCATATATATTCAGCCATCAAAGTATACTCTTATGTCTTTTTTGAGTATGCATCTTAGTTGCTTTTGTGTCTTGGGTATTGAATAATGCAAAGTAGCAATTTGAAGAGTCTATGCCCTCCCTCCACTTCCACCCACCCTCAGATGTGAGTTCTGAAGTGACCACCAAAGTCTGGGCAGAAGATGATGCGCAGTTCCCACCAGAATTCCCAGTGAAATGTCTGCCAGGCATGAAGATGCCATTATCACTTAGTAAGCAACTGCTTCATAGTTCTGAGCATGGAGGCAGCGAGAGAAAGGTCACCAAAAGAGGCAGCTGTGCATGTATATTAACCACTCATCAAAATCAAATGACAAAACCATAATCCAGGAAAACAGAAATTAAAAATATAAAAGGCAAATGCCTTCAAAATTTTATTTTTAAAGTCCAGCTGTTATTTGGCTTGAATATGACAAGACAGCATTTCTTGTTCACCATGATATTTATAAAACTACAAATTCATTGGTGCTAGGGCCTTAGGAAACACGTTTAAGGTCTTGTTATGCTTTGAAGCAGTTCAAGTCTTAATATGTATTGAGTCCACAAAATTTGTCCTTCTTATGTAGGACATGTAAGGAAAAGATGACTCAATTAGTTGAGTCTGTCACTATGTATTAAGAATGATGAGCAACTGTTCAACCTTTTTATAAGATATTTTCCCCCTCTCCTTGTACTACATAGGCAAGGGTACAATTCTTATTCCAACTTTCCTAATTGTAATGTTGCAAAGTATGGAATACTGACCTGATTATTGGGGACTTGAATTAAAGCACTTTTGCTAAATGACAGCAAACAAATGACTAATGGCCCTGGACTTAAGTATCTTTATCTGAAGCATTTTGTAGGCTTCCATTATCTCTAAGGTCCCTTCTAAATCCAAGATGGTTTTTAGGTTCTTCATAAAAGCAAGTGTGTATTTATTTTGCTTTTTTGGGGGGTCACATCCAGCAACGTTCAGGGGTTATTCCTGGATCTTTGCTCAGGAATTACTCCTGGCGGTGCACAGGGGACCATATGGGATGCTGGAAATTGAACCCAGGTTAGCTGAATGCAAGGCAAATGCCCTACCCACTGTGCTATCACTCTGGCCCCAAAAGCAAGTGTGTTTTTTTAAACTGATAAGAACAGATACTACACTTGATCTTAGCCAAAAGGCCGAGAAGCGATATGTGTGGGTTTTTTTTAATGAAAGGTGACTGGTCCTTTCATACAATTGCTTTCACTTTTCTTTTTTAGAGAAATAAGAAAGTAATATCTTGAGTATATATGTGTGATTTGATGAAGTTTTCAAGTCCTTTAATCTTTTCATTTTTATTAATGAGATCTCTCCAGTAATATTTGCATATAACTGGAGAACTCCCTTCTATTTCTCTCCCCTTTCCTTCTTTCCCCCCACCACTAATAGTTGTGGCTTTTTTTAATGCTAGTGTGCCTTTTTAAAATAGTCTCTCCATTCTGTTTAAAGTTCTCTTAGAAATGAAGTCTCAGAAGGAATATTTTACTTTCTTTTAATGGTTTGGGTAAGAGAAAATTTACAAAAATCTGTTTTGATGATTAAATTAAATTATTGTGTTCTAGTTCAGAGTGAGACTTGCATTATTTTTATGTCGGAACACTGGAACCTAAACTTTGGATGGTGTGAGCTCTGAAAGTGAGCATCGTTCACTGGACTTTTGGACCGTGGATTAGAACTGCAATGATATGCCATCCTCCATGTCCTAAAAACTCATATTGATTTCAATAGAAATAGATTTGTGAACCAAGAATAGTCCCATTTATAACTGTTGTTCTCTTGGTCTCAGATTTTCTTAGAAAGGTTTTATAGATTTGTACCGAATTTGTGAATTGGATCCCAGCCAAGAAAGCCTTAACCCTCATGAAAGCCTCATTGTATATATGTGCGTGTGTGTGAAGTTCTAATTGCTTCTAAGTTGTATGTCTCATGATAGCTTGATTACTGTCAACTTAACTTCTCTATTTTACAAACAAAAGATATTGAAATATTTTCTTTTTTTCCCTAAAAATGTACCACTTAATATGATGATCCAGTGTTAAAAAATCCTTCTTACCCTTTGATCTGCTCTCTGGAAAATCTTTGAAGCTTCTTTTCATTTCTCTTCCCTCAATCCTTCATTCCCCATGGAATAGGAAGACTGATACATGGTTCATTCAAGGCAACAGATGCAAGCTGTAGTATAATCAGGGTGGTATTTATATGCTATAATGGCTGGTATGTTGGACTGTAAAGATCATTACTATTTGAGCTCCACCTAAATACAGTGCTTTTACACTGAAAAACTAGATTATCAGAATTAGAATGAAAGAGAATAGCCATCATATTTATAATTCCAGCCAAGAGATCTGTCAAGTGATCTTCTCACTTCTGTTTCGATATGTCAAATGATAAGTAGGTGGCTATTGACAACTGGATTCTAATCCAATTTGTTCTTAGTTACTTATTGTCAAAATGTGTCTGTTTCCTTCTAACCTCTATCCATTGGGTCTAGTCTGACTTTATTCTCTTTGACTGATATTAGACTAGTCTGACTCTTTCAATAAAAGTCAAACTCTTTTCCTACATGACATAATAATCAGTTATTTGTTTAAGTACTGTAAGACTGAAGTTCTAATTATTTTGCCTTAGTCACTTTCTTTCCCTTAATTTTCCTACGTTTAAGTGAGGAAGGTTGTATAGGTGATTTCCAGTTGACCATTTTTAATCATTTTACTGCCATATAACTAAAGTCATCCCATTTTAAGTTTTCTAGAATATAGCAGTTATAATTTATAACCATACTGTCTTTTAAACAAGTGAAAACATCATAGAGATGTGGAGCTATCCTTGCATGAGAATTTTTTGCACAAAATGTTATTTAAATATTAGAATATATTCCAGAAATATTGGACAAATGAATTATACATAGGAAAATTCAGGGGAAATCAGAAGTGAACACAAAGCATCAGTTCTATAAGCCTATGTGCCTTGTCCTCCATAGCTGTCAAAACAGTGTTTTCAGAAGTCTAAGAGAAAGAAATAGGTCAAACAGTTTCTATGGAACCTGTAGATTGTGTTTGAGGCTAGCGTGGGTAGTGAAGGAGGGCTAGAACATAAGACTGAGTAACAGCCACACAAACTGGGAGATAAAGTTCACAAAACCCTTGGCTCTGGACTAACTCTGTTGTATGAGTATCACAAAAATGTATTTTACTGTGGATATAAACGGTTTTAGAGGATCCTGTGCACCAGTTTATATCAGCACTATATATAAAGTGCAGCTCTCTTAAACAAGCAAATAAAGTTCTCTTAAAGAAATATACTTGTTATGTCTTAAAAGCTCCCCAAATAACTTTTAATGTTGGTAGAAAACAATTTCCATTGAACTCTACAAGTGATAGATAGCCCTGATGATGGGGCAAGAGTGTGAAATGTCAAGATTCTTGTATAACTCCATCCCTAATACTCCATAAAGGGAACTTAGTTTAGTTCTAAGTTACTTAAACTAGAAACCCAATCGAAGATCTTGCCTCCTTGTGAGAAATCTAACTGCCCAGTAGCTGGTTTCTCATTGGGTTGCCTTCTCTACAGAGGTGTCAGTAGCAAAAGATACATAATCAAAGTACACATACACACACACACATACATCTTACCTGGATATATGAGAAAGCATCCTCTACCCTGCGGGGAAATTCCTGTCTGTGCCAGTATTGAATTATACAGTAGTATTTCCCCTTGCTTCAACTGATTTACAAAGATTAAGATTAATGTCATTGACCATAGAAATTTGACCCAAGAGCAGACAGCATTTGTTTCCAGCAGTATCTCAAAATGAATCCTTGCTTCTTCAGTAGCACTTATGTCTTTATGTAAATCGACTCATTATATATAATATAATATACTAATTATAATATATACTATTATGTACTAATGTTATATTATATATAATATGATAGAATATGTAAATATTATATAATATATACTAGTATATAATATTATATACATTATATAATATATATAATTGTAAGACCTGTATCAGCTGGGGTTGCATATAATATAATGGGGTGTTTATACCCCAATAAGCACCCCATTCTATTATATATAAACCTTAGCTGATACAGGTCTTTCTTCCATGTTTGGACTAATGGCAGCCTTTGAGGTGTGGACCTAGTTCCTTTACCCCAAATCTGCCTCTAGGCAGCAAGCATTGCCTTCCTGCCTGCATGCTGTAGAATTCAGTCACCTTTATGTTGATGGGAGTTAAAAATATCAAGTCAGTTTGGAGTGCTCTCTAAAATGTCTCTGCTTAATATTAGGACTGATTTGTCTTAATCTGTTTGTTTTCCTGATTATCTGTTCCTCCTATTCAAGTCCTGCTCACTGTACTTCCAGTTTGTTCTCAAAAAGTTGGTAACCATTTAACTCTTCCCAATTTCTGCACTAGTTCCTGAATTTTTTTGCTTTAACTATGGTGCTATTCTTTAATATCTTCCTCATTTTAGGCTTATTGTTTCATTTTGTCTCTTCTTGCCTGCTATTATTTGTAACCGTTATCTGTGGTCAATTTTCAGATAGTTTAGGGTGGTACTCTATAGACACAATTGCCAGCCCCAATAGCTAGATCTTACCAATCAGGATATTTCTGTACTCAGAGTTCCCCAGTCTTCAGTTTTACCTATATTTGTCATATTATAATTTATAGATTATCCCTTCTGTGCACAATCCTGTTTTGTGCATGTAGGGTTTTTTTAAGAGGGGCTATATTATATTCTCCAAGAACTGTAGTGTAATAGAGTATAAGTATACATAGAAATAAAGTAACTAAGGTATTATTATATTTTCTTTTCCTTTTGGGGGAGCTCTTTGGATCATACCTGGCAATGATCAGGGATTACTCCTGCTCTGCATTTGGAATTACTCCTGCCATTGTGCAGGGGACCATATGGGATGCTGACCCAGGTCAGCCATGTGAAAGGCAAATGCCCTCCCCACTGTACCCTCCCTGCTGGCCGTAAGGTGTTATAATTTCAAGTATATCATCAGAGAAACAGAAAAACATGCTATGTAGAGAAGGAAGCTGCCAATGTTTTGTAGCAGGAATGATTCTGGAGGCCTGATGGAGGTCTGATAGAAAATAAACCTAAGTTGAGATAAGCAAAGAGAGAGGTACTTTAATTTGAAGGAGTAGTTCAAGCAGACCAAAAGAAACTGAGCAAACACACAGACATCCATA
Organism: Cryptotis parvus; assembly: GCA_021461705.1. Lineage (NCBI taxonomy): Eukaryota > Metazoa > Chordata > Mammalia > Eulipotyphla > Soricidae > Cryptotis > Cryptotis parvus. Next base: position 128,265 of record JAJIBD010001664.1, read on the forward strand.
AGGAAGTGCCATAAGGGAAGAATTATCTTTCTCAATTTCATGTTTTCCACAAAGACCAATACAAAGCCTTATACATATATACTCAGTAAACACTATTTTTAATTTATTTTTTTATTTATTTTTGACAATTACAAAAATGTTCATGTTTGGGTTTAAAGCCATACAGTGTTCCAGCACCCATCCTTCCACCAGTGCCCACCTCCCACCACCAATGTCCCCGATACCCTCCCCCACTCCCCTAGCCTACCTCCATGGCAGGTTCTCCATCTCTTTCCTCTCTCTCTTTCTCTTTCTCTCTTTTTTTTCTTCCCTCTCTTACATGTTGTGGATTGTAATAGACTTTCGACAATCATTGGTCCACTGTTGCTTTCTCTGTCTTACCTAACCTCTGCTTCCACAAATTTGTGGTAGTTTCACCTTGGCAAGACCTCCACACTTTTTGAATGGAATGTGCTACAAAACTAACTGGACAAAAAAAAAGAACACCCCTTTAGGCTACTTCAGCATAAGCTCACTTTTACAACTGTGACAGTCAATTCCACATGAGGACAAAATACAAAAGGCTAATCATTGTTTTATGCTACTGAATTTCAAAACTATTAGTAGGGAAGGAAGAGATATTCCTGCACTACGTTTATTATAGTATTCCTCTGTAGTCCAGCGAGTTCATAAATTGACCAGATAATGATCTGTTCCCTTTTTCCTGGCTGAAACTGAAGGGCATGTGAGGAACTAGGGGAGGTGGGAGATAGTCTTTCTTGGATAAGCAAATAGTTGACACATTTCATTTCTAACTTGCAGAGTCCATTTAAGACATATTTTAGTCTGGAGACAGAATAGAGGCTCAGTTAAGCAATGAATAGCACTCCCCAGCTAAACATAAGTAAGTATGTTTCTTATACTGAACAGTATAAGAAACATCAACCAGGTCTGGGAAAATATTGGACAGGAATCAAAAAATGAATTAAATATCAAAGAATTAAATATCTGTTGTGTTCTTGGTAGTAGAAAACATTCTATTACTGAATTCTAGTCACCATGCTAGGGAAATTTATACAGTTCTCTTAAATTCCCACAAGGATCCTAAGTAGAGATTGTTGACTTTCCTCCACAAGTTTAGTGAAAGGAAATAATTTTCTCTAGGTTACTTAGGAAAGATCAAATCTACTATTTAAACCCAATGCATTTAGCTACACAGCTTCTGAGCCACGGTGACTCCATTTTTCTCAAGATGAAGTGATTATGTTGATTCCCTTTGTTGGAGCAACATTTTCATGCGTTGGTTTTCATTTTGAAACATTGAGAAATGGAAAACTTTATAGGTTTTACTAAAATTTAATTTTCAAACCACACAAATATTAGATATCTTTCAAATTACTTTTACCATCATCTTAGGCAAATACAATTTTGGTGGACCATAAAATTGTGTAAATAGTCTAAATACTTGAGCCTTGTCCTTCTAGTACTATTTTCACATCTTTAGTCTTAAAAATCTGTTAGTATTTTTTACTGAATCTCTGATCTACATCTCTCATTCTAGTAGAAGGAAGATTCCCAGCAACAAATAAAATTAAATGAAAATGAGGCCGATTAAATTAATTACAGTTTCTAAAGCTGAGACTGGATGCCAATGGAACAATTCAGTTAACCATATTAGAAAATAAGTTTTATGAAAAGTGTGAAACTTTGGGAATAGTAATATTTGAGATCATTTTGATTTTGCCATATACTGAGAATTGGGTAACTTCTCTAACTTCAGAGTCAGAGCTTCCTCATGTGCAATGAAGAAAGTGGATTAGTTAAAAAACCTCTAATTCTATGGGTGTCCTTCGCTTATTTTATAATAATTATGTTCTTTTGGGAAGGTCCTAGCATATGCTTATTTTAATCTCTGTATCACTGTCTTCCCATTCATCATCGATTTGCTTGAGCAGGCACCAGTAACATCTCCATATGTCCTGTCTCATGCAAGTAGAGCCCAAGGGCACCTGCTTGCTCCAGGAACATAAAGAGCCTCAAACCATTATATCAGGTCATAGGAATGAGGTCTATAATTGTTACTGGTATTTGGCATATCAAATACGACATGGGTAGCTTGCCAGGCTCTGCCGTGGTGGTAGCATACTCTTGTAGTCATCTCTAAATCCAGCATTTATTGATGAATCACGGGCCAAGCGGCTGCACAAGCGGTTTGTGATAGGCTGGTCTGCTAGGTGGGGTTCTGTTCAGGGGAAGTCCGGATGTGGAAAATGGAGGCCCTCATGGAGTGGGGGGGGGGGTCATCTGGCTTGTTGCGAGGCTCTGCTGGGGTGGCGGGCCAGGGCTAGAACCTGCCATCGCTTCTGGGTACCTCGTGAGCAGCTGGGCACAGGGAGAGTCAGTAGCAGCTCTGCCTCATGTCTGTGAGTCTCTCGATCAGCATATCTGGGCCAGGTTTAAAAATGACTGCTGCAGGGTGGATCCCAATGAGCCGGTTTGTGATAGGCTGGTCTGCTGGGTGGGGTTCTGTCGAGGGGGAAGTCCAGATGTGGAAAATGAAGGCCCTCATGTGTGGGGGAGGTCGTCTGGTTTGTTGCAGGCTCTGCTGGTGTGGCGGACCAGGGCTAGAACCTGCATTCCTTCCGGGCACCTCGTGAGCGGCTGGGCACAGGGAGAGCCAGTAGCAGCTCTGCCCCCATGTCTGTGAGTCATGACAAGTGTGAAACTTTGGGAATAGTAATATTTGAGATCATTCTCGAATTTGCCATATACTGAGAATTGGGTAACTTCTCTAACTTTAGAGTCAGAGCTTCCTCATGTGCAATGAGGAAAGTGGATTGGTTAAAAAACCTCTAATTCTATGGGTGTCCTTCATTTATTTTATAATAATTTTGCTCTTTTGGGAAGGTCCTAGCATATGCTTATTTTAATATTTGATTCAATGATATGCATTTACACATACCATAAAGCCTAATTTCTTAAATATGAATTATGACCCCCTAAGTTTATGGGGTTTTATACTTTTGTAAAAAATGTTTTAAAATACAATTCTTTGTGAGTTATTATCAATAAATATTTGATTTGACCACCTTTTTTTTTTTTTTTTTTTTTTTTTTTCCCCGCGGCTCAGGGGTTCCTCCGGCTCTGCACCAGAATTACCCGGCGGCGCGGGGGCGCGGAGCCGAACCCAGGCCAGCACACACACCCGCCCGCCCCCCCCCCTATATCAATAAATCCTGGTATAAGAATTTCTTGAAAAAGGATTTGCAAATAGAAAAGCTGAAGAGAATTTGCCCTAAAAAGGGAAGTTTAGATTTCAAAATTGTGCAGTGTGTTTAGTCAATTAAAAGTAAAAAACTAAAGGACCATAGTGATAGTACAGTAGCTAGAGAGCTCGCTGACCCAGGTAAACCCCTGGCATAGCTTATGTTCCTCTGGAAACTGCCAGGAGTAATTCCTGAGTGCAGACAGGAGTCACCCCTAAACATTGGTAATGATGTCCAAAGTAAACAAACAAATAAATAAATAACAAATAATATTATTTGAGTTTTAAACAGCAATGGGTACATTTTCTCATCAACATTTTTCTTGCATTAAATACAACTCAACTGAGATAAGGCACTTAACATGATAGAGAAAATAAGGATAATCACATGGTAATATCACTCATATGTATTTATAATAACTGGGAGAGGAAATGCAATGTTTTACTGGGGGCTGACCAACTTTAGTCCCAGAGTATAGGGAGGAGAAGGAAAGAAAGAGTAGGTGGAGGGGGAGAAGAGAAAGATAAGAAGCAACAACGGCTGAGTCAGGGAGTCAGGACAGTGGTGGTGTTAAGGAAGGACAGAGCCAAATACCCAAACCACAGAGTCAACAACTCTGAAATCAAGAGATCCAAATTTAGCCAAACTTAGAGAGGTGCCTATCAAGAGGGCAGGCTGGAGAGGGGGTGGGGAGAATATGGGATATGGGAGCCACTGGTGGAGGGTCGTTAATACTGGTGGTAGGATTAGTGCAGCAATATTGTTTGTCTAAAACAATTATGGATGACTTTGTAAATCACAGAGTTTTAATAAAAATGTGGAAAAAGAAAAAATGAATGGAATTATATAAAATCTGTTTTCAAATACTACCAACACTAATACAGCACGTGGATATCTGATCATTCTAAACTCACTCATGAATATGCACACTGTTCAGAGCTATAGCATATGAGTACTTACTTTATGCCAACCTTTTTACTAGACCCTGGGGATACAGTTACACTAAGACAGTGCAGTCCCCACTTATTTTATAGTGCATAGTCAAGCGAAGAAGGTAGATAAATACAAGTAGTAATTTGGACAGAATAAAGTAAATATTAAAGTTGAGTTAGGCAGAGTGCTACAGGAATTTAAAATACTTAGTCTTAACTGACAACCAGTTAAAAATAACCTAGAGAAGATGAATCAAATATGAGCAATGGCAAAATAAACAGAGGATCTATGAAAAGGAAAGCCTGAATTCTTAGTCAGAAACAGAAAATGCCATGTAGAGACCAGAAGAAGCTCATTATTCTAAAACTAAAAGTTTTGCATAGCCAGAGATGGGACTATCAGTTATGTAGGTCCCATCATTGGTTATGTAGCCAGATCACGGAGAGTCTTGCATAGCATACTAAGGAGTGTAAACGCTTAGGTTGGATATTATGAAATCATTGAAGTCTTATGAACAAAACAGCATCCTCTCCCAAATAACATTTGCAACAGATAACTGCGACTGAAATTATGAAGAGACATTTAAGTTGGGACTGAGAACTCAAATCCAGAAGACAGTCAGCTGGAAGGGTAATACTTACAATTGTCAAAACAGTCACCTATTGAAAAATAAGCAAAGGAATAAGTATTATTTTTGTTAACTAAATCCAAAACTTATTTTCTCTTAGTGTATGCTTAATTTCATGGGTATTCTACTGCCTTGGATGAAGCCAGAAGTTGCTAAGGAGCATGAATTATTCAGTCTACTGGCTTTTCACGAGTCTCTGTATCCTCTAAGGGGATCTAGGTTAATGTACGCCTGGTTCCCTTCCCCTAAAATCCTATTATTGTCTTATTTTATCCATAGTGGTCTCTGAGTCGGTGTTAAATGATGCCATCTTTGCATCTACAAGACAGCTTGTAAGCCCTTCTTCAGTGCATGCAAATGGCAATAAGATAATAAATAGAATATGTTCTGTTCTCTGCTCATCTCAGGCCATTAAAATGGAAAATTGCATAAATTATCAGGTAGTCCTTGTGTACTATAGTTGAAATAAGGTAAAGTCCTATGTTTAGCTACCTATGAAAAGCAAGTATAACCTGAGTCAAGGAAAAAAAATGTAAGCATGGGCACCAGAACTGGAAGCAAGGAACTCTTGAGAATACAGACCAGTATATCACCGGTTAGAATTTCCTTCATTTTGCAAAGCCACGAGCCACATGCATCAGCTCACCACAAAGTCATTAAGCCTTTTTAAGCTCAGATGAAAAACATTAACAAATACCACAAAAGGCTTTAGTGTAGCCCCTTTGTTCATTCACATATGGCACTTTATAACTCCTGTGCCACTCTGGTTGTGTGTTTGTTTAAGCTGCCTCCATAAGGCTGGGCCTGAAAGAACAAAAGACATCTTGAGCAATCCTAAGCAGGAAATGGGCTAATCTAAACATGGTTTGTGACACTTTAAGTAGAATAGAAAGGGGAGGGATTGATTAGTCATTAATGTCCAATTGGCTCCATATGGATGCTGCAATAATAAAGCCCCCCTTTTTTTCAGAGCAGTAGCACAGTTATTGAATTAGAGGTTTATGTTTCCTCAGAGTTGACCTTAGGGAATTCCCTTTCGCTTCTTCTTGTTGATTTTTTTTTAAAGAGAATGAGGCTTCCAAGAGGAAAAAATGGAGAAGGCTTATCCACGGCAACATGGAACCACTCCTGCAACCAAGGAGAAGTGTTGGTGTCGCACAATTTTAATCCCTATTGTCATCTCAGTCACTGCTTTCCTGCCTCCTTCTTAAACCGTTCTGGGGCAGTATTTTTTGCCCATTAGATAATGGCATGAACTTTATAATTGCTTACTGCTCCGATATATATATATATATATATATATATATATATATATATATAGCTGTGCAGGGAAATGACATTTTTAACAGGGAGAAATAGTATTCCAGCCACAGAAGGTGAACATTGAAATTCCAAGTTATTTTCAGACTATTGGCTATCGAGTTTGGCTATAGACATTGACTACAGGAGTAATTTTAGTGTAGGAGATCTATACTGGACTGAAAATCAAGAGGTCTATGTCTAGCTCTTGGCTTCTTCTGAGCAGTATTGTAGCAACTGGTTATTTGAGAGAATGTGACTGTAAACTGAGTCTTGGTTTGCTCATCTATTAGCCGGAACAAATATATATCCTTCTATGCATTTCTCAGAACTAGAATTAGAATAAAGGTCATGTACTTAGTCAATATTACAAATATCACTGAAGGTAGTAAAGTTATTTAGCACACCCAAGGGCATTCCTATTCTGAAAACTAACATCTGGTCTAATCTAGTAAAAATGGTAAATTATTTTACTTTTTTATATTTTAATTGATTTCCCATTTTGATTAGAATACTAGACTGAAATAAGAATTTTAACTTCATACCTCATTATATACCAACCCTGTTATATATGTGTATAATATACACATGTGTATAATATATATGTGTATAATATAACCAACTTCATTATATATATATGTGTGTGTGTGTGTATAATATTCACCACACCCCTACCAAAGTTCTAGTGCCTTCCAACCACCAGAGTCTTCTGTTCATCCCTCCCATCACTTCTCTTTCCCTCCAATAACCACCAGAGTTTTCACCGAATCTAGTTTTGTTGCCACATTATTTGCTTTAATTATTAATATTTAACATGTGAGTGAAACTCTAGTAACTTTTCCCCACTTATTTTACTTAGCACGGTCATTTCTCACTTTGCATATTTTGTCCCAAAAGCATATATCATTATTTTTTTAATGAAGGAGTAAAAATCCCTGGAGTATAGAGCAGGGCTACTTACGCTTTTTTCTATTCACGGAGCTATTTCACCTGAGGAATGTGGTGCAGGTGAGCACTTCCAGAAACACCTCTGATTCATTGCATGGTTGATTTTGAATTAATATTTTTGTCATGGTATTTTCAGAAACATTTTACTGCTAACTTTTTGTGACCTCCATATTAAGTTATGCAACTCCATATGGAGTCGTGACCCACAGTTTATCAGTCATCTTAAGTGCCAGCTTTTTAAGTTTATTTCATGCTTTGATTCTTGCGCCTAAGTCACAATAGTGATGACTGAACTGTGAATGATTTTGCTGTGAACATAGAGGTGCACATAATCTTTCAAATGAGTATTTTCATATCCTTTAGATAAATGTATAAAGGTAGTATTGTTGGATCCCAAAGAATTGTCTTTAAAGAACCTTCTTATGGTTTTCCATACAGATTGCACCAATTTCTATTCCAGCAGAGTGCCCAGAGTTCCTTTGGGCCCACGTCTTTGCCAACCTTTGCTACTTCTAATCTTTTATTTATTCTACTTTCACCTGTGTGAGGTGATAACCCATTATGGTTTTTAATTACGTTTTCCTAATAACAAATGCTGTTGGGAGGTAACTTCCTCTTTAAAGAATTACTTTGATACCCTAAATAAATGTCTGTTTCTGAAGTGTCCAATGGAATGTTATTATTCTTGTCCATACAAAAATTTCTGCATTTTTATACTTGTCCTATTCTACCTACCTAATTTATTCAATAAATTTATTGCTATAGATAAATTCAGTAATTGAAAGAAAACAGGTTATTTGTCCTTATTGAGATTACAGAAGCTAAACATGAAAACAGAAGGACTTAAATATAGACTTTCCCTATATTGGGAAAAAATAGGGAAATATACTTTAATCAAAATATCATAGGCAATTCATCTTTTTAGTTTGCACCATTGGTTCCTATTTTTTTTCACCAAATTTAGAACTATGCATTCATATTTTATATTTGCCATCTTCAAATTATTGCACACATCAGTAAGTCAATCTTGTTAATGTATGGAGCTAATTTTTTTATAAAAAGACAGGGAGCGCATACGGTAATCTTTACCCCAGCATCTCTTCTCAGAGGATGAACACGTCACATCCCTAATGATTAAGCCTCTTCTCATCCACGGAATGTGTTTTCATGCCAAATAAGCCACCAAGATAGACAAAAAAATAATTTTTTTTGGCAAGAAAAAAATCAAACGTGGATCCCAAAGAGCTTTTTGTAAAGAAAGTGAGTTCACATTTTGGTAATAGATGGGAATGCAAAGTTAGCAGAATTTACATAATCATAGATGGATAGTGGTCAGTCACTCCTGCAATCAAAGATTTATTTACATTAGGTGGGATAAACAGAGTGAATAAAAGTCATACTGGTGTCATCGTAAAATTCTTCTTTCCTTTCTTAACTTATCATACTTTTTTTTAAATTTCATCATTGGTCAAACCTTTGTTGAGGATATATTTATTCTCATATTTTCTATCAACCCTAATAAGGGATTATCATGTAACTATTCCCCAAATATCGCAGGAAAAAAAATTTCTTATTCTTTTGCTAGACAGACCAGCAAAAAATACTGTAATACTCAAGCATTTTGATATTCCATATTTATGTAATTAAGTATATTATATTAGTTAATTGCATATTAATTACACAATAATTACTTAATTACATAATATTACTTTTATGATTTTTATATTTTTAATTTTATCTGCAGAAGAATGTTCGCTTGCGATGGTGACAGTAGACAGTCCTTGCCTGCTTGTCTTTCGTATAAAGCATACAGTAGTTTTTTTTTATTACATGTGATGTTCTTAGGGTTTTCTTAAGGGTACTAAATTAATAAAGGGTTATAATAAGTTTTTATATGTTTTACATGAGCTTACCTTAAATGCAATTGACCTGGGTTTGATCTCCAGCACTGCTTCTGGTGTCCTGAGCATAGCTGGGTGTGCCTCTCACCAATGGAAATATCTTCTAGTATACTGAGGTAGAGCCATTCTCTTTCTAGCTTCTTGAGTTCTTCACTTAACCATGAATGGTTTTTCAGTTTTATCAAAACCATTATGTGACTGAATCCATTATGATGATTATAGTTCCCTCTATTTTGTTCATATAGTAAATTATATTACTATATATTTATAAATTTGCATTGTCTAATTTTAAATGTAAACTTAGTTTCACATTTGTGCGATAGCTCTAACTTGACTTTTTAAAATCAAGATTTTAAAATTTTATTTTGCATATGCTATATTTTATTTGCTTTTTTTTTTTTTTTTTGCTTTTGGGTCACACCTAGTGATGCTCAGGGCTTACTCCTGGCTCTGCCTCAAGAATTACTCCTGGCAGTGCTTGGGGGACAATATGGGATGCTGGGCATCAATGAGGTTGGTTGCATCAAGGCAAACACCCCATCTGCTGTACTGGCACTCAGGCCCCTTTAATTTGCTATCACTATCACTATCTTCCCGTTAATCATCTATTTGCTAGAGTGGGCACCAGTAATATCTCCATATGTCCTGTCTCATGCTAGTAGAACTCAAAGGCATCCGCTTGCTCCAGGAACATAAAGAGCCTCAAACAATTATATTAGGTCACGGGAATGACCTAATATAAATGTTACTGGTATTTGGCATATCAAATACTACAAGAGCAGCTTGCCAGGCTTGCCGTGTGGGTGGCATACTATTGTAGTCACCTCTAAATAAAGCATTTATTGATGAACCACTTGAACGCTAGCGGCCATATGAGCCAGGCTGTGATAGTCTGGTCTGCTGGGTGGAGTTGTGGCGAAGAGGGAAGTCCGGATGTGGAAAATGGCGGGCCCCATGGAGTAGGGGAGGGTGGTCTGGCTTGTTGTGAGGCTCAGCTGGGGTGGCAGGCCAGGGCTAGAACCCGCCATGCTTCCCGGGGGCCTCACAAGCAGCTGGGCACAGGGAGAGCAAGTAGCAGCTCTGCCCCATGTCTGAGAGTCTCTGGTTCAGCATATTTGCCAGAGTGTTAGTCCAGAGGGTAGGGCGTTTGCCTGGCATGCAGCCAGCCTTAGTTTGCTATTTTTTAAAAAGAATTGTTGCATTTATTTTCATCTCAGGATGTTACATCACTCAAAAGATGGAATTAAGAAGCTATTTTTCTTCCTTTATTTTTAATTTATATTGCTTTATTATTAGTCATTGCTTCAATGGTTTAAAGTATGTTCCAGCAGAACCATTTCAAATAAGAGTTTTCTTTGTGGCAGTTTTTCCTATAAATACAGTTTATTAATTATCTAAGACTGGTCAGGCTGTGACTGGGGAGACAGACAGCTCAAGGGCTAGAGCGCAAGTCTTGGAGGCCCAGAGTTAGATACCTGGCACTGAACGTACACAAGCACTGCAGGGTATAACCCTGGTGGCTCCTAGCACCACTGTGCACACGCAGCACTGTGTCACCAGGTCTGAGCATTGAATCTTTACACTTAGCAAACACAAGACAGTATTGCTGGGGGTGTTCCCTGGCACCCCAAGAACATTGCTTGAGAACCCCTTCCCCTACAAAATAAAAAATATCCAAATTTTCTTTTGGATCTAAATTTTCTTTTGCTTATTGTTGTGAATTTAGTAGTTTGTGTCTTTCAAGGAATTTGCTAATCTACTCTAAGTTATCAAATTTATTGGGATTCAATTATTCACAAAATTCTTACTATCCTTATAACATGAGTAGTTCGCAGTAGTAAAAATCACTCCTGTCAATATAAGTATTGCTACTTTTGTTCTCTCTTTGCTGATGAGTCTTCCTAGCGGCTTAACAATTTTATTGATCTTTTCAAATACAAAGCTTTGCCTTTGTAATTTTTAAAAATTTTGCCATCTTAACTCTTCTGAAAATACCCAATTTTAATTGGATTATTTGATCCATTTATATTTACTGAGATGATGGAATTTTCATATGCTCGTGTCTTATGATTTCCCATTTATTTTTTCAATTTCTTTCCTCAAGTTTTGGTCTTCGGTCTCTCCTTTCCCTCACTTGGGTTAATTGAATCCCTTTTACATCATCATCATCATCATCATGAGTTTTTAATAGCAGTTTCATAATAAAGATTCCAAGTAGAATTAAGGAAAAGGCCTAGAGAGTTTTTCATACACCCATTAACCTCTACAGGTTGTTACCAACCAGTTCTTATTTGTTTTATTTAATGGGTTTATATTAATAACTCATAATCACCCAAAGTCCTTAAATTTTATATGGGGGTTCAGTCTTGGTGATATACATTCTATGGATTCAAATATATACTAGCACGTACCCATTGCTATGTACATTGGAAGAGGGCAGTGGTGGCCACACCTGACTTGCTCAGGGTTTATTCCTGGCTCTTATACTTAGAAATCACTCCTGGCAAGCTTAGGGGACCATATGGTGTGCCAGGGATCAAATCCAGATTGGCCAGGTGCATACAAGTGCCAACCTAATGGGCAAGAGTGATAGTCCAGCGGGTAGGGCGTTTGCCTTGCACGGCCAGCCTGTGCCAGCCCGGGTTCGATCCCGGCATCCATATAGTCCCCGAGCAACGCCAGGGGTAATTCCTGAGTGCAGAGCCAGGAAAACCCCGAGCATTGCCGGGTGTGACCCCCCAAAAAATAAACAAGTGCCCAACCTACTGTACTGTCTCTCCTGACAAATTGTTACGGCATTTTAGAGTATTTTACTATAAAATGTTCTCTGCTCTAACTGTTCATTCTCCCCTCCCTCATCTGTGGCAGGCACTGATTATTTTTTTGTTTTCTTTTGAATCTTTTCAGTTTTAATCATCATGAAGCAAAGTTTAGGAACTTTGACAAACTTTGAACTTTAAACAAATAGACACTTTAAAAATATTCTTTTCCCTGTTAACTTTTGTTACTATCTTAAGGGTTAACTGCCATCCTATACGAGGTCCAGTTAAAAGTTTTTTTCAAATCTGGAACTCTTCTTTTCATAATCCAAGTTAAATGCCTCAACAGTCCTAATTTAGCTCAGACTGTCCCCATTCATTGTTTTAATTGACTTCCCCTGAAAGAAAAGTGCTTGAGAGAGAATTCTTGATCCAGAGCATTATTCCAGTGTCCCTTTCTTAATAAACATTGTTATATTATCCTTGAATTTCTCAATTTCTAGGATCAGTTTTGTGAGTTCTAGAGATATATTGTGTAGTAAATTCAGTGCCTTTACTACCATTTAGGTACTGAGCATTGTGGGCAAACGATAAAGTTCAGCGTAGGGCAATTGGAGGAGGAGGACCCAGGAGTCTGGTCCTTGGACAAAGTATAATAAGACAGAAAAGAGAGGGGGAAGGATATACTAATACTGAAGTATGGACTGAGGGGGAAAGAGATCGGACATATATAAGACATTCCTGGGAGAATCCATTGGTGAGAAGTAGATCTACTAAAATTAGAATCTAAAAATCTACTATTTTGTGTTACTCTACAAGAGAGGAAACATTTATATTCACTATAGTGTGCACTTTTAAATCAATAAAGAGGTCAAATTTGCTATATGGTTTTGCAAGAGGCGCAAGAAAACTTTGACAATAAAAGCACGTCGCATATGTTAATCACCATGGCATGGTAGTTAACTTAGAATAATACTGAGGGGCCAGAGAGATAGTACAGCAATTAGGGTGTTTGCCTTGCATGCAAACATCCAGGGTTTCATCCCTGATATCCTGTGTGGTCCCCCAGGCACCACCAGAGTAATTCCTGAGCACAGAGCCAGGAGTAACCCCTAGACATTGCTGGGTGTGGCCCCCAAAACTGAAAAAAAACGAGTAATATTGAAATGCTTCTGCATCAGGTATTCTACACAAGCCTGTCCCCTTTCATGTGCATGCATGCAAGTATATAAATTGCAGAATCCATGTCACTTGTAAAGTAATGGCACTGAGGGCATCATAAATTACCATGGTGATCCTCAAGAGAAGACACTGTCGTATCTGAATGAGTGTTTCACTTCTAGAGTAATGTATGCCTTCATCTGGCCCAGCAGTCAGCATATTGCCCTGTGTTGATGGATATTGTCAGCTGGAAGCTACACTACATTTCACTGCACAATAAACATGGCTGTCAAAGCCATATAAAGTGGAATCAATTTATCCTGTATGGTCAGTGCATTTTAAATGAAATTAATGTACTGTGGGTATGGTAGAAAAAAGGTAGAATATTAGTTATGCATCTTGAGGTCTGAGACTCTTCATGTAAGGGAATATTCTGTCTAGTATGTCTTAAGAGAAGTACAGTTTATAAAATAATTTATTTTTGCATGATCTTCAGAAAATGGCCTTTTTTACCACCTCTCTATTCAGAATTGACAGTTTTAGACCAATTTGTCCCTATTAACCTGTCTTTGTTTGCAATAAATGATGACCATGTTTGTCAAATAATAGTAAACTTTTATTTTCTAATTTATTACCAGCTCTATACAAACACATTTTTATTTCACCATGAAAGCTAAGAACAGAGTAGAAGGGTTTGGGATTGATTTAAGTCATATTGTTCTTATATAATCACTATACTGAGCTGAAAGGATTTGCTTTACCCAAACATTAGAATCTTTGGGTTAATGTATATTTTGCTTCTAAACTCTTAAGAGTAGCTTTTCTGCTTTCCTACTTACATTGTGGGTGAAGTCATCAGTCCAACCTCTTCACACTTAACTATAGGTTTCAATCTTATAGAGAGCTGTTTAGTAGTTGCCACACTACCAAATATCCATTATTGGTAATACTTCTAAGGTGCTTAAAAATAAGCAGCATCTATGTTCATTCATTTAATCATTCACTAATTTAGCACATTTACTAGTTGAAATTCTACTTACCAATTTCTTTACTAAAACACTGGATGAAGCATTGAAACACTGGATGAAGTTCTTGCCATATCCTCAAAGAGCTAGCTATCTAATATCTTATTAGAGTCATGTGTTTGCAAACGCATCTGGAATTTAGTGAGTTTTATAAGGGTATGTTAAATAACTAGTTTTTAACGGCAGGGAAATGTTTAAGAAATGAATGAATGAATGAATGAATGAATGAATGAATGAATGAATGAATGAATGAGTGAGTGAGTGAATCAATTAATACCTTTCAGCTAATCACTTTTGCCTATGAGTTGAGAGCCAAGCAATCTTTTACTTCATAGATTTTTATTCAGTACATATTAAGTGGGAAATCCAGGAGATTGAAAATGAGTACATTATAAACAATAACTTTACTCCTTCCCTCATATGTGCTAATTCCTAATCATGTTTCCGACTCAATTTAAATGCCACTTCTCTGAGAAGGCAGCAGCTGACCATCTTTCTGGTGCCCTCATAATACCCTGTTTACTTCTATATTTCAGCACTTACAAGACACTCTGTTATCATTTTCTATTAGGAGTGTATCTTCCACTTTGCCTTGTGTGACTTTGAGACCTTCATCAGAAGGGCCTGTAGAATTGTCATTTGAAACTATCTTCTGTTTCCAAGAGGTCACTTAGGAAAGAAGAGAAGGTCCTAGAGAAAAGAGCCGAGCCAGGCAGCAAGCTGTGTTACATTATCCAGATATTAATGCTTTGCACCCATCTTGTTCTTCCTGCCCTGATATTACAGGAAGTAAAGCAATGAATGGCTCTGCAGCTAAACTACAGCAGTATTATTGTTGGCCAACAGGAGGTGCCACTGTGGCTGAAGCACGCGCCTACAGGGATGCCCGGGTCGGGCCAGCAGTGAGCCACACATCAAGCGACCAATGAATGCTTTCATGGTTTGGGCCAAGGACGAGAGGAGGAAAATCCTTCAAGCCTTCCCGACATGCATAACTCCAACATTAGCAAAATCTTAGGTGAGTGTGGCAGTGATGCCAATTTTCTACCCCAAAGCAGCCAAAGGTTGGAAAACGGCTTTCTAATTTGACACCTAAAGAAGACTGTGGTTTTCAGAAGCTGAACGGGGCTCCACAAGCTCCCTGGCCGTCATCTCTGGATCTCCCACCCAGCAGTGTAGCATTTAGTGGTAGGAATTATCATATGCATGATATACCAAGGCAGGATTGCCTGAAAACTTACTGGAGAGACAAAACTCTAGATTCAAACTTGGCATTTAGGGGCCAGAGTGCTGGTACAGCAGATAGGACGTTTGTCTTGCATGTGGTCGACCAGTATTGGATTCGTGGCATCCCGTATGGTTCCCCTAGAATCACCAGGAGTAATTCCTGAGGAGTAACCCTGACCATCGCCAGGTATGGACCACCCGCCCCCAAAAAAATATCAGCTTTGCATTTGACAACTTTGAAAGATCAGTGCTAAATAGGAACTAGAGATGTGCATGAAGGAATGGGGAGTGAGCTCTCTCTCCTTCCTTAAAGTCACTGTTCACTGTTCAGTCTGGGAAGCACTCCTAGAACCTAAAATTTCCTGCTTCCATATTCATAGATGCCTCTGCCCTCTGAGAGTGCATCAAGGACCTGGCAGAGCCAAAAACAGTGTGAAATTCATGGAGTGTAGAACAGTGCCTCTAATGATCACTTTCAAACTTGTAAAATAAAACTGCATTTACTTTAATAAGATATGACCAGTTCAAATTTCATAGTCATGAGTTGAACACAGAGACCACAGGGCAGAGGCCCATTTTGTGGTAAATTGCCAGAGCGATTCTCCTGTTTCTCCGGCTTAAACTCAAGCCTTGTTCTATTAGTGTAAAGCTTGCCTAGTGCAGATTATACAGTTTGGAATTATTATGCTCAACATATTGAACATATTTTATTCAACATGCAGCATTATAGTCAACATGTTTCCTCTTTAAAAAGAAAAAGCACAGAAGGCACTGTTCTATTTAAGTTGTCGTGACGTGACAATGTCTCAAAGGGAGCCGTTTAAGAAGCTGAAAAACATTAGAGACTTAAACTGTGGTTTTGATTTTTTAAATGTTTTGTTCAAATGCAATAAATATTTAACCTGAGTAAATATCAGTGATCTGGACATACACAAATACACATGTTTCATCACTGTGTAAATAATTCAACTCAATTCTCAGGCATGTTGTAGCTGTGACCTCTAAGCAAATTTAAAACATACGTAAGATCAAAAATGGTGACGTGTTCAAAATATGAGGTTTTCCTTTTGATTTTTGAATTTTGAGATTGTTCCTAGGTGTAATTAGAATTAATTGAGGTTTTAATTTTGGAGTTTTAAGAAGATTATGGATTTTGTTTTGAATTTAAATACCTTCCAATTACTGATTTTATAAATGTGTATGTGTGTGTATAAGCTAGGAATAAATTTTGGGAATTATATATATATATATATATATATATATATAACTTTGAAAATTAAGTAAATACATACTTATTTTATTATTCTAGTTGTAGTCTGAACAGGTTCTCAAATGGGCATAAAACCTCTTTTTGGCACCTGTGGGAAATCTATATTGACATGCATTATGTGAAAAATATTAAGAGTATAGTAAAAGTACTCATTGAAATATAAATCTTTCAAAGACACAACTTTGAAAGTATCAAGTACCTTCTGTTACCTGTGGGGATGTTGAGCCCCAAGGAGAACTCTGTCTGCATCGACTTTCCACAGAACTTTTGCCCAACAATCAGGAAAGGACAGGGATGCATGTGCTATTAAGCAGACCAGGATATTGCTGGCTACAGAGAATATTTGTACAACTTTTCCATTTGTTTATGTATGAAAAATCTCCTCTGAAGAATAGCTAACATCCAGTCAGCACAGCTGTTACTGCTTTATTCACCAGTGAGACACAAAAATGCAATTTGATACATGTGAAAAACACATCCCTTCTTCATCAAGTGTTTAGATAATTCTTTATAAACAATATTAGAGAAGTGAATACTTTTCCTTCTTCCTCTATAAACCATATTAAAAATTTTTGTGCTTTCATTGGTACAGCTTTGAATGGACGTTTAGAGCACTTGAAAATGGTATACACCGCTCCGACTGCACTTTCCGGTTTTTAAGCTCTGGCTTAAGAAGAGTCGGAGTATTTTACCTTAGCCAAGGGGAAACTGCATGGTTGGTTTTGATACAGAAGGAAAGCAACATCTGCTGACATCCTAGCTAAGGAGCACTGCACTCGGACACTGGGAGCGTGGAAGTTGTTTTAATTATAGGACCAACAGAGCTTTTCCTGAGAAGTCTGTCATATTGAGTAGACTTCGGAAGTTTAGGTTTTTAACCCTCTTGAACGAGCTAAGCAGATGGTTGGGGTAAAGACCTTGGTGGAGGAGAGCAAAGGGATGTAAGTGGCAAAGCCAGGTTTGAAAACAATATAATCCTTGCCTTCAAATTGTAGCATCAACTTTAAATTCCTGAGAGAAATAACCCAATAAGCATGTCAAACACAAAATTATTCTTTGCTTCCATAGTTCAAAAGGCTACTTGGGAGTCTTACTGGATATGAGGCTATAGGCCTGCAGGTAAGTAAAGCAAAGCCATGAGACTGTATCTAGTTATGTTTGCCTGGAATATGTTGTAAACCACTTGGGTATTTAAGACCATTTTTAATGCCCAGGGTCTCGCTGGAAATCCATGTCTAACCAAGAGAAGCAACCTTATTATGAAGAGCAGGCCCGGCTAAGCAAGATCCACTTAGAGAAGTACCCAAACTATAAATACAAACCTCGCCGAAAGCGGACCTGCATTGTGGATGGCAAAAAGTCTCGGATCGGAGAATACAAGCAATTGATGAGGTCTCGGAGACAGGAGATGAGGCAGTTCTTTACTGTGGGGTAAGTGTTCTTGGAGTTAGCCACTGGGCTTTTTCTTCCCCATAAGAAACAGGGTGGGGACATCTAATCCATCACAGTGCGTGGAGCTCTGGATGGACCTAACAGAATGGAAAGGGAGGTGGTTGGAACAGACACATCCCCACAGACTTAGCCATGGTGACCTCCACAGTGCCATCAGCTCACAGCCCTGCAGCATGGCCCCTGCACAAAGTCAAAACAAAGCGGCAACAGATCACTCCTAACTCAGAGCACCGCTTTCATTGTCTCCCAGACTAATCTAAGATGTGCAGTGCCCACACACAAAGTTTCTGGTAGTTTATTTAAACAGACACACAGGGAGAAAAAAACAGAAACTAACCTTAAGAAATCCCCAGAAGCTTTTCGGCTTCTCTGGGTGGTGCTCCTGACTCTAATCACAATAGTCTGCTTTTGTTGTGGGATCTACCACAAGATAATTGGCCTTGACATTGGTTAGAGGACCTCATTTTTGGCATAAGCTCCAGAACTCCTGTTGCAGTAAATTATGCCGTGGTGGAAGCAGTAACAATGTGGATTTTCTTGCTTAAGTCAGAAACTAGACATGTTTTTTGATATCTTCAAGTCTGATTTCATGTCATTTTTGTTTAAAAAATTAGGTAATAGATTTCTGGTATAAATTTCGACTTGGCTGACTGGCTGTCTGCATTCAGAAGAGGCCCCTTGTAACCACAGTAGTCAGGCTAAGTGGGGGTGCAGATGGCTATGATTCCAGCACATCCACACACGGAAAGGGGCCAATCTGGAGGCATCAGCCCAAAGCAGCTGGAGTCAGGCTGGGAAGATACTTGGAGAAAGTTTTGACTTGGAGGTGGAGCAGGTTAAATGGAAGTGTGGGATTAACTGTTACTGAAAGGAGGACAGAAGGGCTACTCCAGACCTGCAAAATAAAATAAAGCCTCACTTAATGGTGAAAAAAGGTGGCTTAAAGGAGACAGAAAGAGATGTTATATTGAAGGATACTACCTTTATGAAACAAAACATTAGCTCAGAAGCAGGTGTTTAAAAACACAAAGGGAATGTGCTTCCTAAATAGAATACAAAGAAAAAGAGGTCAGGGGGCAGGAACTCTGGGTCTGGCTCATGAATCTTCAGTGCTATCCTCTAGAATGTTCTGGGGAGAAGGATGAAATTCGGAGTTTAACTTCTGAGCTTCACACCTGACTGTGCTACGTACTTGGATAAGTTATTTCTCTTAGCTTATCTTTCATGTGTGAAATAAAACACGTAACAGTACCTGTTGCATACAATTGTTAAAGGGATTCAGCTGTAGGGATCATTACTTTTAAAAATATATGATGTGATGCTGAATATCATATAGGAAAGGTAAATTTCCATCATTATAACCACTACTAAATATGAACTTACTATCACTGTTATACTGCATTTTATATAATACTGAATAATCAATGAATTTCTTTTTTGTGGGGAGGTCACACCTGGCAATGCTCAGGGCTTACTCCTGGCTCTGCACTCAGGAATTACTCCTGGCAGTGCTCAGGAGACCATATGGGATGCCGGGGATTGAACCTGGGCTGGCATGGGCCGGCCGTGTGCAAAGGCCAACGCCCTACCTACTGGACTATCGCTCCGGCCCATCAATGAATTTCTTTACACTGCAGCAAAATATTTAAGACACTTTGTTACTTGAGAATCCCAATTTATTAACAGACTTGCCAAAATAGAATTATAAAATTCTTTTATATATGCTTGCATTAAAAAATTGAATGCTTTAAAACCAAAAGTGTAAGGCATTACAATTGAATGCTAATTAGAGGATTTAGGAAAAATACCAATTCCTAGTTTACTTTAGGAGGTATAGCTATATATAACAAAATACAAACTTAAGACTAGATGAATATCCTCCTTTAATCCTGTTTGTACTCTCTGACTGTATATAATCTTTTTGAGGATGACCAAAGGAATACATTTGCAATCCTTCATGATTACTACCCTTCTGTGCAATCAAGTCTTCTATTTCTGGGACTGCATAGCAGGTCTCTTTCACTAGAATCCGCAAGACTGTTTCAGTTCCCTCATACTTGTGGAAAAGGTGAGCTGTACTAATTCTATTTAATTTAGTCCCTTTTATAAAAGGGTATTTGAAGCAGCTCTGTATAAAAGGATCTCAACATAAAACAGTGCAGGTAAATTTGAAAAAACTGAAACAGTGCCAGAGAGATAGTACAGAGGGTAGATCATTTGCCTTATGCGTGGTTGACCCGGGTTCAATCCCTGGTACTACATATGATCCCTTGAGCAGCACCAGGAGTGATTCCTGAGTGCAGAGCCAGAATAAACCCTGAGCACAATTAGCTGTTGGGGTGAGGGTATGGAATGTTTGATCAAACATTCTGTGGTGGCATGAATAGAAACGTTTGAAATTTAGAAACTAAGGATCCTACTGAAGATAATATTGGAGAGTCCTTTATGAGAGGATCATATTAGACTTTGGAGTGGGAATAGAGATATGTGGGTGTCTTATTCATTAATCTTCAACACTATTTCCTATGGTTCAACTGTGGCAATACTTGCTATGTAAAACTCAGTGTTACTCCCACGTAAATGTTTGTATTCTTCTTTAAGCAGTTGTAGTTGATAGATTATTAACTCCCTGAGGCTCATCTTTTGGAAATTGATCTTCATTAGATGTGAGGTTATTACAAGAAAGAAAACAAACTAGAAATTCAAAGATTGCTATTGACTTTTTGAGGGAATGAGGGCGAGATCAATTTTTATAGCCGATTTTGAAAAGGCATGCATAACTTTCAAGCCAATACAATTATATGTATTGCTTAACATTGTTAAGAATTTTACTGATGATATAGCTAGTTTAGTGATTTAGATCGTTTTCTGTTTTTACTTAGCTAGTATGAAATTTATTAACAATAGAAAATGGAGTAAGGCTACCCTTACCTTGTATTTAATCGTTTTGATTGTCAGCTTAAGCATCAGGATTTTATAACAATTGTGATAAAAATAATGTTAATGTAGAAATTACAGTTATGTGGATATACATAGCTATGATTAGACCTTTTCTTGGGGGCTATAGCTAAAATTACTTCTATTTATGAAGCATATTCAATAACTTACCTGTAAAGGAATGGAATATGAATACATTATATAATAATAACTTTGGGGCTACCTTTTAATTAATAAGGCTGATAAATTCCTGAGTATTTACTACATACTATACTGAGTGAGTTTAATTAGTATTTCAAACACAACATATTTTCAAGATAGTATCATCCTAACTATAGGACAGAAAATCATGATGTTCAGAGACGTTAAATAATTTGTTCAAGGCCACACAGCTAGTAAATTGCAGAGCTAAGATTTAAGACAGACGAATGTGAATGTGAAACATATGTCCCCTTCGTCAATATGCATACCTCACAATTAGAGGCTACAAATTGTTTAGAGGCTGTATAGTGTAGTGGTTAAGGAAATCAATTCTGGACTAGACTGTTTTGATTCAGATATTAGATCTGCTTCTTCCTGGCTTTAGAATCTAGCACATAGTAATCTTTATGCCTCTCAATTTTCCCTATGGAAACTTATTTTAATTCTCAGTACCTCAATTTCCTCAAATGTCATGGGGATGACAATAATGCCAACAACACAGGACTTGGCTGAAGACTACATAACTAAATGTATCAAGTGCTTATAGTAGTGCCTCTCTGGCACGTTATGGTATGCCTCAAATTAAAGTACTATTGTTCTGGAAAAATAATGCTATGTACAAGTATAAGATAATTCATTTTATTAAAAAATTGTTATGTAGCGGGGCTGGAGCAATAGCCCAGCGGGTAGGGCGTGCCCTGCACGCGCGCCATGCCGGCCTGGGTTCAATTCCCGCATCCCGATGGTCCCCCGAGCACCGCCAGGTGATTCCTGAGTGCAGAGCCAGGAGAAACCCCTGAGCATTGCCGTGACCCAAAAAAAAAAAAAGTTATGTAGCTTATAAGTAATTTAAAATTTAAAATTTTGTTTTTAAACTTGAAGAGGTTAAATCAAACTTGTACAATACTTTAAATAGATGAAATTGTCAGAATCTTCTTCCTGTAAGAAAGTTGAATTAGAAACACTCTTATAGGTATTATAAAAAGGTTGCTGTATTTCCATTCCTTCCTGTAATACAAACTACAGTGATGTGCAGTGTATCAACATATCTCTGAATGGAATAAATGATTTGGTAACAGACTAAAGGAGTATCCAAAGTGGGGTCTCTGGCTATTTAAATATGTAGTTCCTTTGCCACCAGCACTGATAGACATGATACTTCAGAAATATGTTTTAATAACCCGGAAACCTTGCAGGAGTTACGGAACTCTATCAGGGTCAGCTTATCACGACTTACCTGAGCTTGAGAATTTTGATTCTCTGTTCATATCAGTGGCGTGTGTATACTCTTATACACATCTAAGAACTTTTGATCTGGCGTGCACATTCATTATTTGTAAAGCTCAGTGCTTGCCAGCTCTTCCTCTTTCTGAAATCTGCAGCGTTTGAATTTTGACTTTGCAATTGATCTTTAAAGGAAGGAAAATGCTTTTTAGGAAAGCAATTTCCGATAGACAAAGCTTGAGTCTGCTGGCAGGATTTTCCATTTTGTTAAATTGATTAGCCAGTCAATTGGTAAGGACCTATTTGAAAACATCTATGTGCCTAGCACTGTACTAAATTAGTATAGTACATAGGCTATTTATTCTGCACAAAATGAACTTCCAGAGAATGCTGCAGAGAAACCAGACACATACATGAGTAAAGCAAATAATAGATTTCTAAATAGATACACACTGAGAGAATAATTTCATAACACTACACATAATGTATAATGTAGTACTAATTTTTATTTTATAAGAAAGAGCAGGTAACATTAGAGGAGGAGAGGTTTTTATGCAGGTAGGACAAAGGACAGATTTATAGAAGCCTGCTGAGGTGGAGGTAGGGTCTGGCCAGTGAAAAGTTAGATAAATATTCCTATATTAGCATGGGGTAGGGAATGAACACATGGAAAAATATGAACGTTTTCCATAATAAAGAAGAAAGTTAGCCTAGAATTTGCACTGACAATTAAGTGAGGTAGGTGAGATGAGTCATATTTTTTGAAAACCTATAAAAGTCAGACTTTTTCAACTATAATTTCACGTTTTTGTTTCTTTTTATGCTTAGAGTAAAAATGGGGTAGCTTTAATTTTTTTTTGTCTTTTTGGGCCACACCCAGCGATGCTGAAGGGTTAATTCTGGCTCTGCACTCAGGAATTACCCCTGGTGGTGCTTGAGAACCATATGGGATGCCGGGGATCAAACTCAGGTTGGTTGTATGCAAGGCAAATGCCCTACCCATGTGCTATCACTCCGGCCCTGAATTTTATATCCCCAGAATTAATGTAACTTAGATGTGGATTCCAAAGTCCTATTTTGGGGGCCATTATAGGAATTCTAAGTTCCCTTCTAGGAACTTTCTAGGACAGAGAGTTCACCACTTTTCAAGTGAGCTAGTTTCATTGTGGAATGATATCTGATTGCTAGAAAATTCTTTTTAGCTTTAGTATATGCCTTTCTGTTACTTTGCTAGATGGAATATAGCTCCAACAAATTAAAAAATTAGTTTCAATTGGCGATAAGTACTTCAGAACAAAGTATTGAGAAGGAAAGGAAGTTTTTGAGGATAGGCTGTAATTCCTAACATACTGGACACAAAAATTCCTACAGAAAAGATAACGCTTGTGCAAAGATACAAGAAGGTTGAGGGAGACATGCAGATATTTTGAGGAAAAGTAGATAGAAAACAGCAACTGCAAAGGTCTCATGGGTATGATCTTGAAAACAAAATTGATGGTTTCAGTAGTACAGAACATTACTGAAGAAATATATCTTAATACAACAAGAGAATTTAGATTCAGTGCATAAACAGAGTTTTTACACTGAATTTTTAATTAATTGTAAAACAGAAAGGTATAAGAATAGAGACATAAGGAGGGATAAATTGATAACTACTGGTTGGAGCCTTCAAAAGTTTCTTTTGATTACTTATGATTTCTTCATAGGATGGAAAATTAGCTCATCAGATGAGGGTGAGAAGCAGAAAGAAATTAGATATTTGAAGAGAACTTGTAAGATATGGAGCAATGAATAAAGTTCATGCTCATAAATTTAAAAGCAGTGAGTGGGATAATGCTTTCTTTTATCAAAATTCAGCCCTGTGAAGTCATCAAAGTTAGCAAATAGGGGGATTTTACCATGCCAGAGAGTCAGAGAATGGAGAATATACAATAGTGATGGTGTAGGAGTATAGGTGTATGGAGTAGGGGTTGGGAGAATCCTTACTAAATATATACATTTAAATATGTTTGCTTTAAAATACTAAAATATTTGTTCTTTGTGAAAAAATGTCCTTTGTTAAGATATTTGCTAATTTGTATATAGTATATAGCACTTAGTTCATACATTAGCTCACTAAAGTGGGCAGTCTGTAAAATAGATAAGTATTGCAGTGAAATGGTTGTTTTTTTCACTGTGCTCTATGTGTTAAGGGAAAATTCATTACAATTAACCAATGTTAGTAAGAAATAATATTTTAACAGTATTTACTACTTTGGGAAGGTGAGCATGAAATTTAATTTGTGCGTTTCCCCAAAACTTAGGAAACAGCAAGTGTACTGTTCTTTACCATTTTGATTTTGGAGGGAAACCAACATTTCATAAGATGTTTCTACACATAGATTTAGATTCCTCTATTATCATTTTCCTCCAGGCAATCAAAAAATCACCATGTGCATCATAGGAAATGGATCAATATTAGGTTCTTGGTGTCAACTGGCTGCCCGACAGGTACTATAGAAATCAGGAATTTTTATGAGATGCAGTGAGCACAGTGTATCTGTGGGCTGAATATCCATAAAAGAGAGAGCGATGGAATTCAAGTCAGGTGACCTCGAATCAGTTTCTGACTGTGCTCATTATTGAACCACTGAGCTTCAAACACAAGGCCTTTTTTTTTCTCTTCATCTGAAAACTGGGAATAATAACAACTCCTGAGTTTGCCATGTTAATTGGATGAGAAATATATATGAAAACATTTCATATGTTAAGTGAGTGAAAGGCGAAGGGGTTATTATAATGTTTCTGTGAGTGAAAGAGGTTGGAAAGGATATAGCATCATTAGAAATTCCTTTCCACCTTTGCTCCTTTTACCAATCTGGAAATCATGCAGGCTTTACGAGAAAAATCATTTCTAAAATATGTAAATGAAAAACTCATAAGTAAGCCACTTCTTCATAGATTCAGGTATTTTCCACCATGGTGGTTAGTAGTTTCTATGATGTTGTGTAGGGTTAGTAAGGTTAGTTGAAAGTGATGAATTAAACAGACGCCCTGAAAATGAGAACTTGGGAACACAGTCTAGGACTTCCCTGCTGCCAGCTTTTAGAAATATCTGAAAATCGAGGCTCAAAGAACATAGTTATTCACATTTCGAGTGAATCTGAATCACATTTAGTGCTCATAAAGACAAGAAGTACTTGGTGAGTTTGATGACATGAGTTCCACCCCTAAGAACATTGTTTCAGAGTATCTGAGCAAGGTAACACTCTGATTCTTTTTTTTTGGGTCACCCCGGCAATGCTCAGGGGTTTCTCCTGGCTCTGCACTCAGGAATACCCTGGCGGTGCTCGGGGGACCTATGGGATACCGGGGATCGACCCGGCGGCATAGGCCGGCGTGCAAGGCAAACGCCCTACCCGCTGGGCTAGCCCCGGCCCCAACACTCTGATTCTTAAAACTATTTCAACAGCCTCCCGGGAAACTGGGACACAGTCAGTCATGTGCCCCTGCAGAGGAAAGGACTGACCTTCACGAAGGGTTTAGTATGTTTATTTGAACGAGAGTCGCATTTGGATAGAATGATTTTGTGTGACCAGGCTTGGCACCTGTTAAGGCCTGGGCCAGGGCAATATGTCTGTTATTCTGTTAAATTGCAGTGCTTGCACTGCTCTTCCTCCTGACTCCTCCAACCCCAGCGCCAGCCCTAGCTCATCTTCCAGTCCAGGGCCCCAGGAGGAATGAGAGCCAAGATGATGTTGCTGTAGCCATGAAATGAGAAGCGTCGAGGAGTTTCTCTCCCTGTTTAGCTGCAGACGCACGCTTTGCTAACCCTGGGTGGCATAGTTGTCGCAGTCGATCCTCTCCTCTCTCATCTAGATCTTTTGCTCACTTCTCAACCCAAGGTCATGGCATAAGCCTGCTTCACATTGTCCTTGTAATATGTCTCATGCTACCAGTTATTCTTTTTTAATGTTGTGGGAGATCTTGAAAAGTGAACTCAGCTGCAATGTTTCAGAATTCACTGTAGCATTTGTTCCAAAGGCCAATCCGACCCTTGTCATATATGCAAAGTATTGTAAGAATCCCCTGCTTTCATGTGGCAAAGCCACACATAAACCAATCTTTTCTGTTGCTTGACCCCCACCATAGCACTGTCGGGGAGTTTGCTTGAACTTCTGTGGAGGATACCTCTATCACATTTTATCATTTGATTAGAGGGTCCAATAGGGCCCCCTTTGGGAGTAGGTGTGGGATGAATTCCAGTGCCACCGAGAAGAACAAATTAAGAGAGAGATTTTCCTCTGTTTTGTTTTATTTCTTGAATCTATACAGGCAACAGCCTCAGATTCCAATCACCACAGGAACAGGTGTTGTGTATCCTGGTGCTATTACTATGGCAACTACCACACCATCACCT
This sequence comes from Cryptotis parvus, assembly GCA_021461705.1. NCBI lineage: Eukaryota > Metazoa > Chordata > Mammalia > Eulipotyphla > Soricidae > Cryptotis > Cryptotis parvus. Next base: position 154,874 of record JAJIBD010001664.1, read on the forward strand.
CAGATGACATCTGACTGCTCTAGCACCTCCGCCAGCCCGGAGCCCAGCCTCCCAGTCATCCAGAGCACTTATGGTATGAAGACAGACGGTGGAAGCCTAGCTGGAAATGAGATGATTAATGGAGAGGATGAAATGGAAATGTATGACGACTATGAAGATGATCCCAAATCAGACTATAGCAGTGAAAACGAAGCCCCAGAGGCTGTCAGTGCCAACTGACAGGAGTGCTTGTTTGCGCAATTAAAATACTCTGACATTTCACCTCCCCCACCCCAAACAAAAAAGTTCTTAAAGAGCCCGCATGCATTTGTGGCTCCACAATTACATCAGCAGAATGGTCTTAATTGTTTCGTAAAGTGTGAGACAGATTAAGTTTCCCCTGATTTTTCATGAACTTGAGTTTTTGTCGTTACTGTTATTGTTGTTGTTGTTGTTGTTGTTTTAATTTAGGTGAAGACATATTAAATATGAGACACCAGGACTTGAAAACTTATCTCAACCCATAGCTGTCTTACAAGTCTTATATTTTTGTCTTACTTTTAATTTTTTTCTTTTGGATGTTGATAAAGGTTTAAGTTACTGTTTTAGATGGGGTTAAACATTCTCACTCAGGTATGCTGTGCCGGCCTACAGGTTGTGAATGTGTTTTTATTCTGAATTACTTTAGACAACAACTGAGGATTTCATATTGTGGAACAGAGCAAGTCCACGGCGTGTGCAGCTGCAGGTAGAGCATTTCAGAAGGCCTCAGAATTCCATTTTTCCTCCATGTGTAGAGTTAAACTTTGAATGTGCCAAACTTTTTCATAACTTTTGAATCTTAATATTTTGAAAGTCTTAAAGGAGACACTGCAAAGTCTTAGACAATCTTGGCATCGTAAAAATCAAATAGCAAACCACACACTTTTTTCCAGAACATGGTAAAGTACTCAGGAATCTGGAGACAAGATATTCTAAGGAATGAACAAGGTTGCCACAGTGCAGTACCCAACAAGTTACGCCTCTCAATGTGCCATCAGCATGGGGCGGTCTTTGATGTCCACACACCAGAGGGGTCGCCGCACCAGACACCACAGGGTGGTCTTCTCTGGCGGGACCCCCTCACTACATCCATGATCCCTTTGCCTTTTACCCTGACATTCAGTCTTAACACATTTTCTCTTAAGTAATTTATTCATTCCAGAATGTCAAGGGTCCACTTACTATTTATTTTTTTAAAAAATTGTTAGTGGCATTAATTTAATCATTCTTGTTTTTAACCTTCCTTCCCACCCAAGAACTTTTCTGTTCCTTTTACCTCCTTCTCCCTGCTCAAACACACACACACACACACACACACACACACACACACACACACACAAATGTACATAGTGATTTTACGTCCCCAGAGTATCTGGAAGCATTTCTGAAACATGATACTATCTAATATCTTTATCCTTTTTAAACACGAGTGTATATCTGGTGGCAGGACTGTGTCGGGATACAGGTATCGGGTCTTACACTCTGATAGGCCTGCCTCCTCTTGCCCCAGCCTCTGGTTCTCTGTAACCTTGAATCCCTTGCCAGAATGTTTCCCTAACTGAGTTCAGCAGCGAGGAAGAGTCTAGATTCTGCATCAACCTCTCCCCATCAAGGGTCAGCAATGGCAAGTACCAGGGAGGAGAATCCCAGGGCTGAACCCGAAGCCCAAAGCTGCCTGCTGAGAGGCTCTTGTGGCCTGGCACCTTTGTATTGAGTCACCTTGTCCCAACTGGCACATGTTGGGAGTTCTTTGCAAAATCCCCAGGATGCAAGAAGCCACGTGACAAGCTCACAGCAAAGCTTTAAAGGCAAGTAGTCATGATAGAGTCAGAAAAGGGAAGAAAACCATAAAGGCGGAGAAGGGGGAAATGCATGTGCAGAGCTCTGCTATGAACTCTGGAGAACAGATTCCTCCTGGGGCAGCAGACAAGTTATGCTGCTTCTGTCTGTGGCTCCATAGAGGGGGGCCATGCCTATGTGTGTACAATCTTATCTGCGCTGTCACCTAGGAGTTCTCTGGAAATTTGCTGGCGAAGCAGTGAGGTTTCATTCCCCATGTCCTAACCACAGGGAGCTCAGCTGTGCCACTTTTTGGTCTTCCTGAAACCAGGGCTGTTTACCAATGGAGGCATTACCCAGAGTGAATCAACAAGAAAATGTCAGTCAACAAGACAACTCACCGCATGAGACAACCCAGAATCTGATCACCAGGATATAACAATGCTCCCCACCCGCCCCACTAGATGTCTTGAGCCATTTTGTCACTTGGAAGAAAACAGTGTACCTTCATATTTATTTAAAGAAGGAGCGCTCAAGGACATACCTAATAACAATAAATAGATCTAGCCAAAATAGTGCTGGCTATTAGCCGGAGTGCTCTCTATAAGCTGATTAAGGTACTGATAGGAATGTTTTATGCTTATTACTGGTATTGGTTGGGGATTGGGGCTTTGTTTTTTGTACATTTATTTCAGATGTGGAGGAGCCATTTATTTCTCAAAAATGGAGTATTTATTATTTGTCTTACTGCTTTCTTTTGACTATAGAGCTCTCCTCCTCAATTCATTTTCCTGTTTTTTTTCCTCTTTCCTTCGTTTTTGCTTTTCCCCCTTTCCCATTCTTCTTTAATTTTGTTGCATAGATAGAGTGCTATATGGCAAGCATTGTGTTGTATGTAATTAATTTTGCACAAAGGCAAACATTTAGAGCAGTAGGTTCAGTTTGTTTTTATGACCATGCCAAAATAGGATTCTGGGCTGGTGGAGAACAAAGAACTGTTCTTAGGACTGAAACTTGATTTTGCTTGTAGTTAAAAAAAAAAAAAAAAAGAAAAACGAAAAAAAGTAAAGAAAGAAAGAAAGAAAAAAAGAAAACACACACAAATACAACAAAAACACACACTCACAGATGTTGTTTCCATAAGTGTTATGAGCACTGGATATAAATGGTATTTTTTTATCACTTCTGACTAATGTGAAACTGTTGTACGAAAACTACATGAACAAAAGTCATCTGTTTCGACTCGTGTGGGCTTGCCTCACAGTTGCCGGATTTGAGTCATTTTTATGTCTTGTTATTTCATTTATTTATGCAAAATACATGTGTGTATGAACACTTTGTTTTAGCTCCAGCTCTGCCTCAGTACTGGGGTTCAGTTACTTCTAGCCATGTTCTTAAAAATGAAAAGCTATTCAGGAATGTTCTGATTGTAAGTGTTTTCTTTCATTGGGTCAAACAGTGATGCTGTATTTGAATCTAAATTCTGTGCATAAGCAGTTTATTCTATTTATTAGCCAAGTTTGGCTCTAAATATCCATGGAAATTAAGAATGACAATCATACAGATCACTTCATTTTCTTTACAGTGGGGCTTAAACAAAGTTTTTGTAACTCTACCATCTCATTTTAGAATTTTCTAAATGTGTAAATATAACATAGAAATAGAATTTATTTTTGGTTCATGAATACTTAGATATAAGTTATGTATTTCCTTTTTGTTCTCTATCCATGTATGTCAGTCCAGACTAGAAGTTGACAAGTCACAGCACCTCATGGGGGTTATGAATTAGCAGCCACAGTGAGAGAGCGGAGTCCTGTCCAGAGCTGGGGCAGTACAGCCCTGTGCGTGTGTTCATCTGCAGTGCAGAAGGCACTGTCCACAGACTCACACTTTCACTACTTTTTCTCACAAAGGTCGATAAATTGAATATGCTAAATTTCCAGTACAGCTGAGAGTCACTTTGCTTTGTGATTCAGAATTTTCCTCGTTAGTTCTGTGATCGTATAATAGTACAAAACATGAATGTCATTAGAAAGGTAAAAATATCCCTTAAATATTGGCGATTAATAAAAGTCTTCCCATGCCCATGAGATGAAGGATATTCATCTTTTATTTTTAAATTCCAAGTGCTCCGTATTTCCTTATGTTTTCAAATCAGAGACAAAACTATTTCCATTTTATTCATTCAAGAACTTCCAAGACCAGGATTGGCTGACAATCCTCTTTTTTATTTTTATTTTTTAAGGTACCTGGTGAATAGGATAAAGGAAAGAGGGAAGGGAGAGAGAGAGGGAAAGGTCACTGCGGACAGAGAGTGAGCAGGTGATCCTGTCACTGGAGAAACCCTGTGGTCTCTGTTCCAGGAAGGTACCACAGCTTTGTTGTTTTCACACGTATCCAATGCAAGCTTTGAGTACAATCAGTTTGCTTCGCTTGGCATTTGATACTCCTTCTCCTCAGGCTTGGTAGAATTTGCCAGGGTCCTGATACCAGCTGGCAGGCCAAGTTCTAAATTCAGGTGTGGTCTTGCAGTGCAATTGAGCGGGTCAAATTCTGGCCTTCCCTGAACCGCAGTGCCACCAGCCACTCCTGAGCCTAGGAGGTTTAGAAAGGGTGCCATCCCATGAGGGTTGACTCTAAAGGCTTTTTCTTTTTTTCTGAGGAAGCCAGTCTGCCTAAAGCACCAGCTCCCTGACCAGGCTCACAGGCACTAGGTGGAAGTAGGGATTCATGCCAGGAGCCCCTCAACCTCCAGAGGGAAGACAGCGGGTCATCTGAGTATCTCAGCAGACGCTGCTTCTCTCAGTCGCTTCATTTTGCAAAGAGGAGACCTTTACCCACTCATTAAAAAAGGGAAAAATCATCTTGTAGTTTTAACCACATGAGAAGTCTTGTACAGAGTGCCAACAACTGCAAAAGAATGCAGCTAGAGGAATGTATTGAAATTGTTACTGGTTCTTACTTTTTAAGGAGAAAATGACAAAAATGGATGCTGTAGCCTTGTCTGATTTTGTACATGTTTGTCTTAGGACTGAGTTGGCACTTAAGCTCTCTTCTCAAAGTATAATAATATTGTATGACCTCATTTGTCCCTTTACAAAAGCACTTGCATCGTTTCCTTAAGGCATCTGCCCCCTGATATGTTTTTCTTCTTAATAAACAACTTCTATCTGTTATTTTTGATGATTATGTTCTGTTTCTGATGCCCTATACTCTTAAGCATGACCCTCTGCTAATCTGCTAATATCAGTGAACATAAGCTAATAATATCCCGAAGTTTCTTTTCATTCCCATCCTCTTTTTTCCTTTGGGGACAGATTTGCTTTCCAAACGCTCCTGAACAAGTACATATTGGGAGAGCCTTTGCCTCTGGGGGCAGGGGCTGGAAGTGGGCAAGGAAGGTCGAAAAGGTAACACTTCATGCAGATACTCTTCTAATTGGTGTGGCAATATGAAAGCTTGAAGGCAACTCAGTGACCTGTCTTGCTCTCAGTAGATTTTTTATTCCTGAAGAACCACAAGCATAGAGTGAGGGCTTCGTGCTGGCGCTCTTGGAGTCTGGGGATGTGCAAATATTGAACTGTTCCGTATGCTGCACATTGCAGATCTGCTCGTGTGCATTCTCCGTTTGTCTTCCTTTGTCATATGTGTTTTGGCTTTTTTTAAATTTTATTTTATTTTTGGAAAGTGCAGTCTTTTATTGTACCTTTCTCCAGCTTGTAGCCTCCTAGAATGCTTAGCATTTATGTTCATTCATTATTGTATTTGCCATGTAAAATTTTTATTACCTTAGACAAGCTTATAAGCTGTTACTACATAACTTATCTTACTGTAACTCTTTGATTTCCAGACATTGTAATTTGTTTGTGATGTATATTGTGAGATTGTATTCTATGTTAATTTAATCAGCACAATTCACTGACATGCTGGACTGACATGCTGGCTGCTGTTTCAAAGTGTAAAAGTTTGTGTAGGGCTGTTGGGACAACTGCAACTCTTGTTGTCAAGGTACTGTGCTTCAGTTCCTCTAGCAACACTGCTGGTGTGGATCTTGAGAAGCGAGGGGCATTGACTATACCCTCCAGCAAATTTTAAGTGCAGATTTTCTTTGTAGAAATTCTATGTACAATGCAGGTACCTATGTGACCCATGGCTGGTAACTATTTGGTCAATTAGAAAAAAAAAACAAAAAAACAAAAAACTAGTGTCTATTGCTGCTTTGAATATGTTTGAAAGTCTGAAAATGTAAATAGTTTATCAAAAAAAAAACTTGTACAGTCCAGTGTAAAGTTTTTAAATTACCTTAAGGGTTGCCATCACATCTTTCTCACACTCTCCTCTTGATAACAAGAAAAAAGAGTTTGCTAAGGATTAAAAAGGAATAGGAGGGAAGAAAAAAGATGAATCTCTTCAAATGCAAAAAGAATGAGTCATTGTTCTTAGCTCTGTTGCATACACAAACTTCTTGGATTTTGTTGTGCAGTATTGACGTGAGATACAACTCAACATTGAATAATCTCGGTGGTACTTTTCAACGCCTTCCCCTCCTCTGCCTCATAATAAAGGGAAAAGACAAAACTGAAAGACATGCTGTCTTTATCTCTCCTGGTGTATGTTGGCACCTTAGCTACTTTTTTTTTCTTTTTTGCACAAGGTGCTTTCCTGATATGTTAAACCTGCCATCTTTGGGTGATAATGTATATGCCATGATGGGGCATGGGCCCCTCAGGGGAGTGTCTATAAGAACTGCCTATTTATGCTCATTTACCTCAAGACTGTCCTCTCTACCCTTAATCTAGTCGTCATCACTCCATCTTTTGTACTGCTGTTGACACTTACAAATTAAAGATAAATTTTGTTTTATGACCTTTGTATCGACCTTGTCTGTGCCCAGCCATCTGCCTCAACCACAGAGCCCAGTAAACCCTCGGGTGTGTCCCCTGCTTGCTTCTGGAGCCCGCTCCCTGCCATTGCTTCTGCCCTACTGTGAGCTAGTTCGCAGGAAATCTTCAAAACCCTTAGTCTGGAAAGATGTGCCTGTTCATTTCCCAAGTGGAGCATACCCAGCTGCAACAGGAAATGTTTGTGGATTTAGATAGTAGGAACAGGATCCAAGGTGGAATTTTGTCAAGAGAAGATCAGAAAGAATGTCACGTCCTATTTGCCCAAGTTCTTTGTGAGAGTGACACAGTTTATAAAATCGCCAAGCACCACAGCATACCAAGGAATTGGAAGGGCCAACCACTCATCTGATCTCAACTTCTACCAGCCTAATGGCCAAGAGTGGAAACTGCGGGGGCGTCTTTGGAACCCTTAACTTCACTGTGGTTGGGAGTCTTCAGCAGATTTCTTGCTTGCTTCTGTCTTTGAAGGAGAAGCTCCCAACCCATTGGTCCATCAATAAGATGGATGGGGGAGCAAAGTTCAGCTACCAATGATAGGAGCTTCTAGAATGCTTCCCAAGCTATGTCATTATGCTTGGAGTGTCGAGGGATAGAGGTGAGCATTGAACTGACAGGAGCAGGGCCCTTCAAGGAAGCTTAGACCAGCCCTGTGCCACGAAGTCCAGAGGTTAGTCACTATGCAAGGGAGTAAAACTAAGTATTCAGGAGGGAGGGAGGGTGTCTATATTTTATACATAATAGAATAACAGCAGTGACAAGAGCCAAGCATTTGGGAAACAAATCCTTGTTTCTAAAAATCCTTCAAGTTAAACATTTGATGCAATTGGTTTTTAAGATCAGTGCTCTGGTCACCGAGTTGAGTCTTGAAAAGTCCCAGGAAACAAAGGGTCTTGCCGTGGAGCAACTCTGACCTGCCTGCCACTTGTCAGCTGTGTGACCTTCCTCTAGTAACTCCTGAGCCTAAATGTTCTCCTCTGTAAAGTACTATAGTCACTACTCACTGGGTACTGAGAGAATAAATAAATGTCCTGTGTAAACCAGGTAGCACACAGACCCAATGGCCAGCACACTGAACATGCAAGGAGCTGGTTTCCCTTCATAAGAGGATGCCAACATGGGGAGAATAGCAGTGTCACTGACTGAACCAAGAGAAAACTTGACCTGAGTTGAGAACATGGTTATATAAGCAATCACCCAAACTTCTACCATGCTGACCTTTAGTTTATTTCCAGACCCTTATCAACACTGCCCTTTGCCTACACTCAAAGACTTAGATCTGATCTGGCACCCCATCTTTTAGGCTTTCCTAAAGTTGTGGGACTTGCCAAAGCTACTAGAGAAAACTTGTGCTCCCAGATACTCAGCGATCAACAGCTCACAACTCTTGCTTTCCCTGTGCGTCCACACTCCTGACTTCTCATCATTTCTCTCATCTCAGGACTTGCCTTCACCCTGACCTCCTCCTTATGCTTGGAGCAAAGATGTCCTAAGTTTTGCTTGGGGATTTCCATTCCTCCATGAAGCCCCACCCTGGAAGTCCCCTTCATAGCAGATCTTCCCAGATGCTTTGGTTCCCACCTCTCTCTGGGGCTCCCACGATGCTTGGAAAGGTACATGCCATATACCACATAGTAACAATTTATTTCCCCATCTTTCTGCTAGATAGTGACCAAGACTGTGCCTTGGTCTTCCCAATGTGCTGGGCAGATATTAAGTGCTCCACCCTTGTTTGAAAAATGGGGAAGTCAACGGTGGCAGCATATAGATTCCTATTGAGTACCAGTGTCTTAAGGCATAGGGAGAGGGAACCCTTCAAAGGTACGTTGGTATTAGTTACTTCATCTGGAGAATATTCTATGTTCATTTAAGGGGAGACATTTCAAGTCAATATGATGTCATTTCCTGATCTGGAATAAGGGCAAAAATTCTCCACATTTGTGTGGGTACATACAGTATGGCGCTCAAATTCTCATACTTAGATCTTCCACTCTCTGACCTTAGAATCATCGGCTGGAGTATAGAAAGGACAGCCCAGATATAGGAAAGTTTTTTGTCTTACTCTTTCATTGACATCTAATTCCATGAGATTCTCCTTCACCTCCCAGAGGAAGGAGTCCTCAGAAACCCATCCTTAGATGTAATCATAGAACTCAGAAGGGAACTCATTGTTCTGCCTGCTGGGGAGAAGAGGAGCAGGGAAGCTCAGGGTGCTCACTCAATCTCCTCCCGGGAGAAGAGGAGCAGGAAGCTCAGGGTGCTCACTCAATCTTCCGGGGAAGAGGAGCAGGAAGCTCAGGGTGCTCACTCAATCTCCTCCCGGGGAGAAGAGGAGCAGGAAGCTCAGGGTGCTCACTCAATCTCCTCCCGGGGAGAAGAGGAGCAGGAAGCCTCAAGGTGCTCACTCAATCTCCTCCCGGGGAGAAGAGGAGCAGGAAGCTCAAGGTGCTCACTCAATCTCCTCCCCTTGGACAAATGAAACACATGGTCCAGATTCTTTCCCTGAAGAGAGTTTTAAATTCCTACTGTCTCCAAATGTGCTCCACTGACCAGCAGCTGCAGCATCACCAGATTATTAAAGCTCTACCTTCTGAGTAGAAGACCCCATTAAGCAAGACACTCCTCTGTAAAAAAAAGGGGGGCTTTTCTGTCAAAAAAATACACCATGGTATATGGAAGTTAAGAATAAGTCTCCTCGGGGCCCGAGCAATACCACAGTGGGTAGGGCATTTGTTTTGCACACAGCCAAGCTGGGTTTGATCCCGGCATTCATATGGTCCCCTGTGCACCTCCAGGAGTAATTCCTGAGCAAAGAGCCAGGAATCTCATCAATCAGGAAGGACACTGTACTCTGTCCAGTGCTGAGGGTTTACCCAATCTACTTTTTCTCTACCACTTCCATACTCTTTCTCACTCCTCCCCTAAAGAAAGGATTTTCCTCTCCTGGACTTAGTCATGGCAAAACCATAGGAGCCCAAGCCCAACGTTTCCGCTTGTGTAGTAGCTCTCCACATGCTTCAGGCTCCGCCAATCGTCCCCATCCACTGCACTCCGGGAGCAGGGCCCTGCCAGGCTCCAAAACCCTCCCCACTGCTTGGAAAGGTCTTCCTTCTGCCACCATCACTACTCATACTTCAAATCTCAGTCTAAATGGCATCTCCTGTGGGAACCTTTTCCTCAATATTCTTCCTATTTTCAGAAAATACAAATCACACCAAAAAATTTTGATGGCAGTTATTACAATTGCCATGATGAGATTCAGAATTCTGATTTCTGTGTTGCATCCATTTCAAAATGAAACAAAACCTCGAACAATCTTGACATATAGTGATTCTTAATAAATGTGTTTTTTTTAACAACAACAAACTGGAACTCTATCTTTGAATATAAATTCAGAATACTCATTCTCTATCGTTGGTGGTTGCTTTTACCCAGCCCAATCTCCACCCACCCAGCTGCTCGTTTTCTGGATGCATGCTGTCTTTTTTAAAAAGACAAAATGTGATAACTAATAATTGCTTATTTATGGTCTTTGTGCTCATCTTCAAATAATATTCCACTTTGTAGGGTGATATTTTGCTGTTGTTGTTGGTTTAGGGGCCACATCTGGTGGTGCTTCCCGCTTTGGGATCACTGCTGGTGAGTTTAGGGGACATGGGGTGCCGGGGACTGAACCCAGGATAGCTGTAGGCAAGGCAAGTGCTCTGCCCATTGTACTGTCTCTCCGGTCTCCATAAGGAATTTTAAATGGTACATGTGGAGATATTTATATATTTGGGTGCTCTTAGTTGAGAGAATGGCATGCTGAGCTATGATCCATTTCTGCCATGCAGAGCGTTAGCTTGTGATCCTTGGAGAGGCCAGCTGTGGCAAAGGAGGTACAGATACACTCGAATACTCCAGGACAACTGGTCCATGAGCACAAAGCATTACAACAGAATCCTGGGAAGATGTTCTTTTCTTCTCTGAACCACTCCAACTATTTTTTAGAACATCCAAATCAGTCTCATTCCAGTATATGTCTGGATGGAATGAATGAGTGAGTGAGTACCAGAGTGAATCACCCAGAGAATTTACACTAGAATTGACAAATGGTAGTTGTTTGTGTCAAAGGCTGTCAATGAAACCAATGTTGTCACTAACAGTAAAATAAGTACTTATTCTATTTTGATAAGTTCTGCCTGTTTCAACATTTCTATTCTACTATCATTAACAGAACTAGAAATATTTTTGAATGGCAATAATTAGTACTAGAATCCTAAAATACAAGATAGGATTTCAGCACTTTTTTCAGGATTGTGAAATAATAGTTTGATTTTCTTAACAGTTCTTACTGTGACCTAAGTCATCAATTAAACACAAAAACTTAGATTGAGAAAAGCAATGTTGACCTTAAAACAATCTATTAAGTCAGTTTCTGACTTTGGATTAACTATAATCAGCAACAAATGTTGTCAGACATACCAAAAGCAAGGGTACTTAGTACATTATTTTATTTGAACCTTATTTGTAACACTTTTAAAGTATCAGTATATGCTAATTTTAATAGAAAATCAGTGTTTTCATTACAAGTGTTATTATATGAAAAGAATAAATGAAGCTGGATCTCAACCAAGCAATGAAAAGTGTATAATTTAGATGTATCTTTGGAAATAAAGCAAGCACTAATGCATTAATAAATAATACTAGCAGTTAGGAAAGTTAGTGCAAAACAAACAAGTAATTATAATATGTCCACAGATGACTATTCAGGGGCCTGATCCAGGGACAAACCAATTGTTCTTCCCTAATAAAACATTATGCTACTCCAATTCACCCTTGGGTTAGAATACATTTAATTGAACAAAGTGATTTTATATTCTATACTTAGATTTAAAAAATACTTTATGAAATCATTTAAATTCATTTATTGCACATTTGAAAAATTAATTCACTTCAAAAAGGCACTTGTTCATTAATACTGAAAATAACACCTGCTAAATCTGTGGGTGTGAATCACTAGAGAAGTTAGAATTACTAAACCGTGACCAGTCCTTAGGCCGGGGTGGGGGGCCTTTCTTTCCCCACCTGCTGAGATAACCTGGACACTGCAGGAACGCCAGGAAGGCAGGTAGTGATGTGCTTGGGAATGGTGGCCATGCACGCCTGCCCTGGACCAAACTATGGAAAAGACAAGTGGTCTGGACCTTAAACTGTGTCAGATAAGACATACCAAGGGATAAATACTGAAGCTATAAATAGAGCTCAAGAACTGGATCATTTTTCAGGCTGTTGAATTTCAAATGCCTGCCAAACAGAGTGTAATATCTGGGCCTCTCTATTTTTGCAACTCACTGCAAGGAGTGGCTTAAGTCCAATTAATTTAACGAAGAAAATCTGCGAAGTGAGGACCAGAGGAATTAAATCGTCCAATCAAAAATTGGAATTAAAATTAATTTTATGAATGTTAATATGATATCGGAAGAAATTCCATTTAACGCTAGAATTCAGTTTACTCCAGGATGATAGACAAAGGAAATGCAGAACACACCCAAGAAGGTTGTCTGTGAATTAATCTCTATTGCCTTCTAGGGAGTTAGACCACTCTGATAAAGATAATTGGATTACATCAAGTTTTTTGATTGACCCATTTCAGGGGCTGGGAGGGAAGGTGCAAAGGGAGTTCCTTCAGGTGCTTGGAAATATGAAGTAAATCCCCTTTCAAACCAAAGGGAAAATGCTAAAGCAAAGTGAAATCAATAGTGGCTTCTTTAATATTATTGATTAATGACAAAAACTCAAATGAAAGGGCTTCTTTAGCCCAGAGTGGCTTATGTAAATGAAAGATTGCAAGGGTACCGTGGCTGAGTATAAGTGTTCAAGAAGACTAATCAGGACTGAATGTGGTACCTATCATTTCCACAAGAGCTACCCTCCCTTCCAGTTGGTCTCATTTGTCTCTTCTTTGTTGTGATACAGCAGGAGTGGACACGTGGAGAGCCAGGTGAGTTTAGTTGGTCAGTTTAAGTTCTGCCCATGGAAAAGGTATCCAATCAGAAAAGATAATGCATAGGTGTGGGTGGGAGATAACAGCAGATAAAAGGAAGCTTCCAACCAATCTCTCTTCCTGCACCCAGATGAACTAGAGGATCATACAGGGTTTGCACCATCCACACATATGGCTGAATACAGGTACTCGTTAGAGACCTCTGACAGAGATAGAATACAGGCAGGGCTCAGAGGCCCAGGAAAGCTCGGTTTAGGAAAGTGCGGATGCCCAGGCAGTAACAAGATGCCGAGCACCAGAGTCTTACCCACATGAATGTGAAAGTGGCCAGAGAGGAGGAAAGCTGGGACCGAATGACAGGAACTGCTGGGGTAAGCTGAGAGAGGCCTAGCAACAGGTACAGCACTCAGCAGTCTTGTCCCTGGGATTTTCTGAGTTTCATATGCAAATGTTTGATACAGGTCTCAGGAAACTCCAGAGATCATGGATCACACACAGGGATTGCAGTGTGATCTAATAGAGTTTAGTTGTGGAGCTCCCGGCCACCTGGTTTCCTTGCCCAGGGGTGACATACTTTTGTTATTTTGTTATGTAAAAGATTACATACTTTTTGCAATATAACCAGTATTACAGTTAGTATGTGAAGCCGGGTCAGGGATGAAATTTATAGCCTCAAGCTTGCAAGGTAAGTTCTCTACCACTGAGTCTTCCCTAGTTCTCTTGGACATTGGCTCTTTCCATGATCAATTCCCCTGCAGCTCTAGACGTACTTTTTTCTTAACTTTAAGTTCAACAGAAGGCTTTATTGAATTGCTTCTCCATTTTTCATTTCTTTTTTTTTTCTTTTTGGGTCACACCCGGCAGTAGTCAGGGGTTACTGCACACAGGAATTACTCCTGGCAGTGCTTAGGGGACCATATGGGATGTTGGGGATCAAACCCGGGTTGGCCCCATGCAAGGTAAATGCCCAACCCACTGGACTATCGCTTAACATTTCCTACTCTGGACTCTGACTTGATCTACTTTGCAGGGAACATTCACAGGTGACACATGGAAAAGAATCTTATCATTTTCAGTTTTCATTATAATTTTTCTTGCATTTTAGAATGATCTAGATCCTTTCATTTATGAAGTTTATGATGTACTAAGTACAAAATTTATTTTTCCACGTGTGTAAATATTTGTCCAATATTTGCAAATGCATTTGTGATCGATGAGTTTTATCTGTTTGAGGAACTCTTTTCTATCCCAATATAAATCAATTTTTGATAAGCTTAATAGGAGCAGGACTAATAGTATAGTGGCTAGGTTGTTTGCCTTGCATGCACCTGACCCAGGTTAGCTCTCTGGCATCCCACATAGTCTCCTGAACCTGCCAAGAGTGATTGCTGAGTGCAAAGCCAGGGAGAAAACCCCAAGTATTACAGTATGTGACTCAAAATTGAAGGGGGAAAAAAAAGAAAAAAGACATTACATAGCTCTTAGCTTGACTGTTTTCTTCCCCATTGCTCTGCATATTTCTCTGGTGACAGATAAGTCCTGGGTTCTGAGATCTCTGTCTTCCTGTCTCATTGCTTACATCCTTATTTGGTGGAGCAGGGCCCTCCAGGTGCTCTCGATAAAGATTCTCTGCTCATATTTGTTGAAAAAAAAAATCCCATGAAAAGTTCTGTAGTTCTGTGTATGAAGAAGGGCTTTTCATGTATTACTAGAACTATAAGTGGCATGACGAAACTGTTCCTTAAAGTACTTCTGGTTGTCTAAAATATCTTTATTCTACCCTTGTGCTAATTGTTTATTACAATTTTGGAAGTATCACTTCATTATCTTGCTCAGCAGAGCTATCAAGTTATTGAAAATGGATGTCATTCTGATCATTTTTCCTTTGTACAATCTCTCTCGGTCTTTTTCTCTCGCTCCTTCCCATCCCACTCCATGTTTTACAGTTTAAAGAACCTTGTCCTTGGTGTTTTGAAATTTCACAGTGTTGTGCTTTTGTGTCTAAGGCATGTTTAGTCACAACACTGTATTACTCCATATGCCCTTCCAAAGTGAAAACTTATATCCTTCAGTTTGGGGGAAGTTTTCCTGAGGTTTTATCTGGGGCGGGGGTGGTCATACTTGGCGATGCTTAGTGGTTACTCCAGGCTCTGCACTCAGAAATTACTCCTGGCGGTGCTCCAGGGACCACATGGGATGCCAGGAATCCAACCTGAGTCTGCAGCAGGCAAGGCAAAGGCCCCCCCCTCCCCATGTACTATTGCTCTGGCCCCTTCTTGAGTTATTTCTTTAAGGATTTTCTTCTCACAGTTTACTCTATCTTAGATTCAGATGCTGAACCACTATGCCTGCTTTAAATTTTTTTTTGCCATTTTAGAATCTTTTTTATTTTTGTCCCATATTTAGAGAAATAGCCCCAAATTTTATTTTATTATATATTTTTAAGTTTTTATTTATGTCATATTTTTTAATTTCTCAGTCTCTTTTTTGTTCAACTCATTTTGGGTGGTGATATCTAGAGATTTCCTGATTCAGTTTTTTTTTTAATTTTACTTTTGCTTTTTGGGTCACACCAGGCAACGCTCAGGAATTACTCCTGGCGGTGCATGGGTACCATATGGGATGCCAGGATCGAACCCAGGTTGGCCATGTGCAAGGCGAAAGCCCTATCCCCTGTGTTATCGCTCTGGCCCCTCCTAATTCACTCTTTTGAGACTAAGAGTGTCTCACTTCTGAGGGAGGGAGAAGTGCAGTCAGGCATCTGTGCAGAGCTGGGGGTGGATCCTTCTCCCAACATCCACAACAGGTTTTTAAGCACTCTCCTCTTTCAGCCAGTGCTGTCAACTACTTCAGTGGCGAATCCTGTCTTTGAGGACCCATTTGCACCGGGTTTCTGACTGCTGGGTTAGGGCACACCTGTCTTAGACTTGCTAAGTCAGTTAGATCCCAATCTGCTTTCCAACCTCCAAAATACTCATGAAAAAAATGCCTATCATTGACTCTATTCCCTGAATTTAGACCCCTAAAGATATCCCTTTAAAAATGTTTCAGTGTCCTTTCAGGAACTTCCAAGGTATGTGCTCAGTCTTAGAGTTTTTGCTGACCTCTGAATCCTTAGAATGGCTTTATCCAGAAAACAAAAAACACTGAAACCCTTTTTACCAACTGTGGACTAGATACAATGCGAGGCATTTAACTTGCACTGTTAAATTTGGATTACCATAAAAATTTATTTGAAATGAGAATAGACTCATAGATTAGAAATTTTTTATCTCATCCAACTTAGAAGCAACTAATTAAACTTCTACCATTTTCACTCATATTGGGATAATTGCAGAGGGTTGGCGTTCTTATTAAGTGATGTCGGATCAACCGATTAACATCATAATGAGTTGATGTTAATATTAAGTCACTTTAGGAATCATTTATTTTCCTTTTGAGTGTTTTCATTTCAATATTTCTCAATAGAGCCCCTTGTTTTCAACTACCACTGCCTTGGTACAGGTATTTGTAATTTTTTTTTTTTTGCTTTTTTGGGTCACACGATGCTCAGGGGTTACTCCTGGCTCTTTGCTCAGGAATTACTCCTGGCAGTGCTCAGGGGACCATATGGGATGCCGGAGATTGAACCCAAGTGGGCTGCGTGCAAGGCAAATGCTCTACCCGCTGGGCTAACGCTCAGGCCCCCATTTTGTAATTTTTTATCTGGACCTTTGTGTGAAATACTACATATACTTCACCCTTTAGTGGACTTTAGTGTAAAATACAATCTGAGCTTCACAGCCTCAAGCTCTCCATTCCATCTGTGGCCTGAAATTTAGGACTCTTCCATTGTACCAAATCCAGCTGCTTTTGCTACTCAGCAGAAGTGATCACATAGCTCTTTGGCTTAAACTCTAAGCATGATTGCTAATCCTACTATACCCCAATGTCCAGTACCACCACCCAGCAGTTATTTGCATGCAGAGAAATGCCTCCTTTTCTCCTAACCCCTGCACTTAGTACAGTATCTAACATGCTAGTTAGCATCCATAAATATTCATTGAACTGAACAAAACATAATAGTTCAAAACCTCATTTATTTTATTCCACTTCTTTAGTGGACTAGAAATCCACCAGGTTGATTCCAGTTTTGCAGAGGACTTCCTCACAAGGCCAATACTGTTGCTCCCCACCCCAATTTGTTTCCCTCTCCAAACTCTGTGGGTACCCAATAAAGATCCTCCACACTCTCAGGTCTTCCTCTGTTAACTTTTTTTTTCTTTTTGGGTCATACCCGGCAATGCTCAGGGGTTACCTCCTGGCTCTGCTCTTATTGGTGTTAGGGGAACCATATGGAATGCCGGGATTGAACCTGGGTCAGCCATGTGCAAGGCAAATGTCCTACCTGCTGTACTATAGCTCCAGCCCTCTGTTAACATTTTGATCTCTCCTAATCAAACCCTACCTGAAAACTGAATGTCCCTATCCTTAAGATGGGGGAGGGAGGGGAACTAGGTTCCCTGGCCGGGGGGGTCCCTACTCCCCTGTGTTTTTAAAGGCCACGCTCAGTGGCCTTTAAAAAAAAGTTGTTGTTGTTTTTTTTTGTC
Organism: Cryptotis parvus; assembly: GCA_021461705.1. NCBI lineage: Eukaryota > Metazoa > Chordata > Mammalia > Eulipotyphla > Soricidae > Cryptotis > Cryptotis parvus. The sequence continues at coordinate 172,150 of JAJIBD010001664.1, forward strand.
ACACCCAGCAATGCTCAGCGGTTACTCCTGGATCTTTGCTCAGGAATTACTCCTGGCGGTGCTCAGAGGACCGCAAGAGATGCCAGTGATTGTACCCAGGTTGGCCGCATGCAAGGCAAACACCCTACCTGCTGTGCTATCGCTCTGGCCCCCACATTCAGTTTTATGTTTTCAATCTTTCAGGGATAACCCTGCAGTGGACTAATTTTGGGGAAAGAAGAGGGGAGAAAAAAGGGTTAAAAGAAAAGTTTATTTGGTTTTAGCATTACCCATATAGTATTAGGTGGGAATTTCCAAGAAATTATGTGGCAATGACGTTATAACTTTCACACGATGGCTGGAAACAACATTATAAAAATATTACCTAACACAACTCCACATGGACTTATGAAATTTCATTCCATTTTATACGTGTAATTAAGTGACCCACATAATGAAGTACTGTGTGCAAAGAGGGAGATGCCTTTTGTAGGTGCAAGATACACAGGCCAGTAACAAGACTGGTGTTTTAAAAAGAATAGTCAAGGGTGCCTGAAAATTATTGTACTTCATTCTATAACAACTTAAACCTGATAAAGTTTTCTCCTTTAAAACTGGCTGTAAGCAAGACAAATACATTTAATATTCTGGTACTTCCACCCTGTTTACTAAAGGTGGGGTATATAAAGTGTTATGAGATGGGAATCAGACGAGCTAAATTCAAATCTCAGATTGTCTTTTAAGCAAAAATGACCCTGGAGAACTGTCTCAGTCAGAGCTATACAGAATGAGGTCGCTTAGTCCATATCATCATCTGGGGTCTCTTTGGAAATTCACATTCAAAGGTGTTATCTGAGACCTTCTGAAGACAAGACTCTAAAGCACTGTATGACCAAAATCCAAACATGAACATCTTTGTAATTGTATATCTCACTGTGGTATAACAAAATATTTAAAAAAAATAAAACAAAATAAAATAAAGCAGAATGCTGAAAATTTCATTTGAGCAATCTCTCTTGGTTCTGAGCACGCAAAAGAACAAGTCCACTGCTTAAATAATCAAAGGCCCAATTTCCTTCCCCACAAATGGTGCCTTATGGCAGAAAAATCCATATCCCAGGAGCTTAAATAGAACAGGAGTTTAATGATTCCCAAACCCAAATCCTCTACTTCTGTGGACCTGGGTCTCAAACAATACCATTCCTAATTCTTTCACTCATATTCCTGACATCCTGGCTTTAATTGAACTCACAGGTGAAATTTAGTTGAGGTCTAATCTTGTAATTTTTAGAACCAATATTCATTTCATTTACTTGTTTACTGGGCTGCAATCCCGGGAAAGCATTGTGTGAGGACTACTAAGCTACCAACAACAACTGATGCCTGTTGTTGACTCTACTCTTAATCTACTCTTGTACATAATGTCCTTTTGACTTAACCATATCTACCAGAACCATCAAGGAACTCCCATTTATCCTTCAGAAATTATTTTGCATGCACCTTTTTATCTGAAGCTCTCCCCAACCCTCTCTCGGGATACTCTGTACTCATTTGTGATTCCAAGGCCTGTACCAGGAGTTCTTTTATCTGCCTGGGGCCCATCCGGTGCTTATATGATCTGCTTTTTCTATAACACTGAGCTTCTGGAGGGCACAGCCTCTGTCTCATCGTTGCAAACACCTCTTTCACCAGCCATATTCTCAACAGATTATGTGGAACTGAACTGACTCTTCCCAAAAATCATTTCTCCAGAAGGCTCAGCCCAAACTCCACATTGTGCAGGACACAGAAAAGTGTATAGGTTATTAGCCCCTACATTGTCCTCAGGCCTCCCGTGAAATCTCACCAAAAACCAGTCAGCACAGTATCAGCTTGAAGGGGACTCCGTGTTTCGAGAACAAGGCATTGTGGTCCCACAGACTTCCTGCAGTGTTGGAACATGCTGGATCTCTGCTGACTTCTGTGGCAGTCACCCAGCACTGGTGGTCATGGAGTATTTGAAATGTGATCAGCAAAGCTACTGGAGCTTAATATTTAACACTGAGTACTAAATTTTTTAATTTTATTTAATTTACTTTATCTAAATTTAAATAGCTACACGAGGCTATTAATCCTATGTTGGACACTGAAGATGTTAGGTATGGCATAGAGAAGCCTGGTGGAAAGGGAGCTGTCTAGGTTATTCTAGAAGGAGTAATATATATTAAAATATGCTGGGGAATTTTAAACAGCCCCTTGCCACAACCTCCAGAGCAGCCTTCGTGTCTGCCTGCCTTCGAAGTTTACACTCGCAGCCCTGGGGCTGCCAGATTTTCAGCATCAAGTGAGTCAGCAGATGCCAACAGCTACTTGGAAGCTAGATTCCACTAATTAATTCCAAAGTCAAGCTCTGGGGATGAATTGAAATATGATGAATTATGCCAGAAGATATTCATATTCTTATCCTTCCTTTTAAGAACTGGATCCCCTTGTCACATAAAAATTCAAGGGGGCTTATGGATTTCAAAGGTTCTGAAACATTTTTCTTGGGTAATATTCTCCCTTTATAGACCCTGTGTGCCTTGGAAAGCACAAAGGCAGGAACTTTAGGGAACTACATTGTGAGAAGTGCTCAGTGAGGTAGAATGGTAACACTTAGCCCCTAGGGCTGGTTAATTAGAAGCTATCTAGCCTGTGTCCCTTATCAGGACTCCCTGAAATAAAAGCCAGAAGGATGCACTGGGAAAACGTTCCCAACCATGGCCACTCAGCCACTGCACAAGCAGAGCCAGTATGTGCATGTTTCCTACACACTTTCAGAGAGGGGCCTGGAATGATCACCCCAGAAGACACAGAGAATGGAGTTCATCTGGCTAAGAACAGATGATGAGCCAAGTGAGAAAGTAAACTACAGACAAAGTGGCCATTTGGGGTTTTTTTTAGGAGAATATATATAGGGAACTGAAAGAGGATGTGCAGGATGAGTTGCAGTAAAGGAGAATGAATCATTGAGTCAGGGGGTCTGGGAGATAAGAATGGATGAACCAGGAATCAACAAGAGGCATGTGTTTGGTGTAAGCAATGATGGCGAGCATAGTAAGCAAAGAGAACAAATTCAATTGGCTATCGAATGGAGCCGTAGCATTCAGAAAAGAAAAAATAAAAATAATAATCAACGCATACATTAACTATAGAAAATAACAATGTTAATTATATTGGTTTTCAAACATTAAACTAACCTTGCATTCCTAGAATACCACTTCATTTGATGTAGTTTTCTTTTGATAACTTTAAATTTGATCTAACATTTTGCTAAAAAGTTGTGTGTTCATATCTATGAAGTATGTTTTTGTTTTTAAATCACATATGGCTCTGAACTTGTAGTCTTGGAGGACCATAGGGATGCTGAGATTCAAACCCAGGTCAGTCGTGTGTAAGGCAAGCACCTTACTTACTGTTCCCTCCATGAAGTACTGTCTGATCATGAAGGATTTTGATCTATAGTTTATTTCTTGTGTTTATTTTTTGTGATATCTGTTTGGCTTGAATATCAGGATAATGCTTTTTTTTAAAAAAAAATGACTAGGTCAAATTCTCACTTTCCCCCATATATATGAGACAATTTATTGGTAATATTACTTGACCCATTGTTTTCTCTGGGAGAAGATTGTTCATACAACATTCAATTTTTTAAAAATGACATATAATTATTCATAATCTATTTTCGTTATGTTTGTGGGTAACATCTTGTAGTACTAGTGCTAACACATGGCTCTGTGTTCAGGGGTCACTATTGGAAGTCCTTAAGGGACTATATGTGGTGGTGCTCACGCTCAAACCAGCCTTGTGCCAGGCAAGCACCTTACATGCTGGACTGTCCCTCCAGCCTTTTTTTCTTTTTTTCACTGTAAGTTAAAAGGTTTTCAAACATGATATATGCTGTTCCTTCTCTGAATTTTTTCTAGCCCCTTGCTTCTTAAACCATGGGTTATGACTCCTTTTCCGGATTGTGTAATTGAATGTGGGGTGACTTTTTTGAATTTTTTTAAATATTTTATTATATGTCAAGCTATTACTATTTGCAGATGACATGATATTATACCTAGAGAACCCCTAAACTCTCTACCAAAAAGTTCCTAGAAACAATAGATACCTATAGTAGAGTGGCAGGATGCAAAAATCAATTCCCAAAATGAGTGGCTTTCCTATATAAAAATATCGAAAGAGAAGAAAGGGATATTAAGAAAATGATCCCATTCACAATTGTGCCACAGAAAATCAAATACCTAGGAAAGTTTAACTAAGAGCGTAAAGTACCTGTGCAAAGAAAACTACAAAACACTGCTTCAAGAAATAAAAGAGAACATGAGGAAATGGAAACATTCCCTGCTCATGGATTGGGACAATCAACATTGTCAAAATGATAATACTCCCTAGGGCTTTATACAGATTCAATGTGGTCCCTATAAGGATACCCATGATATTCTTCTAAGAAATTGACCAAACACTCCTGAAATTTATATGGAATAATAAAGCCCCACAAATAGCTAAAGCAATCCTTGGGAAAAAGAAGATGGGAGGCATCACCTTTCCCAACTTCAAACTGTACGACAAAGCAGTACTAACTAAAACAGCTTTAATTGGAATAAAAACAGACCTGTGGGCCTATGAAATAGAATTGAGTATCCTACACCCATCCTCAAATACACAATCATTTAATCTTTGATAAAGGAGCAAAAATATGAAATGGAGCAAGGAAAGCCTCTTCAACAAGTGGTGCTGGGAAAACTGGGCAGCTATGTGCAAATAAGTTTCTTTATGGTTTATTATCAGGAAATGATGTGTACCTATTTGATATGCCTCTACATCTGGGGTCATATAAAAATTCTTGGGTGAAAAGGAGTTGAGAGTGGAAAAAAAAATCTTGAGAAGTCCTGTTTTAGTCAGGCTTTCCTGTCTGCTACAGGCTTGATCACTTCAGGATAAAGAGACTTTGCTGCCCTTCTCAGCTCCAGAGAACCACAAATCTTCCACTGCTTGTCACTGGTGCAGTGGACATTTGTTGCTGTCATTCTCTAATATCTGTCTCCTTTCCCAAGTATAAAATAAGAACTCTGAGGTCAGAGGTCATACAAATCCTCCTTTGTTTTTGCATATCATGTGCTTCCTTTTTATTTTGTTTCACTTCCTTATACTTTCCTTATAGAATGAATGGATTTATGTTATCCAGTGTTGGCACTTTGACTGGACTGGGTCTCATATCTTCTTTCGGCTGAACTGAATAAGTCTGACCATATTTATAAACCCCAATGTGCTATGGAATTAGCAACAGCCAAAGGGGAAATGGGTGACTGAACTTCTGCAGAAGGGGAGGCTGAGACAGAGAATCTATGCACTTGGGCTCTCAATATTTTGGCATTGGAGTGGGGTGGGTGGAGGTGCAGGAGTTGGGGGACATGTCCTGCATGTGACTGACTCCTCCAGGTTTCCCTCCTGAGCACAGAGCTGGGAATAGCCCCCTGTGCAAAAGGTTAGCTCTTCATCGTGAACTTTGTAAACCATGAAATAAAGTAGGAAATAATGAATAAATAAATAGATAAATGAATGAATGAATGAATGAATAAAGCTCAATTATGGTGGGGTAAAAGAAGATTGGCTGTTTGGAAGATGAGCACTTTAGAGCAATGGTTAGACAATTCTAACATCCTCTGGAATCAACGGGGACACATTTTAAAGCCACCTGCTTCTTTTTTGGTTTGTTTCGTTTTTGGAGATTGCTATCCAAGAATCACCTTGTTCACAAGGGCCTTATGGGGAAATAGCTCAGGGCATGAGAGAGACCAGTGCCAGCCTGTGTGTGCATGTGCAGTTGTGTACACAACTGCTTGTGAATGTGCTGAAATTTTGACCAGGTGCTGGTTTTGACTTTTTTAAATAGTGCCTTGAAAGGTATTTATCTTGGTTACTGAGTCTTCACTTGTGCACATGAAGTGAATACCTCATCTGGTTTCCTCTAGTCTAGGCCCCGAGGGGAATGCCTGGATCAGGTATAAAGTGCCCACTTCAATATGGGACTCAGTGAAATGCAACTCCAAAGGCCATGGACATCATTTCCAAAGCTCCAAGACAGCCGGACCATTGCCTGCCTTCAAGAGTGAGGTATGAACACTGAACGTGTCTTGAAAAGAGGAGATTTTTAGCTTGAAAATGGGGAAGGATCTTTCCAGAATTGTTGCTAGAACAGGAAGATCACATTGTATGAAACCAGGATGGGCTGAAGAGAGAGCTGGGGGTTGAGTCCAATTCACGGGGGCCTGGAAAGCACAGTGAAGTGGATTTGTCTCCAGTAAGGGTTTGGCAGAGGTGTAGTGGCACTTGCTCTCTTCTCCTGGCACTCACTGCTTTACCCTCAGCTTAAAGACCAGCCCATGGAAATCACTTCCTCTGTGAGAACTGAGTGAACTGGACTATGTGAAATTTGGAATCAGCAAGGTCCTTGGCAGTAGAGATTTGTGTGGTAAGATGTCCTCACTTAGGTAACTCAGGCTGGTGATTTCTACATGCCAGTTCATATCAGATGGGAGAGGCATTATAATGACACTGAAAAGGCACCTTACAGCTACAGCCCAGAAACCTTCTAAGAAGAGAGATGTCCTTTCCTGCCCTCAAGCTGCCAGACATCTTCCTGAGCCTGTTCCACATATTGATTGTCCCAAGCATCTACTCCTGGTGGCACTGTGATAGGCTCCATCATTAACGTCATGGCTTAGGACCAGAGAGGAGTACAGTGGGAAAGCTACATGTCTTGCACGTAGCCAACCCAGGTCTGATCCCTGGCACCCTTACATTCCCCCTGAATCCCTACAGAACTGATCCCTGAGCACAGAACCAGGAATAAGCCCTGCACACCACCAAGGCCACCACCACCAAAAACTCCCTATGCCACAGGCGGCCACAGTATGGTGGGGGAGGGGGGCTAATCTTGCCTCAGAAGGGAATTGTCTCAGAGTTGAAACAAGTCATCCCAAGCACAGGGCATAGTCAGGGGAGTGTGTTGGTGATGTACCTGATGCTCCACAGATGGCCCAGCACCCACACTCACTGTCACATGGCTCCGAGGCAGTTGGGCCCTGACTGAGCCACAGAAAGCACAGAGTGAAGAGTACAGAGGACTCAGTTTTTTTTTTTTTTTTTTGGGGGGCTACTCATTTCCCTTGGTCAGGGAAATTCCATCACTTTTTGTTGTTGCCTGAGATAATTCTCCTTGTGGATTCTCCTTCTCCTGTCAGCTTATTCATGCTTGTTTTGTCATAATGTGCCTCCCCCAGGAACCTGCTCTCCTCAGGCTTCCTCTGACTCCTCAGGGGGTACCACAGCCCCTCTTCTCTGCCTCAGGTACCACAGACGTTCTGGTGCTGTCTGCACAGCATTGCAGTTTCCGGCCTCCCTCAAGCGTCATGATTCTTCCTCTGCAGATGGGGGCTCCTTATGTTCGAACAGTAGAATGTCCGGTGGGGGTGCCTGGCGTCCCAGTGCTCTACTCCAGCACAGCCCTCCACCCTTCTTGGGTCCGGATCTAATGCCAAACTCCCTGTGTCTATTTTCTCGTATGTAAAACGGAAACGAGGATGGAGTTCAGAACCGGCAGGGAAGAAGTCAGAAAAGTTGCCAGTCCTGTTTCCAGGTTGCTTTAAATGCTTCTTCTAAGTTCCTTCAGCCATTTTAGATGGGATTGTTTATAAAATCCGGGCAGTTTAGACAAGTGTTTCTCAACACTTTTCTGACTGTGATTCCTTCCAACCTTTTTTTCCTTTCTGCCCATCCCCACCACCCCTTGCCTCAGGTTCCATCTGTGGCTCCTTTGGAACACCCTGGACCTCACAGGTCTCCCTTGGGCTACCTGTTGAGAAATGCTTAATAATGCTACTCATGTTTCCATTAGGCAAGAAGACTCAGGACCTTGGGAGATGTTTTGACGGGTGCTGGTCTCCAGGTCCCTCTGGTTTGATTTAAAGATATTAAGGAGGTGGAGAGGAAAGTCTCTTGCTTTCTTTTTGATGAGAGGAGTAGTCCTGGGTGGCTGAAGAACCCATTTAAATTTTATTTTTATTATACCACCGTGAGATATACAGTTACAGAGATGTTCATGTTTGGGTTCCAGCCCCCATCCCTCCACCAGTGCCCATTTCCCATCACCAATGTCCCCAATTCCTTCCCCCCTCCCTAGCCTGCCTCTATGGTAGGTTCTTTATCTCTTCTCTTTCTCACTCTCTCTCTCTCTCTCTCTCTCTCTCTCTCTCTCTCTCTCTCTCCTTTCCTTCTCTTACACATTATGGATGGCAATACGTACATTTAGAGGTAATCATGTGTATCCCTTTGCCTATATTCAATACTCAGTTCCAGGCTGGTATTATCATTTCCAACGATTATTAGCACACTGGAAGAAACCATTTTTATAGTTCTCTCTATGTGTGCAAGAAGGGAGGGCCTGCATTAGCTTCCATTTTGTGGTTGATTTTAGAGATGCTTTAATGCCTTTATATACCAGGGCCCAGGCCAGTTGCTTGGTTGACCCTTCCTGAAGTTGCTTGTCAGGATCAGATAAAGAAACACAGAGAAAAAGTAAGTGAATACTGGGCACATAGTAGATGCTTCATAAAAATATAAAATGGTGGCCTAGTCGCAGGGCAATTTCCCAGGACCCAGCAGGGCAGATGACTTCAGTTGTCCTAGGCTCCAGTACCGAGCTGGCCTTGCTCCCCAACCCGAGGAAACGTCTTTCATTTTCCAAATGGGAGACACTGAGGCCCCCAGGGCCCACAGCGATCCTGCTTCCCGCCCAAAGGTGGATGGTTTGGCTGCCGAATTCCCCAAAATTGGTTCCGCATGTTACCGACATCAGGCCTGAACGTTTGCTCAGCACACAGCTCGTGGGGCCCTCCAGGGAGGCTGAAACCCCACACCAGCCCCGCCGTCCCCCCCAGCCACAGGCTGCCAAGCCGCTGCCCGCAGCCAACTTCCAGCGCCAAGTAGTGGGAGAGGAGGGCACTGCCCTGGGCAGGGGGCGACCCAGAGCCCCAGGCGATGGGCCCGACGCCACCTCGTGGCTGCCTGGGGAACTGCACCAGCATGGCAGCCCCTCTCTGGCCTTGGCCTGGGGACCCAGAGCGGCATTGCTAGAGGGCTAAATCCGCGAAAGAAGGTCCTTCTCCCATTCCAGGAACTACCAGGGCAGGGAAATGCGGTTGGGAGTCTGGGCTATTTTTTAACGCCAGCATCAGCCATGCAGATGCTCTGTTTATGGCTGATGTTCCAAGGCCGTGAGAGGAGCTGTGCATTTAACCGAAGGCAGATGCCAGGATGGAAGTAATTAGGGTGGGCTGGGCTGTCTATTCCCAGGCCCAGCAGCCCTGCAGCGAAGAGGCCAGAGGGCCACCCTGAGGGTGCGGTTTCTCCCGGTTTGGACACTCTGGGGCCTGCCAGGTGCCTGAGGATCTTGGCCCCCAGGGCCCTTTGGAAATGTAGAGGGTCAAGAGGAAGTCTTCTGATTTTATCATGTTTACTGCCAATGATCTTTGCCTAGCCGGAGCATGTTATAAGGAGCAGCAGGTATTATTTTCCCATTTTGCCGATAAGGAAACAAAACACTCAGAGACACACAGTTGTTCATCCAAGGTCACCTAGACAGGACTATTAAGTTTTTTAAGTATTTATTAACCACCAGATATACAAAAGATACAATTAAAAAGTCAATGGTTGTCTACATGCCAGCACCCGTCCCCTCCATCAGGCCCATCTCCCACCACCGCGCCCGTCCCTCTCCAGCGTCCACGAAGGGAGAATATCACCCAAACCCCTGGGAATACCAGATATCAGCCGGAGAACTTTCAGAAACAACAACCCCACAAATGGGAAGAACAACTCAGGAGAATCAGGCCAACAATGCCACATCCTACCAGACAACAGGAACCACTTAACCACAGCACTTCAAAAACAACTCGTGATGGGGAAGGACACTCTCCATTGTTGGGAATGCCGGCTGGACAGCCTTTCTGGAAACAATATGGACTTTCCTCCAAGACTAGAATTGAACTCTCCTTTGACCCAGCCAACCACTCTGGGAATCTACTCTGGGGAACCAAAAACGCAGCGACACCATCCCTACTTTTGTCTAGCAGCAATTCACAAAGCCAGAATCTGGGCAACCAGAGGCCCGAAAATCGAACTGGATAAGGACTATTAAGTTTTGTGAGCACCTTTTTTTCCACCAGGAAAATGGGACCAGGTATTTCCTCTTTCATAGAATTGGTCATACCAGGATAACATACAGCCTTATGTCCCTCCAGCCCCTACTGTGTCCTCCCCCTTCCTTTTGACACCCCAGAATTGTGCCAAGCCCACCCATGTCACTCTGTTTAAGAACACTGGTTGGGGCCGGGGCGATAGCCCAGCGGGTAGGGCTTTTGCCTTGCACGCCGCCAGCCCATGCCAGCCTGGGTTCGATCCCCGATATCCGATATGGTCCCCCAAGCACAGCCAGGAGTAATTCCTGAGTGCAGAGACAGGAGAAACCCCTGAGCATTGCCAGGTGTGACCCAAAAAAGCAAAAGAAAAAAAAAAGAACACTGGTGCCTTGGAAAGTAACACACACACACACACACACACACACACACACACACACACACACACAAAGAACATCTTCATACAGGCTCTTCCTGGGATTTAGCCTTAGCTTTTCCACCATCTCATTAAAACACATTGAAGCGCAATCTGATACTAGTTCTGAGGCCCTATGGACTAATTTATCTCCGCCCTTCTCTCTTCTTTATCATATAGCCTAGCCCAGACCTTCTCAGCTGTAATTCAGTTATTGGGATTTGGGCCTATCTCAGTCCTGGGCTGAGTAGAGCAACTTCAAGATACGAAAAGGTCCTAGAGATTCTACAGGATGCTAAATTCTCCTTGGAGCATACAACTGGTTTTGGGTCCCTTTAAGAAGTACAAGCCATTCCTTTAAGGGATCTCGAATCTCTTTTTTGTACACCCCTCCGCTTGAATCTCTTAAAGGGACCCAACAAACTAGTACCAGTGGTTTCACTAGGGCTACCCTGCAGGGATGGAGTGGAGTGGAGGACTTTCCAGAGGAGGAAGAGAAAGACAATTGAGTCTTAAGAAATGTATGTGCCTACTCTGGGGAGGTTAAAGCCCAGGAAGTCAAACATTCCTAGCAAATCCAAAGCCCTGACAAGGATCCCCAGCACTCAGTAGACCTGTAAGCAAGGCAGGGCTTGAGCACTGGCGCCATTAAGCCTGTTCTATATTACGCATTTCTAGGACTAGCTTGTGTCCACCCTAAAGCCCCTACCCCCCAACCAGATCCACTGTGGCCCCTATGTATCTCTAAATACCATTTAGTGTATGAGGGTGAGGAAGAGTAGATACAGTGCAGAGGAATCTCCAGCATACAGAGCCTCCCCAAAGATGCCTGTGGTCCAGTGGGTCCCTATGGTGGTACTAATTGAAGCAGGCTGCACTCAGGGGCCTCAGATCCCAACTCAATGGGATCAAAGGTGGGCAACAAAGCAGACCTTGAGAGGACCAGGAGGAGTTTTCCCTCTCCCCTCTGACTTGACAGATGATACGTGCCTTGGCTTCCCTCGGTAGCCTGTAGGTTCCCAGGAGCCATTCTGAGCCCTACTTCCTACCAGCTGCCTTAGTCTCAAAGTCTCAAGAGCTCCCACTGCCTGGATCTTCAGCTCAGGTTGCCCACAGTGCTGACCTGGGACAGCCTCTATTTCCTGGCTCTGAATAAATTTAACTTTTTTCTTTCTCTGCTTTCTCCAGTCCCTTGGGTCTGATGTTCCAGCACACTTTGAGCCTGACACTAAAGTTCTCGTGATCTGAACTGAAGTAGATGCTTAGGTCAATGTGAATGGGGTGTGTGCTGAAGGCCAGAGCTCACCAGGGCCAACTGAGACCTAAGGGACGTACCGAATCCAAGGCCTTCAGTGCGCACACCGACATGCTAAAGCCTCGCTACTTAAACTGTGGTCCTGACCCCAGATGGGGCTGCACCACTGACTGTGGAGGCGGTGAAAAATGTGGCAAAATTGTTCTGAACAAGCAACAACTCTGTCTACAGCATGGCGAATCCGAGAACTTCTCACAGCCTCTGTCTTTGTCACCTTTCTCTGCAGGAGTTCAGGCAGCCCAGAGCTCCAGCAGCGATGTCAATTGTCCTGTGTCACAGCACAGTCATATTGTCTGCCCCAGGTCAGCAGGAGGGGTAGGAGTTTTCTGAGACTCTCTCTGGCCCTGATTTCTCCCGCAGAGGGAGAGCAGGAGCTTTGGACTGAGCGAGGTGTAGGTTTCTGTTCCCACAGGGAAGGGACCGCTATGACAATGATAGTTGGAAATGATCACTCTGGGCAAGAACTGTGTGTGCTGAAAGGAGGTACATAACACCCTTTCAGTAACAGTATTGCAAATCGAAGTGCTTAAAAGGGAGAAAGAGAGGAGGTCTATCATAGAGATAGGCCGCAGGCTGGAGGTGTAGGGAAAATGGGACATTGGTGGCAGGAAATGTTCACTAGTGAAGGGTTGGGGTTGAAATATTGTATGATTGAAAATCATGAACACCCTTGTCACTGTATATCTCATCCAGATTCAATTAAACAAAATTGTTTTAAGGCTGTGAGGTTGAGGAGATTACTTCACCTCTCTGAGCACAAGCTGCCTGCTGTCCAATGCCCACCTACAGGCCGGCAATAGCACTGAATGAGGTGGCGGCCACTGAAGTAGCCTGTCCAATTCCAGGTACCTCGCAGGGCCTCCCCACTCTCTCTTGGACACATGTTTAGCATTTGGAGGATCCAAGGATCATTAGAAAGAGGCAGTAGCTGGTTTGGCTGGTGAGAAGAGAGGGGCCAGCAAGGCACCTGGAGACAACCAGCCCTTCCTGCGGGCCCTGGAGCCAGCCCTCTAGTCTGGAGGCTGGAAGAAGCCAAGTGGTGGGCAGCGGCCAAAGAACCCGCTCCCGCTGCCCCGGATCCCTCCAGCTTGGCCAGGAAAAGCTCGCGCGCCTTTGAACTGCCTGGACCTTGGGCCCCTCGCTGGGCTCGGGCGGGGAGTAAATATTTGGGCAGCCAGTGGCCTGTTGGGGCTTTCTGTGCTCCTCCTGGATGTGCCTTGCCAGGGGATGCCCAGCTGCGCGGGGGGCGCGCCGCCGAGGCCAGCGTGGGCGGCGGGTGGACAGGCAGCGTCTGCAGATGCCAGGCGCCGCCAGCGGAAGCCCCTAACCGAGGACGGAAAATGCCGCTCGGGGCCACACAATCCAGCCTCTTGTCATCCGCCAGAGCTGGCGTCACCCAAGTCCATCCGAAATAAAATAAAATAAAATGTGTGGTGCAGGGTCTGAACTCATACTTGTGTGCCTGCCATAGGAGCAGTGGGGGGGTGGGAGCGGGCAGAGAGGCCTGCGGGGGCCCGTAAAAACAACCCCAAACGTTTCCTTTGCTTCTCTCCCCCCTTTCCCCTTTTTCTAATTTTTTTTTAACTTTTGTGTTACAGACCACTTGGCTGCCCGTGCCAGCTGGGAGCTGGGGCCCAGCGCGAGGCGCGGAGTTATGGGGCCGCGCTAAGTGGTCTGTTTGTACGAAAACTGCCAAAATGTTAGTACAAAGTGTGCGAGGTGTTTGTGCTGCAGATAATAACTGATGGGCTCCCGTGCGGGAGGCGGCGCCTGCTTATTAAGGCCGCCGCTCTTCTGAGAAACGCCGCCGCCGCCTCCAGAGAGCAGCAGCAATATTTTTTCTGAGCGCATGAGGCCGGCCTGGCAGCTAATGGGCACGCCTGGGCCTCATGAATCAGCCCCGAGAGGGCTGCAAGGGTGGAGGCCCCGGCTGCGGGTGTTTATCTGATCTGGGCCGTTTGCTTCCACCGGCCAGTAAAGTCCAACCCTCAGGACGTCGCAGAACCCTCTGTGATGTGGACAGAGAGTGGGACTGTTTGGGATGTGCTGGAGTGTCATGCAGAGCCCCCCCCTCTTCCCCCCCCATTCCAGGGAACTGTCGGCTACAGGGGCTCCAGCGCCCCAGGGGCTGGCTGGCTGGAGGATAGTTTCTGCCCCAGAGAAGGGGCGGGAAGATTCCAGAGTGGGGGCTTTTTGGAAGGCAGGGAGAAGCCTCTGAGGGGTGGCTGGGACTTGTGCGGGGCTGTTCCCAGAGCTGTGCCCCGGGGTGGAGGTCACCTGGCCACCAGAAGGCTGGGCAGCCTCCTCTCTCTCTCTTCCTGAACGGGAGTTTGTGGGAGAGTGAAGACATTTGTATCATCTGCAAGATACTGATCCATATTTACCTGCGGGTCCATTTTTCTGGGTGTCCTTTTGTGTCCCCCTACTAGACCCCTGCTAGATGGAGAGCTAGCTCCCATCATTCGCTGTGTGCCCGGCCATTTTTCTTCATGGTGGAGGGAATAGAAGGGATTGAAATCAAAGAGATAAATCCTTTTCTCCAGAAAACCCACACTCTAGTTTAAAGCCACAGATGAAACACATGAGGACCTATGGTTGTGTGACCCACCCCAGGGTGGTCAGAGGCTGAGGAAAGAAAAGTACGATTAGGATCCAGAGACACACTTGCCTGGCACGTGGCCAAACCAGAGTCTGTCCCCACAACCTATACAGCCCCTTGAGCCCACCTCTAGGAGTGAGCCCTGAGTACAGAGCCAGGAGTAAGCCCAGGTGTGGTCCCAAAAAGAAAGAAGAAAAGCAGGATAAAGAAAAGCGGGAAATGGAGGGTAAGATATTCCAGGGGTTAAGGCACACGCCTTGCTTGAAGACAGCCCGAGTTCCATTCCAGCGTCACATGGTCCCCCTGGGCGCTGCTGGTGCAGTCCTGGAGGCCGGTGCGTGGGGCAGGATGGCCCTAGGGGATTGCAGGTACCATAGGCCCTGAGCACTGCCACATTCTCAAGCTCTTGCTTTGAACTGTTTACCTTGTCACTTGTCACTTGTCTTCCCGTTGTTTGTCCATTTGCTCGGCGGGCACCAGTAACGTCTCCATTCATTGGGAATGAGGTCCATTACTGTTACTGTTTGTGGCATGTCGAAAACACCACGGGTAGCTTGCCAGGCTCTGCCATGGCTCTGAGTACCTGGTGGTCTGAAAATCACCTAGGTGGTCTGAACACTAGTTGGGAACCACATCCCCAACTCCCCTCCAAAAAAAAAAAAAGGCAAAAGAACTTGAGTTGCAGAACTGGTGATGGAGAGAGACAGGAGTGAGCAGCAAACTCACAGTCCAATGTGCCTGCACATGCGGGATTCTAGGTCCTGTGGGCGAGAAGGAAGCGTTGGTCCAGCACATGTTGTTTGTCAAATGCTGGAGAAGATGCTGGGCATTTCAGTGTTAAGTCCTTTCCATAGGATGGAGCCAAGTGGGGGTGGGGCTGCCCTTAGACCCAGGAGAGCAGGTGACTTCAGGCTGACAAAGGCTGCCGGTAAGAGGGCAGAAGGGGATTTGCGCTGAAGTCTCTCTGCCTCTAAAACCACATGCTCCCTCCTTGGATAATCTTCCACAGTTCTGTTTCACTTTTGGGGGGTCTTTTTTGCTTCTGGAGTGGCAGTGGTGAAGCTTGTAGCTATGGAGTCAGACAGAGCGGGCTTTGAATCCTGCCATTCGCCTTTTACTGGCTGTGATCTGCAGCCAGTTACTTCCACTCTCTTAGTTTCAGCAGCCTCCTTCTCCATAGTGTTTTTTTCATGAACAACAAATAAATTTCTGTCCACAAAATATGCAGAAATTACTGAAATATACATCATGTCCAGCACACGTGGCCTCCTGGGGATGACTCCACCAATGTCGGCATTGTGTGCTTGTGTCCAGGCACAGAGCCTGCCTTTGGCCTTTGAATGAAGCCTGTGGTCTGAGACAGGACTAGGAAGCTGCCCTGAAGGTCCCCTGAGCTTCTGGTTCTGTCTACCTGGACACACACCTTGCCCCCTCCGCGGTTCTAGAGGCTCTGAAGTTGCAAGTGCTGGTGACGGCACAGCCTCTTAGAACAAGGTGTTCTTTGAGCCCCAGCCCTTAGCTTTGTGTCCTGCCCACAGTCCTGGGAGGCAGGGAAAGGCACCTTGGCAAGACCCGTCAAGTGTGCACAGTTATTCCTGCTCATACCTCTTGTATGGCAGGACTCTGCCCTGGGACCTCCAGGGTTGGGGAATCCTGTGGGATGGACTCCCCACACCCCCAGTCTCCCACACCCAAGGCTGCTGCCTTATGAACAGCCCTTCCTCTGGCCTTTCCAAATGTAGCTTCTAACTTCTGAGAGCAGGGCGGTGTTCCTGATTGTACTTGCAGTTGGTTTGTGTAAGACCGTGTTCATCTACTGAATCTGTGACTCAGGAGCTGCAAATAGTCACCAGTCATGGCAAACTCACAGTGTATGTCCAACAACACCACCACTAATTACAAAGCCCGTATTCAGTCCTAGAAGTTCTTCATTCTCCTAAAGTATGGAACAAGAAGGATGGTGTGGAAGAGACATAAAAGTATCCTCCAATGTTTGACCCCTGCCCTTCTATATTAATAGAATATGTAACTGGAGCCTTTCTTCTCCCCTGCCTCCTGGAGCGTGGGTGTGTTGGCAGCCTCTTGTACCAATGGAGTGAAGAAGCAAGAGAAAGAATCCAGGACAATTATAAATGGATGGACATGGAGAGGCTCATGTTGAGTGAAATTAGCCAGAAGGAAAAATACAGACATAGAATGACTGCATTTATTTGCATGACATATATATATATATATATATATATATATATATATATATATATATATATATGATACCAATATCCAAGGTCAGGAAAAACATGAAATGAATCAGGAGGTCTTGTCAAAGGTGGAATCTACCACAAGCATGTGGAGTCAGAGGTTAGGTAAGACAGAGAAGGGAACAGTGTGCTAATAATCGTCAAAAATGATAATACCAGCCTAGAATTGAGCATTGAATATAGGCAAAAGATACACTGGATAACCTCTAAATGTATATATTGCAATCTGCAGTGTGTAAGAGAAAGAGAGAGAGAGAGAGAGAGAGAGAAGAGATAAAGAACCTATCATAGAGGCAGGTTAGGGGAGGGGGAGGAATTGGGGACATTGGTGATGGGAAATGGGCATTGGTGGAGAGATGGGTGCTGGAACACTGTATGACCCAAACCTAAACATGAGCATCTTTGTAATTGTATATCTCACTGTGGTATAATAAAATATTTTTAAAAAAGAATCCAGGACATTATGGAGACAACCACCAAGCCTGGGTCACTTGTGGTATGAGCCAGAGACACACCTGCAGCTTACTTAAGATACTGTTTCAAGGATTTGTAGCGCCTCTGTCCTACTTACCCTCCAGTAACCTCTATCCTGCCTAATGCGGAGAGGATCTGTGGGCATCTGCACCATGCCTTAGAACACAATATCTAGATTAAAGGACAGGCCTGGCTCCTGGGAGGAAGAAGCCCAAGCATCAGCACCTTCTTTCCTGGAGCCGGCACACCTTTCTCCAGGATGTTCCATGGCAGCCCCAGGCTAGGCATTGCCGGTAAGGTTCACAAGGCATGATGGGTTTTGTCCAAGATCACAGGGGAGTGTTTAACAACATCAAACTCACAGCTCTGGGTATCTGATTCCTAATCTAATCTGATTCCTTTCCCTTAAAGCAGAATGACCCCAACTGTAAATGGGTGAATGAAGTGTGTGTGAGGTAGACATGAGGGACTGAAGTGAAGGCAGGGAGGAAGGCAGAACTAAAATCCAGCTTCGCTCCTTACATGGGGACGTCAAAGCAGCTGTCTACCTGGGGGAGGGGAGAGGAGAGACTCCGCTGAATTGCTGTGCTCTTCCTCACTCAGCCAGTCCTGCAGTTTTTTGTCTTCTGCGCTATTTCAGAAGGTTCCTCTTTAGCGTCTAAGACAATTTCAGAAATTTGAAGTTTTCCTTGCTGGGTATAATTCTGTTGTGTCCAGGGACCAAACAGGGGCTGGAATCTCTAGGGATAAGTAGATGGTCAGAGTAATGCAAATGGAGAGACCAATTTTAACTTCCCCAATGATTAATTGGCAATCATTGACTTTCTGTGACAATTAAGGGAATAATGCATGTCAGGGAGCTCTGAACAGTAAGTGACGGTCCGAGTGCTCGTGAATGCTCACTAAGATTGGAAAAACCAAGGCCTTTTCTGGCTTGCACTGGACTCAGAGAAATGGCAGGAATTGGATGTGTAACTATAAAGGGCGTGGTTCCCTTCCTTGTGTTCTGGCTGGTTTTTGCTTGTCTGGGCAGCATTCAAAGGGGGTAGGGTGGAGGTGGGAATTTGGAGACTTCTGCTTGCTGTGTGCTCTTGAATGAGTCATTGACTTCTCATTGTCTTCATTTTCTCATTTATAGGAACCAACAGAGAATAGTTCCACTATGAAGTGATGCTTTAAACAAAAAGTCTCTTAGAACACTCAATTTTTTGGGATATATATTTTAAATCCTTTAACAGGACTTTCCCTCTACCTGTTTTGATATTTAAGTCTATTAGTGAGATTGGCCAGCAGTCCTTCCCCTGACAAGTGCTCCCAACCCCACCCAAACTTATGTGGTTTGGGTAACTATATTAGAGATGAATTTGAGAGTGTGGCAAGCTGCTGTTGACCCTCTGGATTTAATGTCTACATTTGCCGACTGACTGCCTATCCAGAGAGATTTGTCCCCTCTCCCCTCTGCTGAGTTGAGTATAGCCTGTCCAAGTGATTAAATTAGCACCAAGGCAATGCGAGTTTAAAATAAAATTGCTTGCTTCACACTCTTTCTGGCACTGCAAGTAGGCAGACAAACACATCCATGTCTAAAATGAGGACACTCTCCTAAGAAGTGCCCAGGCATTAGGTAGAAGAGATTGCTATCTCTGAATAATTTGTCTGATTTGAACAGTCAACCTGCTGCTGCTGCTGCTGCTGCTGCTGGTGGTGGTTCTGGTGGTTTGATTGTTATTTTGTGAATGACTTATACCAAGATCCTTAATTGCACAATAAGAATATAGTCCACATAGGGCTTAGTATGTGATCACTTTTAGGAACTGTTCTTTATGCACCAACCGTATGAAACATGGAGTTGTAACTAAATGAATTGAATAGGTTGTGCAAATGTTATTTTCCAAAGTGTCTTCTTGGTCTCTCATTAATTAGAAAATATGCTGGATTACCCCACCAAAGGTAATTTTTCATGTTCTCTCCTTGTTTCTTGCAAGTTTAAAGCTATTTTATTAGGTAAGTATATGATAATAGCATTTGTAATGTCCTGAGATTAAATCTCTTGTAATGGAATGACTCCACTGTTTTTTTGTCTTTAAGTATATTTACATATTAAGATTTCCCTTACTCTCCCTTATATTAAACTTCCCCAGAATTATTTAAGCTTAATCTAGTATATATTTTCCATCCTCTGTCAACTTCTTTGTGTCCTTAGATTTTAAAGTTGTCTCTTTTAAACAGCTGCAATTTTTAATCCAGTCTGGTTGTCTCCATATTTAATGGGTGGCTCGAGTCCTTTTATATTTGATGTGTTTGTACTTCCTCTTTACCTCTCTTTTCCTGTCCTTTCTCTTGCTTTAAAAATTGATTTTTATGTTTATTGCTAATCTAACTCTTAAAATATTTTACTTCTAATTTTATAAGGTGCACATTTGATTTTTATTTCTTTAGTTATTGCATGTGCTTTTTGCCTTCGGTACACGTTTCATTAAACAATTATCTAAACATTTCTCCTGATTAGTAGAAGACATTACACAAGCTTGTTCCACTGCTTTACTGAATCCACACTTCCCCGGGTTTACATGACTTTGCCCTTGAGTAGTTTACTACTGTACTATATGGTAAAGTTTTACATTACCATTGCTATTTTTATTATCCTTGTTATTTTCCATAGCAAAAGTGTTGAGTTTTTATTTACATATGCATTTATTTATTTCTTCTTTGTTTCATTTATACAATCCTGTTTCTTCTCCTAAGCCCCATTGCTTAGAATTCTTTTAGTTAAGGTCAGTTGATTATAAACTCAGGTTTTGCTTAATTGGAGGGCAGGCTGAAGTGGAGGCACACTCAGTTGAATCACTCCTGGCGGGGACCATATGTAGTGCCAGAGATTGAAAAGGGCTCAGCTTACTCAAGGCAAACGCCTTGCTCTTCAGCAAAAAAAAACTCAGTTTTTTGATATTATGAAATGTCTCTCTCACTATCCTTGGTAGTTTGCTTCCTTGACTAAAAAAGATTGTGTTTCGATTTCTTTCTTTCTTTCTTTCTTTCTTTCTTTCTTTCTTTCTTTCTTTCTTTTCTTTCTTTCTTTCTTTCTTTCTTTCTTTCTTTCTTTCTTTCTTTCTTTCTTTCTTTCTTTCTTTCTTTCTTTCTTTCTTTCTTTCTTTCTTTCTTTCTTTCTTTCTTTCTTTCTCTCTTTCCTTCCTTCTTTCTTCCTTCCTTCCTTCCTTCCTTCCTTCCTTCCTTCCTTCCTTCCTTCCTTCCTTCCTTTCTTTCTTTCTTTTTTTCTTTCTTTTTCTTTCTTTCTTTCTTTCTTTCTTTCTTTCTTTCTTTCTTTCTTTCTTTCTTTCTTTCTTTCTTTCTTTCTTTCTTTCTTTCTTTCTTTCTTTCTTTCTTTCTTTCTTTCTTTCTTTCTTTCTCTCTTTTATTCTTTCTCTCTTTCTCTCTCCTTCTTTCTTTCATTTTTTTTGGCAGGTCACTTTTTTCCAGCACTTTGGTAATCTTATTCTGGTTTAAACCAATTGTTTTTCCTTTGTAGAGGACCTGTGTTTTCTCTCCTGATGCTTTTAAGATCCTCTCTAAGGGTGGAAAAATAGTACAGAAGCTAAGGCTTTATATGTGGCCAAACCAAGTTTAATCCCTAGTTCCACATATGTTCTGAGCACTGCCAGAGGTCAACTACTAATCAAAGAGCGAAAAAAATAGCCCCTAAGCACCACTGTGTGTGGCCCAATCCCTCCTCCCCCCCATACACACTCTCACAATAGAATAAAACATATTCCCTTAGTCATTGGATCTTCTTCACACTCACCAAGTGGTGCTAGGTGAAGATTTAATTAGTGGGTGTCTCTGATTTCAAAAGTTTTCATTAGTCTGGAACTTTTCATAGGTTCTAGAAAATTTTCAAGTCATGGCTCTTTTGGAAATTTCCTATTGTTCTTCTTAGTTTATTTAATATCATGTACGTCCTCAAATTTTCCATACCCCTGTTTAAACTAGGTTCTAATAAATTTCTTCAGCTCTTTCAGGTCACAAATTCTCTATTCAGTTATCTTTAATTTTCTATTTCACTCAAACATTGATGAAATTTCAACTTCAAAAATTTTAATTAACATTTCTAAAAAGTTCTTATATATGTGTGTGTCCATATATGTGTGTGTACATGTGTGTGTGAGAGAGGGGGTTTGGTCCTTGTACATGTTTCAAAGATTTCTTATTTCTTTATTTAACATAAAGAAATTTTGTAGTCTCTGTAGTGTGATTCCCAATTCTAAGCTTTGGAAAGTCTAAATCTGTTTGTCTTCCTGCTGACTCTCCCCATTTCATCTATGTTTAGTGAGTTCTACTTTGAAATCATTTAAATTGAACTTATATTAAAATTCTGTCAGATCTAAATTGGGAGATTATTTTGTTCCAGAGAATTGATATTTCGTTTTTATTTCTGTGAGAAAGAAATCGGGGTACATTTTTTATTTTATTTTTTTTACTTTAATTTTTTATTTAT
Organism: Cryptotis parvus; assembly: GCA_021461705.1. Lineage (NCBI taxonomy): Eukaryota > Metazoa > Chordata > Mammalia > Eulipotyphla > Soricidae > Cryptotis > Cryptotis parvus. Next base: position 193,902 of record JAJIBD010001664.1, read on the forward strand.
TTTTTTTTAATTTTTTATTTTTTACAATTACAAAAATATACAATTAAAAAGTTCATATTTGGGTTTTGGTCATACAGTGTTCGAGCACCCATCCCGCCACCAGTGCCCATCTCCCACCACCAACGTCCCCGGTTCCCTCCCCCTCCCCAGCCCTCCTCCATGGCAGGTTCTTTATTTCTTTCCATTTCTCTCTCTTTCTCTTTTCCTTCCCTTCCAGACTATTGATTACAGAACATACATTAAAGGGTTGTCATGTGTATCTTTTTGCCTCTATTTAATGCTCAGTTCTAGGTTGGCATTGGTACCCTCGACAATTGTTAGCACACTGTTCCATTTTCTGTCTTACCTAGCCTCTGACTCCCATATGTTTGTGATAATTTCCACCTTTGACAAGACCTCCTGATATATGTTTCCCTTGACCTTGGATATTGGTATCATAATATGTACATATATATTTATGTTATGCAGTTAAATGCAGTCATTCTGTATCTGTCTCTCTCCTTCTGGCTAATTTCGCTCAACATAATCTTCTCCATGTCCATCCATTTATAGGCAAATTTTATAACTTCATTTTTCCTAACAGCTGCATAGTATTCCATTGTGTAGATGTACCAAAGCTTCTTTATCCAGTCATCGATTTTCGGGCACTCTGGTTGCTTCCAGATTCTGGCTATTGTGAATAATGCTGCTATGAACATAAGAGTAGGGATGGTGTTTCCGCTGCATATTTTTGTTTTCCCAGAATAGATTCCCAGGAGTGGTATGGCTGGGTCAAATGGGAGTTCAATTTCTAGTCTTTGGAGGAATGTAATCGGGGGTACATTTGAGTTAATTTTGAAGCCTGTCTGATCATAGCTGGGGTTAGGGACTGGGAATGTGGCTCTGTGGGAGATATACTGTATGTCATGTGTGAAGTCTTGCCACTACAAAACAGAGCAAACAAAATTAAGCACACACTCCCCACTCCTTTCTTCCAGCCCCTAGTAACCACAACTATTTAGATAGATAATAGGTAGATGATAGATATATAATAGATAGAGATAGAGGGAGATGGATGGATGGATGGATGGATGGATGGATGGATGGATGGATGGATGGATGGGTGGATGGGTGGCTGGGTGGGTGGCTGGGTGGGTGGCTGGGTGGGTGGCTGGGTGGGTGGGTGGCTGGGTGGGTGGGTGGATGGGTGGGTGGATGGGTGGGTGGATGGGTGGGTGGCTGGATGGGTGGGTGGCTGGGTGGGTGGGTGGATGGGTGGGTGGCTGGGTGGGTGGCTGGGTAGGTGGATGGCTAGGTAGGTGGCTAGGTGGCTGGGTAGATGGATGAATGGATGGATGGATGGATGGATGGATGGATGGATGGATGGATGGATGGATGGATGGATGGATGGATGAATGGATGGATGGATGGATAGATGGATAGATAGATAGATAGATAGATAGATAGATAGATAGATAGATAGATAGATAGATAGATAGATAGATAGATAGATAGATAGATAGATAGATAGATAGATAGATAGATAGATAGATAGATAGATAGATAGATAGATAGATAGATAGATAGATAGATAGATAGATAGATAGATAGATAGATTAAAAGTCTGGAGTAGGGCGCTAGTCTCTGATTTAGACTTTGCCTTGTACACAGGGTCTACTTATTCCACTGTTGGCAGTGGATTCGAAGAAGCCCTGACTTTTCTTGAGTTTGCTGATCTTGTCCAGCTGTAAAATTTCTCTTCTAGGGAGCCTAGTAATGCCTTTAAAATGTTCTTTGTTAGAATTAATCTAAAACTGGAAAGCAATTCTGGAAAAATCTTCAGCCACTGCTTCTTTGAATATTGACTTTTGCATTTCCTATTGTTCCTTCTCGGTGTATCCTTCGTATCACATACAGTGCAGTCCCCATAGAGATTGCAGAAGAGCTATATACATAGTGGGCAAGATACAGTCTTGCACATGGCTGCTCTGAGTACCAGAACCGCATATCCCCTGGACCCTGTCAGGAGTGATTCTTAGTGCAGAGCCAGAAGTAAGACCTGAGCACAACTCTCTTATCCTGTCCCATATCCCCCCAACCCTACACACCCTACACACGCACACGCACACACACACACACAGATAAAATTGCAGAGGTGGGGCCAGAGCAATAGCACAGTGGGGTAGGGCATTTGCCTTGCAAGCGGCTGACCCGTGTTTGATCCCCGGCATCCCATATGTTCCCCGAACACTGCCAGGAGTAATTCCTGAGCAAAGAGCCAGGAGTAACTCCTGAGCATTGCAGTGTGACCCCAAAAAAGAAAAAAAATGCAGAGGAAATGCACAAATTTTGAGAGAGAAGAACTTTGAGTAGAACTGAGTGCTCATATAAGCATTGACAAAACCAGTTTTCTTTGCAGAGACTCCTTGTTGCCGGAGGATCAAGCTCTGGAGCTTCCCTTGGCTCTCAAACCCAGATGAGCCCAGTTCCTCTTCCCTTTCTTGTCTCTTCCTTGCTCACCACAGCCCTGCCATGCCAAACTGCAGCTAGCTCCCTGCCCTTTCTTCTGTACTCTGGACTGTCTTCCCTCCCCTGGGCTTTCTCATTATTTCCTGCCTCTTCAGAGCTCTGTCATGCTGTCCCATGTGATGTCTCTGTCATCCTCTTCGAAGCATGGGTAGCTCTGCCCATGGCTCTCTGTGCCCCACACAGTGGTGCTAATGAGTGAAATGGTGGGCCCCAAAAGATATGTCTACCTTGAATCTGTGATCATAACTTTATTTGGAAGGGAGAATCTTTGCAGAAGAGATTAAGGTAAGGATCTCAAGGTGTTCTATCCTGGATTAAAGTAAATCCTAAATCCAGTAACAAGTGTCTTTTAAAACAGGCAAAGGGCATATGAGAACTGAGCATTGAATATATGCAAAGAGATTTACATGATAATCCTTAAATGTATGTAGAGCAAGCTATAATGTGTAGAGGGGAGAGAGAGAGAGAGAGAGAGAGAGAGTCAGAGAGAGTCAGAGAGAGAGGAGGAGAGAAGAGAGTCAGAGAGAGAGGAGAAAAGAGAGAGAGAGGGAATGTTGGGGAACGCCACCAGGGTCCCCGACAGTGTCAGGACAGAGGTTGTTTTCTACCTCCGAGGACGCCGGGAGAACAGATGAAAGCTCACGAGTCGGTGCAGTTCCAAAAATGGCTTTTAATAGTACAAAAGCTCTTCCACAGCACTCCAATATAATGAACAAACTTTAGCTCTGGTCCGAACTTAGATCATACAAAAGAGCCTAAGTCTCCCACCAAAAGAGAGAGGATCTCACCCGAGCTGAGTCCTACCCAGAAGGAGCAAAAGGCCAAAGAGCAAAAGGCCAAAAGCCAAAAGCCAAAAGCTGCAGGAGCCAAAAGTTGAAGGCTGAGGAACCAAAGGCAAAAGGTGAAGGGGCCTCAAGTCAGCCCCTTATATACACCCAAGTAATCCGATCGGGAGGTTGTCATGTCAACAAAGAACCTAAACAGAGTGTAGTGCCACACCTTATTGCAGGTATAAACAAAGGTTATGCCAAGGACTAAGGAGATTATCTCTTATGTAAAACACTGGAGAGAGAGGGCTGATATAAAGTAATACATCTTAACTTCATGAGCTTCATGTAATCTAGATGGTACCCACAAGGTCCTTCTTATTATTATCTGCACCAGGGTGATTCTGAGTATCTTGTTCTCATGTACTGAAAGGGTCACTCTCGCCTGCTTAGAGCAAACTAGTATGATCCTTCCTATAGTCTTCCTATAGTCTCAACGTAGCCAGGGTGGTAGTCCTGGTAAAATTCTAACTGTTCCACGCTGGGTGCAGTGGGTATAAAGAGGAGCTATGCCCAATCTAAAAAACATAGAAGTCTTAGTAGATGTATAAGTCAGAAGTTATTGAGAGTCAAGGTGACTTCTGTAATTGCCACACCCTCTAGCCAGGGTGGTAGTCTCCTGGTAAGTTCTAACTGTCCCACGTTGGGTGCAGTGGGTATAAAGAGGAGCTGTGCCCAATCTAGAAAACATAGAAGTCTTAGTAGATGTATAAGTCAGAAGTTATTCAATCAAGGTGACTTCTGTAAGTGCCACACCCTCTAGCTGTGTTTACAGAGAAGAGAGATCTCATTAGAATGAACCTTGGCTTAAATAAGATTAAGCTGGGAGTGAGCAAAACAACAAAACTCTCAGATTAACTAAACATGTCCTCCAACAAGGGAGGGAGAGAGAGAAAGAGAGAGAGAAGAGAAGGCAAGGTTCCTGCCATAGAGGCAGGGAATCTAGGGGATTTCGTTTTGTGGGAAATGTGCACTGGTGGACGGATGGGTGTTGGAATACTGTATGACTGAAACCAAATCATGAACATGTTTGTAACTATATCTCATGGTGGTATGTCGGGGAGCCGCTGGGGTCCCCAACAATACCAGGAAGCAAGTTCCCTTCTACCTCTGAAGCCGGTGGGGAATGGATGAAAACTCAGCAAGGTTTTAAAATGCTTTACTTATCACAGGTTCAAGCATACAAATCAGCAATAGGACTAACCCTGTGTAGGCCAAGATGGCGGCCACCATGTGTTAAGGCCCTGTAGAGAGGAGACAAAGACAAGACTCCAGCAGAAAGGGGAAGAGTGACCCAAGAAGAGTCGCGAGCCCCAAAAGAGAGCCCCAAAAAAGAGAGAGCAAGAGAGGAAGCAGGCTAGTTTTATCCCCCTGCAACTGAGACTTCCCATTTTTATGGGAAGCAGGCAGAGTCAAATGCCCTCAGGTAATTTCTCCCAGAACCTCATTGAGGCTCTTTCAGATGCTAATGTCTTGAGCCAAGATCTGCCTAGGAAATGCCTTTATAGGGTAGAGAAGGGGGTTTCTGAAATGGCATGCCTCTGTACCAAAGACTAATACTAATGCCAGTTAAATGTCAGTTAAATATTTCTCCAAGCCTTCACAAGAGTCTCGTCTTTACTTCACAGTAGTTTTGTATTTTAGTTGCCTTTGAGTTATCAGTGAGTCATGCTTGCTTATTTGGAGGCAAACAACATTTCTCTCTGCTCTAATTACTTAGAGATCCAACATGGCCGGGCAAATATGCTGGTAAGATCTAGCTAGTCCCAAGATGATTGTGGTATCATGAGAGAATATTGATACCAGCCAGTACAGAATACATGGTCAGATAAACTGCCACATTTTTTTTTTTTTTTTTGGGTCACATCCGGCAATGCTCAGGGGTTTCTCCTGGCTCTGCACTCGGGAATTGGCATCCCATATGATCCCCTGAGCACCGCCAGGAGTAAAACTGTCACATTTAAGCTACCCCCTATCTACGAAGTGACCTGCAGGAGGCAATCCAGGGAAGATGCAGAGGCTCTTAGGTGTCCTGCAACAGTGGTATAATAAAATAAAATTCAAAACAAAAGTAAAAAGGTAAAGTTGGCAGCAACCCAGAGGGGCAGCCATGAGACGACGGGGACAGAAACTAGAGGCGTGAATGCACAAACTCAGGCTTGCCAGCAACCACCAAGAGTGAGGAAAGCTTCTTTCTCAGAGCTTCCAGAAAGAATCAAACCCTGCCGCCACCTTAAATTTAGTCTTCTGGCTACCAGAACTGTGAGAAAATACATTTCTGTTGTTTCAAGCCTCCAGTTTGTGGTCATTTGTTATAGTAGCCAGGAAACTAAGGCAGTATTGTCTGGACAACCCAGAGGGCACTGGTTCTCAAGCCTGTCCCACCCACTGGGCTGGGAGCAGGATGTGGGTCACCCTGTCTCTACTGCCCAACCCAGCTGTGCGTGACTTAAGAGTTGGCATTTAATAAACATTCATTGACTTGAACAGCCGAAGGAAATTCTTTAAGAAGTAATTGAAAAGGGACTTTCTTCATGGAGGCAAACTTTGCCGAGTAATGAATGAAATGGCCTGTTAGTTTGAGCCCACCGAAGTGGGTCAATTAATAAATCATCAAATGCCTCTGGCCCTGAGTCCACATCCAGATCCACATATGATGCCTCATTAAAGAAGTTCAAGAAGAGCAAAGTCCATGTGGGGATGTAAGAGTGGGTCTGTAATGGGGTAGGTTTGTTTGGGGCTTTTTAATAGAGAGGAGGTTTCAAAGGAAACCAACCAAGGTCAAGACAGAGAAGCCCCAGGGAGCTAAAGGTCACCATCAAGAAAGCGATTCTGTAACAGGCAGATGGCTCGGCACAGGTTGACCCCTTACCTCAGCATCAGAGGTTATAACCCTGGTGACCCCAGAACACTGCTGGAGTGATTCTGGTAGCTGCCAGAAGTGCTGGCTCAAGAACCATCAAATTGCTAGACTTGAGCATTCAACCTTTGGACACTTTTGGCCAGATATCACCAGGAGTGGCCCCGGACCCCATGAGCTCCTTGGGAGCTGCCTACTGAAGAGGGTGGGGAAAGAGGAGGAGAGAAAGAGATAATAAACCTCTTTGAGATGAAACAAAGATGTTATATTTACTTGGTGACTGGTAGGAGAAGGAGGAGGAGGGCGCTAGTTACAGCCTCAGAGGGAGCAACCTGGGTTACGTTGAATAGCTGGGGATGTGGCTGAGGCGGAGAAGAAGTAGGGAACCCTAAAGGACAGGGTAGGAGGCAGGGAGGAGTCGGGGAGACTGAGAGGGATCTTGGCAGCCCGAGTCAAGAGTGGGAAGGAGAGTAGACAAGCCTCTGAGTTGGTAGGAAGTTCGTCTGTCTAGCTCTGTTGGGTCTGAGCAAGACAGCTCCAAGGGTTTGGACACACACAAGGCCTCGAGTTAGATCCTTGATGTTAGATGTCCTTTCTCCTTGCACCACCACAGTAGCAATAAATGACCCCTTGTATAGCCATAGTGTGGTGACCAGGAATGGTCCTTGGGCCCTAAGGAATTATGGGGAGACTCCCTTTCCCCTGTCTGTGAGTTTGGGATGGGTGGGATCGATAGGGCTCACCCAGAGTCAGTGAGGCTTCTTGGGGCTCCCAGATGACCGGGTCCTCATGCTGCGGGTGAGGGCCACAATAGGAGAAGAGGGTGAAGGGCCTGTTCTCCCAGTGTGAGTGTCTGATGACTTTCAGTGAGCTGTAGTGGGCCTGGAATGGAGGTCTGTGGAGCCTCTAGCTCGGGGGAAACTAGACAACACTCTCCCACCCATCCAAGGAGTAACTCCCTGATTAGTTCAACCTGGCAGACCTGTGGAATATGAAAAGTGTCTGCAGGTCCCAACAGGTCTCCTTGCTATAAGCCCATAGAAGAGATAGAGAGCTGAGGGCCTGACTTGACTTGAATGAACCTGTCTCCTCAACTGGAGTGGAAACAGTGACCACTTCAACTTCCACGTTCACCAAGGAGGTGATTGGCAGCGAGACTGAGCCTCATGACTGAGACTAGGGTGCAGTCCTCAGAGGGGTGGGCCGGAGGTTGAGTAGGGCTGACTTCTTAGAGGTCAGTAATAGCCACATCCCTTTGCTTACCCCAGCCACCCTGGAAGGTTGGCCCATGACGAGCTGGCAGTGCCAGAATCTGGCTGGGAGCTTCAGGCTGTGCTGATTGAACTGCCTCCTTCACTAATCAGGCACTGCTGTGGAGTGGGCGCCGGGCCTGGGAGGCACTTGGCTAATCAACGTGCATTCTTAGCTGCCTCAGTGGAGTATTTTAACTAGGTGCTTTGCCCCTCTGGGCTGATTGAGGTAAATCCATCTACCAGTCTGCCGAGGAAGAGGGCCAGGAAGCAGAAGAGACAGGCTTGAGTTTTAGGATTCTAGGCAGCCAAGTATGTTCCAGATGGACATGTTCACATGTTCGCCTTTTCGTAGTAAAGCAGTTTCCCAGTGGCCAACCACTCTGTTGAAGCCTACCTGCCTCAGGAAAAGGAAATCACGATCACCTCTTCCATTCACCATTCCAGTCATCACGTCCATCCATGCTCCACTATCATGTCCATCTGCCTGATCAATCTGTCAACCCACCTAATCATCTATCCATTCACCCACCCATCTATCCCAGTGTTTCCCCAAATGGACAACACCACCCCTTAGGGAAGTTGAAAAAAATTGGGGGAAAGTAGCCTCAAGTGCAATTAGCTATGTGTTCTTTTGTTCACAAATGACAGCAGATTTCTAGGAGGACACTGAATGATTTGTTTTCTGAAAAAGCAAAGGAGGCCAAATTAGTTTGAACATCACTGACCTATTCCATCTGCCCTTATACCCTATCCATTGTTTAATTCACCTACTCCATCCACCCAAATCATTTCTCCAACCATCTGTCCATCTGCCCATCCAACCATCATCTGGGTCCTTTCATCCTCCTAACTCAGGCAGTTATCTGCTCTTTACTTCCTAAAATAAAACTTTATTCATCTTGCATTATTCACCTATTAAAACTTATTTACCTTGCCTCATTAGAGAAATCTCAGTGTCACTGGAATTTTCCTGAGTCTTTCTGGAGTTTTTATCTGTTGTGATCATGGCCACCACTGTCTATGATCTGTAATGTTGCACTAATCCCCTTTTCTCCCAGGCTGTCCTTGCTTCTCTGAATCCTTTCCTTGCCCCCAGTTCCTCTAGGGTCATTTGCTCCAAGCATGGACTTTGCAGCCTTCTTACCCTCTAAGATCTCACTGCGAGATGAGTCAGAGGCTTGCTAGAAATGGTGGCCACAGTAGGAACCATTAAAATTAAAGCTTGTAAACAAGTTCCCATGGCCCTTATGGCCTTTTATCTACAGGAATCTTTTTCCCTGGCTCTTTCATCTGGATGCCAGTGATCTGACATTGGCAGGTATAGGCTGGATGTTGCTGTTTCTATCTGATTTAAGGTCATCTCTTTCTGGGTCCAAATCCATAAAGTGTTATGTCCTACTCATCAGGAGTAACAAAGAATATCAAATAGAAAAGTGCCGCTCCTTTAATGTTGAAAATGTTCATCAAATGCTCTCAGAATAAACTTTTGGGTTGGGTCTTATAAGCAGTGCTTTGAGACCTGGGGCCCCTCATGGGGTTCTCAGCCAATAAGACCATTCGAGGGACTGAGAGTATGGTGCAGCTCAGGTCCTGCAATGCTAAGTCCTTTGAAACTGTACCCTACCATGCTTTCCTGAGGGAGCATATAGTGGTGAGATGGAGTTGGGGTCTACCACATAGCAGGTGTGTGTACAAAAGCACAGCTTCTGTACTCTCTGGCCTCCAGATAAACTCTTAATAATCAATTTGTAAAGAAGGTTCATCCTGAATTCTTTTCTTCTTCACTGTATCACTGTCTTCCCGTTCATCATCAATTTGCTCGAGCAGGCCCCAGTAACATCTCCATATGACCTGTCTCATGCTAGTAGAGTCCAAGGGCATCTGCTTGCTCCAGGAACATAAAGAGCCTCAATCCATTCCGGAATGAGGTCTGTAAGTGTTACTAGTATTTGGCATATCAAATACAACATGGGTAGCTTGCCAGGCTCTGTCGTGCAGGTAGCATACTCTTGTAGTCATCTCTAAGTCCAGAATTTATTGATGAACCACGCGGCCGCAAGCAGCGCGTGAGCGGACTGCTCATAGGCTGGTCTGTTGGGTGGAGTTCTGATGAAAGAGAAGTCGGATGTGGAAAATGGAGGCCCTCATGGAGTGGGGGTCGTCTGGCTTGTTGCAAGGCTCTGCTGGGGTGGCTTGCCAGGGCTAGAACCCACCATCCCTCCTGGGCACCTCGTGAGCGGCTGGGCACAGGGAGAGCCAGTAGCAGCTCTGCCCCATGTCTGTGAGTCTCTGGACAGGCATACCTGAGCTGGATTTAAAAAATATACTTTGTGTGATGTTTGAAGTGGAACCCAGGGCCTCACACATGCAACTTAAGAGCTCAATGGCTGAGCCACAGCTACAGTCATCTCCACCTATGGTTTCAGATGAATCCTGGATTCTTACATTTAGCAAAGTAAAAGGTAAGATAAAAGACATTTTTTTCTCTTCAAGCAAATAGCATTCATCTTTTGCCCAAGTAGATTGACTCAGTCTCTTTAGATTATAAAGTTGAGCAGATCCTGTGTGCTAGCCTCCAGGTATCCTTCCATCAATATACCGTCTCATTTTCCAATCCAAAATTCATTCACTTCTTCATTGATACAACAGAGTTATGTTTAAGGCAACCTTCAAAGGTCCCAGCTCTGAGCTGGACACCAAGACTGAACAAAAATCACAGACACATCCAGTGTCTTTAAGGAACTTAGGGGAGTGCAGAGAGAGTAAATATGTAACACAGGGTTCAGCAGAAATGAGGCTGAGTCACCCCACTGCACTAGCTGTTTCTTTCTCTACTCGTCTGCTCTTGTGAATTCATTCTCCAGCCACTAACACCTACTGACTCCACTCTTGCCAATTATTAGGCACTAGGGCAGGAGGAAAACCTTGACTCCTCCCTTAGGACGTGTCCAGACCCATGGGAGGAGGAAATAGATCAGTACATAGGGATGATAAGGAGGATGATATGGATGGACTGGACAAGAGGAGAGAACCATTGCCTTTGAAGGTGGACTACTTGAGGAGGTGCCACAGCATCAGTGAAGGATGGGGCAAGTTGGCCAGGAGGAGGGTCAAGGCATTCGGAAGGCAGACAGGTGAGTGGAGGCCTTTCCTCACCTGGGGTGGAGTTGCTAGTGGTTGGACAGACCATGTGTGCATGGAGGTTATAGGTCACAGATGGGGCTGGAGTCTTTCCCAGGGTCTCAGGAAGCACCCCTGGAGAAGAGCCCAGCAGCTGTGCTTGTAAAGGGGTTACCAAACTGGGACCAGGGCTGTGAAAGACTCAGTCAGGCAAGAGGGGGAGAAGTTGGCTCTGTGCAGAGGAAAAAGGACCTTTTGAGAGGTGTTTATTTGGAGGCCCCCAACCTCTGCACTTGATACCTGCTGGGGTGTGTTTGGCGTCTATATGAGAAGCCCGTTGCTGCAGGGTAAATTCTCCTTGGTTGCAGCACTTACCTCCCAGCGTGCTAATGAGCACAGAGCTTCAGGAGATGTCAGAGCCTGCTATTTAGCCTTTGTTGAGTGGAGCAGGGGCAAGGTGGAGGCAGTGCCAGTTTGAGGCTAGGATAGTAGGATCGTGTCTGGCACCTGGATTTGCACTACCAGCCACAGACCTGAGGCAAGAGCAGGGGCCAGGAGCTGTGTTTAAGAGGAAAGGAAACATCCCGGATCAAACAAGACAGTGTTCTGCCAGTTCCGAGAATTCTTGGAAACAGGCAGTGGAGTGTTCCCTGTGGCGGGATGGGAATGAGAATTACCGTGATTTGCATTTTAACCCTGGCACTTTTCCTCTCCTGGGCTGCTAGGTGTGAAAGATTGCCTGCTGCGGGATTTGCTTTCACACTGGAGAAGAGATGAAGCAAAATAGAACAAAACAAAATCCTTTCCACGCCACCCCCACCCCAGTGCTGGTAAAGGGAAAGCTGGTACACAGGTGAGGGTGGTTTAGCATATTGAGGCAAAGGTGAGAAGAAACACTGCAGCCCTGAGAAGTAGGAGATTATTTCTTTCTCCCTCTCCAGTGCTGAGATGGCAGTGGAACAGATCTGTGGGCAGTTTTCCCCTAAGAACCCCATCAAGGTTCTTAGGGACCCAATGCTGCTCATCGAGCTGTTCCACCAGCTTCATGGTCCAGTGTGGGCCACAGACAAATGGCGTTCTGGTTTGTGAGGAGGTGTCAGATAATTGTCCAGAACATGTTAACTTCATTTTGGTCTCTCTCTTTCTCTCTTTCTCTTTCTTTCTTTCTTTCTTTCTTTCTTTCTTTCTTTCTTTCTTTCTTTCTTTCTTTCTTTCTTTCTTTCTTTCTTTCTTTCTTTCTTTCTTTCTTTCTTTCTTTCTTTTCTTTCTTTCTCTTTCTTTCTTTCTTTCTTTCTTTCTTTCTTTCTTTCTTTCTTTCTTTCTTTCTTTCTCTCTCTTTCTCTCTCTTTCTCTCTCTTTCTCTCTCTCTTTCTTTTCTTTTCTTTCTTTCTTTCTTTCTTTCTCTCTCTTTCTCTCTCTTTCTTTCTTTCTTTCTTTTCTTTCTTTCTTTCTTTCTTTCTTTCTTTCTTTCTTTCTTCTTTCTTTCTTTCTTTCTTTCTTTCTTTCTCTTCTTTCTTTCTTTCTTTCTTTCTTTCTTTTTTTCTCTCTTCCTTCCTTCCCTTCCTTCCTTCCTTCCTTCCTTCCTTCCTTCTCTTCCTTCCTTCCTTCCCTTCCTTCCTTCCTTCCTTCCTTTCTTTCTTTCTTTTTTCTTTCTTCCTTCCTTCCTTTCTTCTTCCTTCTTCCTTTCTTTCTTTCTTTCTTTCTTTCTTTCTTTCTTTCTTTCTTTCTTTCTTTCTTTCTTTCTTTCTTTCTTTCTTTCTTTCTTTCTTTCTTTCTTTCTTTCTTTCTTTCTCTCTCTTTCTCTCTCTCTTTCCTCCCTCCCTCCTTTCTTTCTTTCTTTCTTTCTTTCTTTCTTTCTCTCTCTCTCTCTCTCTCTTTCTTTCTTTCTTTCTTTCTTTTCTTTTCTCTTTCTTTTCTTTCTTTCTTTCTTTCTTTCTTTCTTTCTTTCTTTCTTTCTTTCTTTCTTTCTTTCTTTCTTTCTTTCTTTCTTTCTTTCTTTCTTTCTTTCTTTCTGAATAATGAGAAGTTTATTACCTTGCATAGTTGCCTTTGGGACAGCGGTAAGAACCATCACATGCACCATCTTTTTTTTCCCTTTAAATAGTGATTTATTTTAAAACTGTGATTTACAAAGTACAAACTTTTTCACAATACAGTTGCTGCAAAGATCCATCATTCAGCACCAACCTCAGCACCAGTGTGCCCCTACCACCACCAGAGACCCGCATATCCCTCCCACCCTCCATTTCCCTCCTGATGCCTGTTCACTTAGTCAGCATCAATTATGTTGATCATTAAAGCTCATATAAGGTAATAGTAATGATAAAGTCATGCCTTTTTTCCTAGATTGATGTGTGGGGGTCTGGCCAGTTTCTGTTCTTGGGTTCACTTTCTGGATTTCCAGAACACTTGGTTTACTACTGACAATTCCAGACACACCATCACTACAGCTACTAACACTTATTTCACATTATCTCAATGTCTATTTGAGCTTTTCCTATTCATATACTGAATAATCCATTCTATATTGTATGTTGAATATACATACAACATACTTCTCTAAATACAGTTGATGAACCTGGTGTTAGACAAAAGTCAATGGATATCCTCAAATCTCCATTGTGCCATTTGAGTCCACTGTCTAGGAAATTACCGAGGTGGTCCCCCAGAGCACACTTTGTGCCCACACACTTCGTTTCTAGAAAATGTGATGGGATACCAGTTAGACAGTTAGACGTGGAGTCTGGACTTGAAAGTGGCTGCGGTTGTGGGTTGTGATGCATGGGGTTTTCTGGCCTCTCAGGGTCTGGGCCGGGGGCAGGGAGAACCCGTGATCTGCACCCCCTTCCAGGAATCCTCATTAGCCTAGCACAAGCTGAGCAGGCAGCAGCTCAGCCCTGTGCCTCTCGCTGTTTCTGCTGTTTCCCAGCCAGTGGATTGGTCACAGTTCTGGGCAGGCTCACCAGGCCTTGCTGGAGGGCATTGAGTTGGGGGGGGGGGGGCGCCCCAGGTTCCAGCTCCCAGGAAACCTGGTGGGTTTGATCACTGAATCCTGCATACCTAGGCTTGAACTCAACTATTCTATTGGATGTGTCTGCCGAGCAGTGGAGTCCGCACCTTGAAAGTGGCTGCAGTTGTGATGCATGAGGTTTTCTGGCCTCTGAGGGTCCTTTTTTTGGTCCACTTTCACCAATCACAACCTTCTTAGTCCAAGTTTCAAGACAACACTTTAAACAGTGTAATGAATTTTCAAGATATGGTCCCATCCTTGCCCTCAGGACCTTCTCATCTTGGCTGTGAATAGCTGATGTCTTTACAAACGGGAATCATCAGGATGGACCAGAACTCAACTCCCAGCTGGGAGCCATAATTCTCAAGTTGGAAAGGCTCCATTAGGGTGGTGTTTGGGGGCAGCATTATTATAATAAAATCAGATTGATACAAAAGTTCAGACTCAGGACAATTTCTCTCACATTTTAGTTATCATATGACCATGCCTAGCTGTAAGGGAGGATGGAAGACCAACCTATAGGTGAGTAGTCACTTCTATCACTTGATCACTTGAATCCCGTTATTCATCGATTTGCTCGAGCGGGCGCCAGTAACATTTCCATTGGACCCTATCACGTGCCAATGTAGCCAAATGGCATCTGGTTGATTCAGGAATATCAAGAGCTTCAAACTGTTCCTTCAGGGTCTTGACAAGGAAGTCTGACCATCTTGTAGGTGGGCGGCCACGTGATCTTTTGACATCCCGTGGGATCCAGTCGGTAATGGCTCTAGTCCAGCGGCTGTCTCCAAATCGCATTACATGTCCAGCCCATCTGATTTTCGATGCCTTGGCAAACGAGACAGCATCCCTGATTCTGGAATAGCGACGGAGGTCAAAACTCCGATTCCTTCTCTCACTTGAGTGAGGCGTGATATTCCAAGCATAGCTTTTCGATTCCTCTCTGGGAGACCCAGATAGCATTCTCATCCTGCTTTCATAGGGCCCAGGTCTCTGAGGCATATGTTAATGCAGGGAGAACGGTGGAGTCAAAGAGATGTGCCCAGAGCCGGAGGTTCTTTGTCCTTTTAGCTATTTCTTCGATGCCTTTGAAGGCATTCCATGCAGCTCTCTCTTCCTCCTGCGCAGCTCAGGTTTTAGGTCATTCATCATGTTGATTTCTCGACCTAGGTACACATAACTGCTGCATTCAGAGACGTTTGTTCCATTGAAAGTGAATGGGGCCTCTCGAACTAGTTCATTTTTCATAAACATGGTTTTCTTTAGATTCAGCTGTAGACCTATCTTTCCACATTCTCAGTTGAAGTCAGCCAGCATTTGTGCCTCTTAGCTAATGTTTGGTGTTATTAGAACAATGTCATCAGCGAAGCGAGGTGGTGAAGTTGCCGACCATCTATCTTGACTCCCATTCCTTCCCATTCTAATTGTCGCATGATGTTCTCGAGGGTGGCGCTAAAGAGTTTTGGTGAAATGGTATCACCTTTTGACATCAATGATCACTTCTTTGTAGAATGGTGAGATCCTGGTGGTGAATCCGTAATACAGCTCACGAAGGATCTTGATGTATTGGGTTTGAACACCCTGTTTGGCTAGGGCTTCGATGACTGCTTCAGTCTCCACAGAATCAAAGGCTTTCTGTAAATCAATGAACGTGAGACAGAGCGGCATCTTGTACTCCCTACAAACCTCAATGGGCTTGGTTACTGTGTGGATATGGTCGATTGTGCTGAATCCTTTCCGGAAGCCTGCTTGCTAGCATGATTGCCCTTCATCTAGTGTTCTGCTAATCCTGTTCAGGATGACTCATGTAAACAGCTTGTAGATGATGGACAACAGGCAGATGGGGCGTTAGTTGCCGATGTCGTGAATGTCTCCCTTCTTGAACAGTAGAACTGTCCTGCTGGTTTTGCTGGTTTTCCATTGGAAGGGCACCTTGCATTCGGACAGGTAGCGTGTGAAGAGCCACTTCTATGTGACTTCTAGTCACTTCTATGCCCAGTTTAAAAACAAGATACATTGGTAGAAAATAAACACATAAAAATGAGCTGATTCGTAGATAAATGGAAATTAAACCTATTATGAGTGCCCACTAATTTGCCACTAGAACGGATAAAATAAAAAGGACTGATTATAGCCTGTGTTGATTAGGATATAGAGCAACTGGACTGTGAAATCTATAACTGCTTAGCAAAAAGCCCCGGCAAGTTCTTAGAAGTTTAGACATACCTCTCCTATATGAAACACACCATCTCCATCTAGATATTTACTCCGGAGAATGAAGGTATAGGTACATACAAAGAGAAACCCGACATGTAGCAACTTTATTGGTTCTAGCCTCAAACTGATAAAAGTTGTTATCCATCAAGAAGAAAATAGAGAAACATATTGTAATGTGTCCCTTCAATGGAATGTGTCTCAACAATGAAAAAAATTGGATTTTTGGCATATGCATCTGAATCTGTGCTAAAACTGAGGGAATAGGGCCAAACATAAAGAATATGTAGTGAATTCTACCAGTTGTCAGCCAGTAAAATGAAAGCTGTAAAGAGCAATCCCTGCATCAAAAAACATTATTTCCTCATGTTCTTTTGCCATTGATTCCTAGAGCGAAGCTCACAACAATAAAAAATGAAAAATAAAAAAAAAAAATTGAGGAAAAAAGCAAAGTTACTCTAGAAAAACCTGTAAGGGAAGCAAACTCCTGGTGGAACTTCCAGAGTCCAGTGGCAACTAAGCAGAGAAACTAGCAGAGATAGTGTGTTTTAAGACTGGGAAGATGTGGGGCCAGAGCGATAACCCAGTGGGTAGGGCATTTGCCTTGCTGCGAGCGGCCTGTGCCGGCCCGGGTTCGATCCCCGGTGTCCCATATGGTCCCCAGCGCACCGCCAGGAGGTAATTCCTGAGTGCAGAGCCTGGAGTAACCCCCTGAGCATTGCCGGGTGTGACCCAAAAAAGCAAACAAAAAAAGAAGACTGGGAAAAAAAGAAGACTGGGAAGATGCTGTGAGTCCATTTTCTGAACTTTAAGGGGGAAATTACTAATATAGAGAGAATGGGGCAGGAGAAATGTCAGGGAGGAAAGGCATTCACCTTGCAATGCGAGCACAACTAAAGTGAGGTGCTTGCAAAGACATGTGTGAACACTCCACAAGCACCCCCACCATAACTTGTGTGCCCTGACTAAGTATGCTCAGCCTGGCAAGCATGTGGGCAAGCACCATGACTAAAAGAAGTTCAGACCTTTGTGAGCACTGTGGCTGAATGTGTGAGCAACCTGATGTTTGATCACTGATGATCCCTGAAGTCAAACATTGAGCAACATAGACAAGTGTGTGTGTGTGTGTGTGTGTGTGTGCTAGCGCACGCAAACTCTGATCATTGCAACAACACCCATAACAGTAACATCAATAAAGATAAGGGAAGGAAGGAGGAAGGGAAGAAATAAATTTAAAAGATAAATAAGGAGCTGGATCAATAATACAGCAGGTAGGGCATTTGCCTTGCAAGCGGCTGACCGGCTTCAATCCCGGCATCCCATATGGTCCCTGAGCACCGTCAGGAACCATCCTGAGTGAAGAGCCGGGAGTAACTCCTGAGCATCGCTGGGTGTGACCGAAAAGCAAGATGATGAGGATGATGATGATGATGATAATAATAATAATAATACATACATACATACATACATACATACATAAAAATAAAAAGTAATCATTTTAGAAGACTCTCAGCATTGATCGAGCATGTTTTCCTTTGAGATAGCAAGAAAAGGTCACCTGTTGTGATTCTTTTCTCCTTCACATGGACAGATTTTCTGCATCCCTTTGGTTCTGAACACTGACAAATGAATTTCTTTGGCCAATGAAATGGTGACAGGTAAAATGCCAGCAGATGCCCCTATGATCACCTGTGCTGAGTAAATGCCAGCAGATGTCCTATGATCACCTTGTGTTTGGTCTTGTGCTCTTGCCACCTTTGCCCCTCCTTCACCATGAGGACAGACTAAGCTAACATGCTGGGGAGCTGTGGGACAGGCAGAGACGATCATTGTCAAACCAGCCCCTGAGGCCTGGCCCAGATTCTCAGGAATTGTCTAGTCAGCCTGCGCACTCTAAAGATGCACTAAACAAGTGTTGCAGATTCCTGAGTTGGGGAAGGCTTGCTGCACATATACCCACACCCACTAGTAAACTGAGAATGTTCAAACCTCCCATTTATGCCCTGATTTGGTTTGTCCAATCAACTGGGAATACTTAGTCCAGTCGATGCTGCCCCTGTCTTAGCCCATTCATTAGCTCTGGGAACCTCTGGACAGACAGACATCAAAGAGGGCCTGGCTCCATGTCACCCCTTCCTTTATCTTTATGGAAAAGTGGGGAACCAACTTGCTCAACAGGAGCCACTACAGAGGAAGCTGGAATTGTGGCAGAGCAGGGAAGTGGCAAGAACGTGAATTCCACTCCGGGAAGCATCAACTTGATTACTACTCAACATTTGCAGTACCCAGGTACTTGAATTAAGAGAAAAGGTCAATAGGTTAAATAACTAACTTAATCAGAAAATTATGCAAAGTGCCACCAGTCAGTCATATTACACAGCCCTTGAGATCGATACAGTATGCAAATCGATCACCCGAGATCGGAAGGATTCCGCAGCTGGAGGGTAGGTGTTAGTTAGGAAATTTAATCTGGGCTGGCAAAAGTGGGTACCCAGCACCTTGAGGTGGGGATCAGGAGAACTGGTGTCCCCCAGAATGTCACCTGTAAGGGAGGCTCAAATTCTCATCTTTAGAATGGAGACAAGCAGGGGCAGAGACATAGCAGGCAGGATTCACACCTTGCATATATCTGACCTGTGCCTCAGTCCTGGGCACCCCATGTGGTCCTCTGAGCACTGCCAAGAGTACATACTGAGCACAGCCAGGTGTGTCCCAAAATCAAAGAAAGAAGACAAGGAGATAAGATGAGAGTATGGGGTATCGCCCTGGGCTGGACTCTGTGATCTTGGGCCAGCCACTGACCTCCCCCTGTGCTTTGGTCATAAGCAGCAATGCTCCCCTGAGCTCCAGAGTCAGCCGGAGGAGTGGTCATTGGCACTGAGCCTGGTAGGAACATGTATGCATGATGTGTGCATGTATGTGTATGTGCATGCTTGCTTGTGTGTAAATGTTTATGTCATGGGGCCAGTGAGACTCTTTCCTTCTTGCCATAGCTCAGCTGCTCAGACATTGGATTAGGGAGAAGCAAAATGCTTTTTTTAAGTCCATTTAGGACAGCACTTATTGGGGATGAGTCTTGGCATGTCTGGAGATAGTTTCTGTTGTGATAAGCAGTGGGGGTGGGGTATGCTACTGACATCTATGGGTGAAACCAGGGGAGCTTCTGTATAGTCTAGAGTCCACAGGAGAACCACCCCCAGTACAGAGAATCATCTAGCAGCAAATGTGAATAGCACTGCAACCACTAAGTCTGACCGAGGAGGACTGAGTAACAGGTGAGAGAAAGACAAAGGATGCTGAAGTCACCAGGGCATGAGGGGTGGGGGTGAGGCCACAGGAGGGGCAGAGAAGCCCCTGGCATGTGCCTTTTAGTTCAGGAAGTCAAAAGAAACCCATGAGTAGTGTTGGTCCTTCAGTGGAGTTTATACAACCCCCCCCCCAGGCATGTATGAACAATTGGCTTTTCAAAGAGATCAGAGTAAGCCGCGCAGTCCTGCCTGCTGGGCCTCGGAGGAGTGCAGGGCTTGTGAGACCCCGCTTCCTGGTGCGGAGACTCAGGCCTGGCCTGGCTCTGGAGAGGCGGCAGCAGCAGGGAGAAGGTCCTGGCCTGGCATTCCCCCTGCAGCCTAAAGGAATGCTGTTAGAAACTGACCCTTATTTGGGCTTGTTTTTATCCCCCAGGAGTGTTGGAGCTGCCTGGCTTTTCCCAGGCTTGCCCCAGTCGCGTAAGGGAAGGAATCAGGACTTTTGGGGCTATTCCAGGCCTGGGGTGGAGACAAGATCTCCCCTCCCCACTGGGGTACAGAGCAGAAGCCTGAGCTGATCACAGGGGTCTGTGCCCATGCCAGGACTCTGCAGAAGGGACAGGGATGATTACTCACCTCTGTGTCATCCACTCGGCACTTAGCATCCCCCCACAGGACTCCTGGGGCGGCTGGGCTGGGGGTATGGTTGGAGCAGCTCAGCGAAGGGTTCGTCTGTGCAGAAGGTAGGAAACAGGATAGAGTGGGGGTGGAGAATGGGAGAAGGGGCGCACTCTTCCTCAGAGCAGGTTTTAGTATCTTGAGCTTCTCTTGCTGGTTTGGAGACCCTCTACTTCTGTGGTGAGAGGGATTCCCTGCATGCTGTTGATGCCATGGGCTCACCCTGGGGCTTAGGCCTGGAGGAAAAAATGCAGCTCCCAGTTTAGGTCCAATACCAGAATGTATTATTGAAAGGCCTTAGAGTATTACTGACTGCTGGCCAGAGGCGTCGGTTCTTGCCAAGAGGCCTCTCCATAGGACAGTTCACAACATGGCAGCCAACGTCTCCCAGGGGTGCAGAGCTAGGAGGGCAGGAGAGGTAGTAGGCAAGACAGCAGCAGAATCTTTTTTGGAATCGGTGTTGAAAAGCATCCCATCACTCCTCTGTGTGATGGAAATCTTAAGGCTAAGTTCACTCTCTCGGGAAGGGAATTGTATAAGCATGTGGATACCAAGAAGGCAAAAGATCACTGGAGGCCACTTTAAATAAGCCTCCCAGGCGTCAGAAAAGGAGGCCCAGGAGCTTGATGCAGACTCCTGGCTAGTCCCCTCCTTGAGTCATTCATTTGCTTTCCAACCTTTGGGGGAAAATCCCAACAATTATGGTGATTTAAATAAAGCTGGAGCTGGGATGAGTCTCACCTCCCTCCCAGTTCCAGAAGCTCAGCTTAGACTAAGTCTAAGTTTCTTTTCATCTCTACAACTTAGATTTTTTAACTCATCTGATAGAGGCAAAGCCTTTCTTTGGTGGCGGCTCAGAACTGTCAGGTGCTTGTGCCAGTTTTAGGGATTCCAGGTGAATCACTTCATTTACCAAGTTTTCTCACCTGTCAAGAAAGAGCCTAGCCAGGGGGTTTCTGACAGAGCTTTCCTCTGGATTGAATCTTCCACTCCAGGGACCGAAAACTCCCACATTCCTCTCTACCCTTCACCTTGTCTGAAATCCCCACCTGAAAGATGCCTGTGCATCAGGGAGAGATTGTTGCATTCCTGGAGGTGTCTGGAGGGCAGGAAAGAGGGAGGGATGGAGGGAGTTAGGTTCTGGAAGTGGGGCTTGGAGCGCTATCAATGTGGCATCCCTCCAGGCCGTTGCTTCAACCTGCCAACAGCACCTCCGCTCCCTGGAGGTCAGGTGAGAGTCAAGGCATGGAAAAAATTGGGAAGTTCTGCTCAGAAGTTCAGCTTTTTAGTCAACCAGGATCGAGGGCTCCCAAAATAGCGTTCTCCAGGATTTACCTTCCAGATTAGCTTCATTGTGTCACAACTTGGCTCCACAGCCTTTGCCTGACCTTGTCGTTTCCCCCTCAAGCTCCTGGGCCACACCTTGTCCACTGCCTGTCCTCAGCCTCATTACTTCCACACCAGTCTGTGGGTTGGGCCTGAGTGTCCATTGTCTTTGGATGGCCAGGCTGAGACTGTGCCTTAGTCCCACATTTCTGCAGGAAGGTGCTGCGGACCTGGGGGGCAGGGAGGGAGGCGGTGAAAGCCGCTGCTTGTGTCTCAAATTCGTTTCTAATTCACTTTCCTTCTGGAGTGGTTTGGAGGAAGTGCGATATCTGAAAAGGCAGCTAATGTAGGCCCTGTAAATAGTGCATCCTCCGGCTGTAATGGAGGGAGAGAGCGAGAGCAAAAAGATGGATTAAGTGCCCACCATGGGTTTGGAAAAAAATCCTTTTGATCTCTTCCCACTGCACAATGCCCTATTACCTTGTTGGCTTGCATCAGCCGGAGAGAGGATGTTTCTTATTGTGATTGCTATAAATTGGCACCTGTTTCCAGGAGAGAGTAGCTTTCCCTGAATTAAGTAGAGCACCCGGCTCCATCCCCAGTGATAAGGACCTCCTATTAGTGGATAATGTCAGAGCCCAGCCGCCTCCAGTCTGCCTCGCCTGCCTTGGGCACCCCTGGGTAGCCATACTCTCCTCACGGGCCCTCTGTCTCATCAGTCCCACCCCAGAGAGTTGTTCATTGTCGTCAAAAGATCTTCTCAATGGGTTTCACAGCTGCGTGGGAAAAATGGCACTGACCTTTGAACTCACTGTCCTCCCCCAAACATATGTACTAGATTCCCCCTTTATTTAATTAATGAATCCATTTGTACCTATGTATGGAACAACTCCTCTAATCTCAGCAGTCTGATGTGTTTGTGGCGCAGACAGCTTTTCTCTCGTGGTTTGTCGAGTGAAGGGCATCGTCACTTACACACACTTCCCAAACTCACCACTCTTTCCTCATGACAACTGCAGTCCACTCATCCTGGAGACACCGTCGCTGTGATTGCAGGACCCCAAATGAATCCTGACTTCTCTCTCTCTCTCTCTCTCTCTCTCTCTCTCTCTCTCTCTCTCTCTCTCTCTCTCTGGATCACACCTGGCAATGATGTTTAGGGGTTACTCCTGGAGGTGCTCAGGGGACCATATGGGATATGGGATACCAGGGATCGAACCTAGGTTGGTAGCATTTAAGGAAAGTCGGTATCCTGCTCACTATAATGTATTTCTCCAGTCCTCTAATCACCCATTTTAAAGGAGCTGTGCTGTCAATAATCCAGCACGATGTCCCTCCCTTCCTGTCAGAGACAGTTACCATAATTGTCTCACCTATGGCATATCCCTTACAAAGTTCCCAGGCACAGGCCTGTGAATGGCTTAGAAAGGGCTGCTACCTTCATTCGCCTACATCCTGACCAATCTTATGCCTTCACCTCACCATCCACTCCCTACAATAGGCAACAGGATCTTATAAATGCAGAAGTCAGAGACATCGCTCTCTTGCCTAGAGGAGTCAGGTCGTCACCCATCCTGAATGCTATGCTCTGGCCTTTTATCTCCTCTGCTCTTCCTCTGCCCTGGGGCTCCCAGTCGGACCTGTACTGGCTGTCCTCCTGCCTGAGCTCTTATGTTTTACATCTCAGCTGAAATGACTCCTTCTGAGGGGGAGTCTCTGAACCCTTGACTAGGGCAGTGACCCTGTTAGTCTCTCACACAGCACCCGCCAGAGCCTTAATTACAGTCTCAAATGATTTCATGTCTTTGTCCACATGGGCTGTTCCTGCCTTCCTGTGGAGACTGTGACAACGGCGCTTGACATCCAGGCCTATTCCCTCCTGGCCCAGGCCTGGTGCACAACAGGAGCCCCAGGAATACTCACACCCACCCTGTGTGATTGACTGGGAAAAGAAAAGAGTGAGCCAGAAGCAGCTTCCCTGCTCCTAAATGAGAGTCTGTTACCTCTCGATTAAAGGAAAAATAATCCCATAGTGCACAAGAACACATACATGTTTGTGCAGCTGATAGAGTCCAGGAAGGCTGTACTGATGCAGGGGGATGTGTAGGGGAGGAATCGGAGCAGAGAGGCTGTCACCTGCCCCCTTTCCAGGCACGCGCCTAGAGCCTTTCATAATGCTTTTCAGAACTAACCATCTATTTTAAATAGAAGCATTCAGGCTAAGCAAAAAAAGATAGTTGAGTTTAAGCAAATGACCTGGAAATGAAATAACTATGAGAGAGACAGACAGACAGAGAAAAAAGAGAGAGAGACAGAGCGAGATAGACAGAGAGACAGAGTGAGAGAGAGGGAATCTAGGCCTTGGTGACTAGCCTTGATTTGGTTTTAGTTGGGGGGCTTCTGAGGTTAGGTGCCTATCTGAGCATCTAATCTCCCTCCTATTTCATACCCTGTCTCCTTCTGATTTAGAGAGCTCAGGTCCGATTCAGTTCCTGGACCAGATGAGTTTTGTGTTGTGTGTGTGTGTGTGTGTGTGTGTGTGTGTGTGTGTGTGTAGCTGGATGGGGGGGGCTAAGTTTTATGCAGGTGGGTGTGTGTGCCTGTGAGTGTGAAGCTTTCAGTCAGTGGAGTGGCCATGCATCATTTAACCCTGCATGTTCCCTGGATGTGTTTGTTCCACCCTTCCGGAATCATCTCTCTCCAGCAGGGTTGGGCTCTTCCCCTCCCATCTGCCTTGAGAGGAGATATGAAAGGTTCAAGGAGGGGCTGGAGTGACAGCACATCGTGGAGGGTGTTTGTCTTGCACACGGTCTACCAGGGTCCGATCCCCTGCATCCCATATGGTCCCCTAAGCACCGCCAGGAATAATTCCTGAGTGCAGAGCCAAGAATAAGCTCTGGGTGTGACGCCCCCTCCCCAAAAAACAAAGAAAGGTTCAAGGAAAGTGTTCTGGCTGCACACTGCCCCTCCTCCTACCCATCTCTACTCCCTCCTGACTGTGACTTGGGCAAGTGCTCTCTGAGCTGCAGTTCCCTGGCCGTATAGCACCGACTCTTCAAGCAGAAGGGCCCCTTTGAATGGGGGGCAGGGGGAAGGCTCACCCTTGCTCAGATCTTTACCAGGGTCTGAACTCAGGGCTTCCAGAACTGGCAGTCCTGTGGACTCTGGCTCTGTGACTTGTCAGGCTTCTTAGCAAGGTGTCTTGGAGAGGGCTGGACCTGACAGTATTTTTTAAAAGAAGTTTCAGAAGAAGCAATGTCTGAACTGAATCTTGTTTAACCTTGTTTTTATTTGGGGACACACCTAGCAGGGCTCAGGGACTGCTCCCCGGAGGCCCTCGTGACCAGTCCAGCTGGGGACTGAACTGGGACCGAAACCAGAAAACTGTGAGCTCAGCCCCTCGAGCTTTCTCCCTGGCCCTGAGCTAAATGTAGATGGATGAGGAGATGGCCCACCGGTGGGTGGTGCCATGTGACCCAGCCTTGCATGTTGGGCATCCAGAGAACATGGAGGAGTGATCGAGCCTGATTGCCCGGAGGACCAGGGCCGCGGCACCAGGCCAGGGCACCACTGGGAGATGCAGCAGTCAGCCTTTGTGCTACTTCGTCCAAGCTGTTTGGGGTTTGGCGTGAACACACACTACTGCCAGAAGAGGTGGTGCAATTTCCCCTGAGCTCTCAGATGTCTTGAAATTGCTCTGAATAATATTTTCCCCTCAAATTGTTCAAAATCTATGTCTGGCCTGAGTGCTTGGGTTTCCCTTTGCCTCATGGAAAGGATCCTTGGGCAAACTTGGAGGTCTTGGGGGAGCTAAGTAAGTTAGGGCTACCCCTTATCCATATTTGCAACTCTGCCAAGCCAGCACTCTAGGGGCCAAAGGGAGGGTGACTCGTGGGTGATAATGGGCTGAGCTCTGAGCCCCTTGGCCCCACTGTGGCCAGGACCTGTGGGCAGGCTGGGCTGCAAGGCCACAGAGAGCCAGCGGGAGCTGCTGGGAGTCCAGCCAGCTGAATCCTGATACCTGGCTCCTGGCTCCCTGGGTAGCTGCCCAAAGGGGGGGGGGCGGAGGCGGGGGCCTTCTGCAGCCCAGCTGGGGGGCAGCTTTGTGGCTGTTTGTGTGGGCTCCCAGGGGAGCTACTGATAGCATCTCGGGACCCCTGCCAACCTCCAGAGAGATAGGGCTGGTGCTTCAGCAGCTTGGGTGGGCTCCCCTACCTCTCACATATGCACCCCCTTTCATCCATCAGGCTTCTTCCCAAATTTGCCTGGAAGCAGATGCTCGCATGCAGCCTTCTAGTGACAGAGAAGGCACTGCAGGAAAACTGAGGCTGGAATCCAGGCCCGGAGCGTGAGGGCACGGGGGAGCAGTAGAGGCTCTCTTGAACTGAGACATCCAAGGTGGGACCCAGGGAAGTTGCTACTGGAAGACTGGTTGGCTTCTAGAAGGTTCTTGCCACACTCACTTGCAGTGCCCGTGACAATAGAGGCCACCATTTCTGACTGTACACCCACAGAATGCTGAGCAGTCTGAGTGCCTGGGGAAGCATGTGCTTTCCTCATAGAATATTCGAGACACACGCCTCAAGTTTTGGGCAACCAGGTAACATGAAGCACAGCTCAGTCCCTGAGGGGCTACTCTGGAGGTGTTAAAGCTGGGACTTGTGGTCAAATGTCGAGGCTACTCAGCAATTTGTTTTTCTGTTGCCTGTATGAGAGTTATGGGAAAGGGGTGGGAGGATTCTCTCTGTGAATCTTCTCTAACAACCCTGGACAGGACTTGCCCTGGACATTACATATGGGAATGAATGGCAGCAGCTACAGAGCCACCCTGTGCAGACCTTTCCTGTCCCTTGTCAGGCCCAACACGCAGATCCAGGCCTGGCTGGTGCGGGTGCCAGTGCTGGCTGCTTCAGGTGAAATGCAGACTCATGGATAGGGGGTCGGAGTGAAGCTTCCCTCAGCTGCTGATCGGAGTCCCATAGCGAGGAAAGACACCCCCAATTACTCCACAGAAGCACCTGTTTACGGAGAGCCCCAGGTCTCTGCAGGGATCACAGTGGCACCTCCAGTACGTGTAGAGGACACGATGACAGCACCAGCCCAGAGCACCTGGGCAGAGTGGCTGCAGCATCTGGTCTGGGAGGAGCCTGCAGCAGCATTTTCTTTTCCATTTCTAGTTCATTCTGGAAGGTTCTTCTCAACAGAGTGGGTTCACTGTGGGCAAGGAGGCTAGGAGAGACGAATCTGGCTTGTTGAGAAAGAAGTAGCCGTTGTCTCTGACTGGGACAAACGGGAAGTTTCCAGACACTCAGAGGTTTGAATCCACCTCGTCAGAGCAGCGCAGTGGCCTGGGTCTGTCTTCTCTGCTGCCCCCTCAGGAAAGCCCCTGCTAGTAGGTGAGCCTTATTCTTTCCCCCCTGACCCCTCTCCTTCTTCCTCTCCAAGTACCAGCAGTCAGGTGCACTCACTTCTACCACCCAGCAACCACGTATGTCCCAAGGGAAAGAGCTTCAGGCCCGGCACTCTCCCTTGATCCACTTTCACTGTGTTCATCTGAAAACCCAGACACCACATTCACCAGATGAAAGCCCAGCTCAGCCCTATCCACCCCTGCTGCCTGGCAGGACCCACAGCCACCAGGTTCTGTGTAGTGATGATTGCCACAGAGTGTGCCAAGCTCAAGGACACTGACTACAAGATCTCTGGGTGAGGCCAAAGCTGGCTGGCCTCCACTGAGGCTGCTCTGAGCCTGGGAGTCCGACCCTTTCCCTGTTCCCCACCGTGGTGCTCTATTCCCAGGCAAACCCCTTCTCCCTAGGCCAAGGGTCTTGGGGTTCTGGGTCAGGGCACATCAGGGACACCCTTTTTTTCCTCCCCCACAGATAGTGCTACCCCTCAGGTGGTCCCACTCCCTCACCACACAGAGGACTTGCTTTGTGTAAACAAAAAATCCAGCATACTTTTAATTCAAAATCAAGATGTCATTTTTTATTATAAAAGTCATCCATACTTTATAAAAATTCAAGCACCATATGCATCTATAAATTAGAAGATGAAGAGCCCTCTTCTATGAAATCCCACTGAGATAACCATTCTTCCACTGAGATAAGCTTTTTTTTTGGGGCACTCTCTTAAGCAGTGCACAGAGGCCCTGAGGTCACTGCCTATAGCACATGTTCTGGGATATAGACCTGCCAATTCAGTGCTCAGGCCCAGGAGGTGCTTTGGAGTCACCACCAGCAGGGGCTGGAGGGACCGCATGGTGCTGGGGAACAAACTCTAGGTGTCACATGTGCAAGGCACGTACTTCAATCCCTTGCGCTATTTCCCTGCCCCCTTGTTGTGAGCTTTCAAAACAATCTACAAATAGAAACGTTCTTCCACAGGCACTGCTGTCCTGCCAGAGGCGTGCGGAACATCAAGTTCACATTAGGACCCGCTTTGTCTCGCACCTGATTTGAGGTGCAGGGGTGAGGTGGAATCAAGGAAGGGCATCTCACAACCCTCAAATCTGAAACAGGGACTGAAGAAATGGGGGCGGCGCTGAGTGTTGTTGGGTGTGGCCCCGCCCCCAAATAAAGAACTTTTAAAGATCTGAACTGGAAGGAGAAGTTGTTATTGTGAGGGTTTTCAGGTTCCCTCCTACACCCCTTCTCCCTTTTCTGGTCTCCCCCCTCAGGAGGGAACCTCCCCTCCCTCTCCAGCACCCCCTCTTAGCTCTTGACCCCTCCCCACAGTTCCCAGAAGTAGGACCCAGGCCGCCAGCTGCAGCCTGTCCAGGTTCCCTATCGGATTATGAAGCTTAACATTTTTGTGAAGGGAGAAGAAAGCCTTCCCTTTGGAAAGCGATAAGAACATTCCATCCTCTTCTGGCTCCGGGGAGCCTGGGAAACAATCACTGCAGGAGAGAGTCCCCTGGGGACAGGCTCCTGGGCAGGGCCGCCCTCTGCTGGCTCTCCCTTCTCTTTCCTCTCCTGCCCCCAACCCTTTCTAGGTCCTGGGTTTGCCTTGTGCTCACAAGGAGAGTCTTGGGAGGAGGCCCTTAGCCTGGGCTTCCCCAGAGTTCTTCAATAGCTGAACTATACAGGTGGTAGGCATTTCCATGGAGAAGTGTTCTTTGACCTCAAAGAGTGTTGGTCATCAGCATCGGGACAGCGTTCACTCCTGGCATGACCTGGAGACCTGCATGTAGAGGCTAAGATGCCAAGTCAGTCCCTGAATGGCTTTGGAGCCTCAGGAGGCTCACAGATTGGCTCATGGCAAGAGTATTGCCTGTCAGTGCTTCCTCTCTCTGCTCCGCCATTGCCTCTAATGCTGTCACTTTCGCTCCAGAAGCTGGAGTCCCTGTGCTCTTTTGTCCTTCCTTAGGACACACCCTCCCTGCGCCTGCCTCAGGCCTTCCCACTTCTTCTCTCAGAAGCTACTGACTTTACTTCGGTCTCATCTCCCTCTCCTCAAGATCCTCTTTGTCTCCAGATTGAAAGAACCCTCCACCCTTCTCAGAACCCCACTTCCCTTCCCTTTGCCCTGACTACTGCCTCATAAGACGCATTTCATTGAGTGATGAGCTTCTGTGTCTCTCCCTGGAAAAATATAAAATCCCTGAGAGCAGGCATTACTTCTTATTTCTGTCTGTTACTAGCACAGAGCCTGGGACAGAACCGACCTAGCAAAAATGCAGTTATTCCCCGTGTGTGTGTGTGTGTGTGTGTGTGTGTGTGAGTGTGAGTTGTGTGAGTGTGTGTGTGTGAGTGTGAGTGTGTGTGTGTGTGTGTGTGTTGGGGGTGGGGGGGGGGACGTTAACAGAATTTCAGGCAAGGACTATTTTTGAACTGTCTGCATGTTTAAGGGAAAGCAGTAGGTTTGTGAACTAGCAAAGGGGGTATCCCCCAGAGGAAGGGGCTGTTGTGACAATGCCTTTGCCAAACTGTGGCCTAGCAGGCACAGCAGGCTCCTTGGGGAACCTGCTGACTCCTCTGCACTTGCCCTTTGGTTCACAAAAATGAGAGGCAAAGGCACACCGTGTGCTCCACACAGTCCGGCACCTGCAGCGTGGAGCTGCAGGATCCACACACAACAAATATTTGTCATAACATTGCATGAATGAATGTCCTACATGAACCCACACCTGGGTGGGGAAAACACTGTCTCTAATTCACTTTCTTCACCCGAGTGTTTGTTCACGCTCCGTTCAGCTCTATACAGCTTCTTGCGAGCACTGGATTTGTGCTAGGCAACCTCAGCCACCAGGGCAGAGATAGGCCCTCCCCTGGCCGTCCTGGGAGGGGGTTTGCTGGAAAGAGGACATTGTGTGCATGTTTCAGCTCTGAACTGCCTTGCCTCACGCACCTGGCTTATCTCCCGCACTGGGAGTGGCTGGGAGCATACCTGGGTGGGGGTGCATAGGGCCCTATGGAGGGGTGGGGCAGGCAAGAAATCCTTGGGGACCTGTTAAGTCAGGCCAGATTGGGTGGAGGTGCAGGGTGTGTGGAGACAACATTTGTCATTTGTTTTTCTGGGGATTTGAAGCCTGAGGAAGTCTGAGAAAAGAGTAGCCTATGGGAGCTTTAATCCTGCCATCTCTGCCATTGGGGAGCATTCAGGGGCCAGGGTTCTGGCATTTGGCCTTAGATAATCTGTATCTCAGCTTTGCGAAGTTCACATTGCTCTGTCCGTTTGACTCTTAACAGGATGGAGTCACAGAGAGGCTAAGTAACATGGCCAAGGTCTCACAGCAACAAAGCAGCCCACGTGGCTTTCTGGAGATCTTGGATGGAAGGCGAGAGCAAGGATTTTTCTGCCCTTCTGGGACCCTCTGCAGACAGAGTCCTAGAAGCATTGGACTTGGTCAGTGACCCCTGTGGATAGAAGGCTGAGTGCTCTGTTGCGCTAGGTGAGGCAAGGCTAATAGGATATGGAGACTTTGGCAGCTTGTTCTCACCTTCATTCCCTGAACCACCTTCCCTCATGTCTGTCATCCCATGGCTGCTCCCTCCTGGAGACCATACATGGCCTGGCCTGGATGTATGCCAGGCCGTACATCCCTGTGTGTATGAACCTTGTCAGTCTCCTTTCCAGCCATTTCTTTCTTGCTGTCTCCACTTGCACCCACTGACCTCTTGGACTGCCTCTTGGACATTGTGTCTTTCCCACCTTGGGATCATTCTCATCGTATCCCAGTCTGGATCTGCCGTCCAATTCCTTCATTTCTTCATGTCATTCACGCCATTGACACCTGTCCAGACCCCATCAGCTGCTGTCTCCTTCACCTCGCTCAGCCCATCTTATCTTGGAGGATTTTATATTCCCTTTCTAGCTTTTATCACAACCTGAAATCTTTTTTTAATTCATTGTTTCTTTATTTAATACCTTCCTTCCCCCCATTCCCCCACCCTTGCTTTCGAGACTATAAGTTTCATAGCTTATAGTTGAGAAAATTGATGTTTTGATGAAGTGTATCCTCAGGGCTAGAACATGTCTTATATAGAGTATATGCTGATGAACAATTCGAAGTGAAAACTCGCTGTGCTTTGTCTAATCACTGGGCCTTCAACCATGTCAACCCTTCTACTGTCTCTTCATGGGACTAACTTTACTAATCATTTTCTTTTGAGCTCAAAGTCTATTACTTTGGCAAAGCTTCTCAGCCTGGCACTTACTATGTGCCCCAAGATTATAGCCTCATTGAAGGGGCACTGATGGTCCTTGGTGGCCATCATTGTGACGGTACAGTTCTCTCCCTAGTGTTTCTGCCTTAAAAGGCCAGGAAAGGTCTATGGGGTTTTCACATGGATGATCTCAATCTTTCTAGGAGCAATCATACATCTTTTTACAGGAAATGGCAGGGACTCTGAGGGATTAAGGGATTATTCTAAGATTTTGTATTCAGAAGAACAGACCTGGATCTCAACCTCAGACCTCCAGAGCTGGAAGCTTTATATCCTAAACCCTGGGACTGGAATATAACTTCATTGGAAACTGATGGAGAGAAAGCTTCAGATTAAATCCTAGGGAGGTGGTATGTACCTCCTCCCCCGGGTCTTTCTGATTGCCTTGTAATATGTGTGAGTGATCTACTGCTGAGTAACAAATTACCTAAATTGTCTATCACTATCACTATCTTCCTGTTAATCATCTATTTGCTAGAGCGGGCACCAGTAATATCTCCATATGTCCCGTCTCATGCTAGTAGAACCCAAAGGCATCTGCCCGCTCCAGGAACATAAAGAGCCTCAAACAATTATATTAGGTCATGGGAATGACCTAATATAAATGTTACTGGTATTTGGCATATCAAATACTACACGAGCAGCTTGCCAGGCTTGCCGTGCGGGTGGCATACTGTTGTAGTCACCACTAAATAAAGCATTTATTGATAAACCTCAATTGTCACTTGATCACTTGATCACTTGAATCCCGTTATTCATCGATTTGCTCGAGCAGGCGCCAGTAACATTTCCATTGGACCCTATCAAGTGCCAATGTAGCCCAATGGCATCTGGTTAATTCAGGAATATGAAGAGCCTCAAACTGTTCCTTCAGGGTCTTTACAAGGAAGTCCGACCATCTTGTAGGTGGGTGACCACGTGATCTTTTGACATCCCGGGTGATGCAGTTGGTAATGGCTCTAGTCCAGCGGCTGTCTCCAAATCACATTACATGTCCAGCCCATCTGATTTTTGATGCCTTGGCAAATGAGACAGCATCCCTGATTCTGGAATAGCGACGGAGGTCAGAACTCCGGATTCTTTCTCTCACTTGAGTGAGGCGTGATATTCCAAGCATAGCTCTTTCGATTCCTCTCGGAGAGACCCGAATAGCATTCTCATCCTGCTTTCGTAGGGCCCAGGTCTCTGAGGCATATGTTAATGCAGGGAGAATGGTGGAGTCAAAGAGATGTGCCCGGAGCTGGAGGTTCTTTGTCGTTTTAGCTATTTCTTCGATGCCTTTGAAGGCATTCCATGCCGCTCTCTTCCTCCTGCGCAGCTCAGGTTTTAGGTCGTTCATCATGTTGATTTCTCGACCTAGGTACACATAACTGCTGCATTCAGAGATGTTTGTTCCATTGAGAGTGAATGGGGCCTGTGAGAGTGAATGGGGCCTTCAAGACACTACAAACCTCAATTGTAGTGTCTTGAAAAAAACAATGTTAGCTATCTCACAGTTTCTGTAAGTAAATAATCTAGATGAAGTGTAACTAGTGTGACAATGAAGGATGGACTGGAAGAAGCATTGCCATGGCTGTGCAAGATGAACTTGGCTTCAAGTTCTCTCAGAGGCAGTGTAATCATGTGGGCCGGACTGTACTCACCTGAATGTGTGACCAGGAAAAGATCCACTCTGAATCCATTCTGCTGGTGAGATTCAATTCCTGGCAGGCTGTTGGCTGGAGACCATCCCCAGTGCTCTCCAACACGGCAGATTGCCTCATCACAGCCAGCATGTTGGAAAGGCAACATAGCACAAAGGAGGTAGAAGCCAGGGCCTTTATAATTTAGCCATGAATGTGGCATCCCATCATGATTTTTGTGCCTGTCACAGCATGGACTTAGGTCCTGGCACACCTGCAGAGGGATTACATAATAGTGTGAACTTGGGAGGTGAGGGTCACTGGCACCACCCAGGCCTGTTCTCTTTCAGTAGCTCTGGGGCCATGAATGCCTGCAGGGCAGCTAACTTGGCCATGTGCACAGAGCAGCCATGGCAATGCTTCTTCCAGTCCATCTTTCATTGACTTTTTACATTTACTCTGTGCCTGCTGTAGGCTAAATCTTGTGGGAAGTACCACACTGAAGAAGGTGCACATCTCGCCTTGAATCAGAGCTGTTTGTTCAGGCAGCCCTGAGATCTGGGTCTGCTCATGGAGACTCTTGGAAGCTAAGGCTTTGTTAGCATGGACTATATGCAAGGTATCCATCTAAATAGGAATGATCTCTTTTCATTCTCATCTCAATCTAGGAGGCAGCTGCTATTATCCCCCATGATATAAAGGAAGGAACGGAGGCACCGACATGATCACTGTTTATTCAAGGACACAAAGGGATGAGTCAGAGCTGAGATTCCAACCCTAGTCTGTCAGACTTCTGTTATGTGCTTCGTTTCGCTTTTGTTTTTTGGACCATATCTGAAGGGGTTACTCCTGGATCTGCACTTAGGAATTTCTCCTAGCTGTGCTTGCAAGAATATATGGGATGCCTAGGATTAAACTTGGGATGGTCTCATGCAAGGCAAATGCCCTATCTGCTGATTTGGGCCCAGACAGATTTCTAAGTACTTATATACAGTTACTTGAAAGATAGACTTTCTGGTGGGGCAGAGAAATAGCACAGTGGGTAGGGCACTTGCTTTGCACATGGTTCATCCGGATTTCATTCCTACAAACCCACATAATTCCCTGATCCTTTCAGGAGTATTCCTGAGTAAAGATCCACAGATCCAGGAAGAAGTACTGAGCAATGCTAGGTACAGCACAAAAACCAAAATCAAAACAAAACAAATCAAAAACAAAACGACTCCCTTGTGAGTGGAATTACAGTTGGAGGCACCATCCTTGAGAGCCATTATTCCCTACCTTTAGGTGCGATTTGGGAACAGATACTTTTGTCATGAGCCTTTGAGGCACTGTCCTTGGGATTATCTGGGCTGGAAGAAAGGCTGGGAAGTCCACTAGGCAAGCTGGGGAAGAGAGTTGTTTTGGTTGAAAGATTGACATTTTAATAAACTGCTCTTAATTAACAGCACTTTGAAATTCTGAGTGGCATGCTTTCTGTCTCAAAACACGCTGGGGTGGGCGGCTTCTTAGAGAACACGATGCTTGTGGGTGATCTCCCTTTTTTGAAACAAACCCAGACCCTCTAGTCACAATTTATTTTTCATTCCAAAAAATGATCTTTACTGCAAATGTTGCTTTGGTTCGAGTGAATTAGAAATCCTTATTACTCAGGCAGGCACTTCAAACAGTGCCCGGCTCCCTGCTCAGGCTGCGGCATCAAAGCCTCGGCTGGAATCTCTGATTACCACCCACCCAGGCTGCGGGCGCTCGGGAGAAGACAGCATCTGCAGCAGCCCTGGCTCTGGGATCATGAGCATGAGGACCCACCCTTGCCAGGCCAGGTGCCACCCCGGTTCAAGGACTTGCGAATATACTTGGGCAAAAGAGAAAAATGGTGTGATTAACTTTGAGCACATACAATGTCTCAGACACTAATTTCTGACTGTATTATCTTATTGAAAATTTCCAGCCATCACCTATCTAACTCATTGTGAGGGCCAAGAGAACTTGGGTATCCCTTCTTCCTCCTTTGTTAGGGATCAGTTGAGAAATGTACCTCAAACCCTCCCCCCCTCTCCAACTGCCCAAGCTCCTAGCAATGATCTCTCCTCTCTGCCTACACCTGGGGTCATTGGGCAAGGCCAGCAGTGCAGGGGGTCTGGATCCAGAGCCTCAGAAGCCAGGCCAGAACTCTGTCTGTGACAGCTAAGCCTCCTAGGCCAACTGTGTCAATGGCTGAGTGCAGAGTTGCTCTGGTTAAAGTGGCCAATCCTGCCAGCAACCTGGCCCTCCAAGCTCATACTCTACAGTGATCCCTCTCCTTACCTGACACATTCTCATAGTCCTGGGACAGGCTTCCTTGGTCTGAGAGTGATTTCCTATATTGTTAAGGGAACAGAATGCATTCTCCTGTGAGTATCTGCTCGCAACTCAATAGAAGTGTGGAGGGGTAAAGGAAGAGGCTATGTATGATCTCTCAAATCTAGTGATCAAGTAACCTTCTCACTTTCTGAGATCAAGAGAGGGAGTCTGAGAGGTCAGTCACTGAAGGTCTGTGACCCCTCCCTTGCCATGGGAGGGGCATACTTTCCTCTTCAGCCACTGACCTGATTTTCTTGAGGGCTATTTTCATGACAGCCTCCGCAGAAGGTGGTGAGACTCAGACATATATTTTTGTTGTTTTTGTTCATTTTGTTTTTGGGGGAACATGCAGCAGTGCTCAGGGTTTACTCCTAGTGGTACTTGGGGGACCATACAGAGTGCTAGAGATTAAATACAGGTCAGATGTGTGCCAGGTGAGTACCGTACCCACTGTACTCTCACTCAGCCCCCACAGATTTACATTTTTCCACTGGTTTTCTTATCCCTCTAGACCTTGAATTTTTCAATTTTCTAGGACATGTCTCACTCTTTTGGTGCCTGCAAAGGATGACAAAAGATCGAGGCGGGGTGGGAATAAGAAATATCTTTGAAGTAAGCAAAGCAAAGATCTATCATTGGACAGCATGAATTTCTTGCTCTATGAGAGGTGCTAAGTTGGTGCTGGTGACACCAAGCTGGTGAGATGCATGCAAGGTGCCTCACTGCCCCAACTAGATGCCAACATGCTGATGTCTGACACTGGTGAAGGTGACCTTTGGAAAAGGTCTCTGCAGATGTCTTTAACATCTTGAGAAGGGATCACTCTTAATTGTTTGAATGATTCCTCAACCGGATGATGGCTCTTCTTATCTGGTACAGAAGAGAAGACAGCAGAGAGAAAGAGGAGAGCAGGTTGGGGTAGGCAGAGACTGGAGTGCCTGGGCACACTCCTTTGTTGCTCAGAGAGGCAAAGATGAATTCATTCTCTCCTTGGAAGAAGCATATCCTGACTTGATGTCTTGACTTTAGTCTTCTGGACCTAGAGTAGCATGGTAATGCATTTGTTTCCTTAAGCTCCCAGGAAATGCATTTGTTTTCCTAAGTCTCCCATCATGGAAGAATTAGGAAATTACCTACTAAACTGATCTTGGTGAATAAATGATTTTCTGCACTCCATACATGTACGGGTGACTGCAGACACTAATCATGTCTTCAGAACCTAAATATGAACTTTATTTCTGACAAGGCTGGTGGAGGGGTCCCTTCAGCAACTTTAACATCAGTAAATCTGATGTTAAACATCACATTACTGAGTTGAGTAAAAATAAACCTAAGTGAATGAACAGTCACAAAAATGGCTATTGAGGGAATTATGGAGGGAGAGGGGGATTGGCACTGGATGTTGATTAAAGGCCAGTGGAATTTTCTTCCAGGTCTGGCTATTGAGATCTCTTGAAAGGGATGTGGGATGACAGGTAATGCCAATTGTTGGAGGAAGGATACTGAAGGCATCATCTCTAATGCCAATTCTCAAGTGGACAGCTTCCTCTGCAGCGTGATCCTCAGAGTCAGCAGAGCACCAGGTGGCACTTCCTAGGGAACCTTCCTATGTGAACCCACATGTGATCTCCTTGATGCCTGTTTCATTATCACTTAACATATGGAGACACTGTGTCTTGGTGGTTTCTTTTTTTTAATATTTTATTATACCACTGATAGATATACAATTACAAGATGTTCATGTTTGAACTTTGGTTCTACAGTGTCCCAACACCCATCCCTCCACCCCTACCCATCTCCCATCACCAATGTCCCCACCTCCCTCCCCCTTCCCACAGCCTGCCTCCATGGCAAGTTGTTTATCTCCTTTCTCTCTTTCTTTCTCTCTCTCTCCTTCTCACTTCCCTTTCTTACACATTGTAGATTGTAATATATTCTAGAACATGATTGGTTCCACTAGTTTGATGTACCGGGTCCAAACCACAAAAATGGCAAGTATTATGGTGAGTGAGTCTCATCTGGCTGCTTCCAAGGCCCTACAGAGGTGATGGGCCCACTCCCAAAACCCATCTTGTCTCGTGGGAGCCTCATGATCAGCTGAGCTAGAGGAGAGCCAAATGGCAGCTCTCCCCTGTGCTTCTGAGTCTCTGCATCATGGCTGAGAGCCCTGAGGCAGTTTGTGGGCGGAGCCATCAGGCCTCTGGGATGGGTCAGAGAGGGGAATGGGTACCCCAGCTCCATCTCCAGGAATACCCGGTGACTTCCGTCTCCGAGAGCCGCCTACTTGGGCCTCGAACTCGACTGCTCTGAGTTGGTCTTGAGATCAGCATCTCTCTTGTGTGGGTTCTGATGAGCTGTGGGGTCCAGATCGTGATAATGGAGGCTATTATGGTGAGGGCATCTCATCTGGCTTCTTCCAAGGGCCTACCGAACTGATGGGCCCATTCCAAAACCTGTCTTGCCTCCTGGGAGCCTCATGGTCAGCTGAGCTAGGGAGAGCCAGATGACAGCTCTCTCCTGTGCATCTGAGTCTCTCATCTTTCTCTCTATTTCTATTTCTGTCTCTGTATTTCTCTCTCTCTTCTCCTACATCTTGTGACTTGCCTTATGGTTTATGATGCGATTATCTATGTGTATATTCAGTAGTGAGTTCTAGTGTGACATTATAGTTCCTCATTCCCCATCAACCTCCCTAGTTTATTACAACTACAATGATCATTATGGTGGACAGATGTGAAAGATCCTGGGAAGGACCTGGTCCTAGCCTACTTTGTTGCTTAGCCTCTTGCGCGGCTGCTCACTATCACAGCTGTGCGTCTGATCTGCCCCTTGTCTGGTTCATCTGGTTGCAGAGGCTGCGAGCATGTAGCCACGCCCACCGGCATGGAGAGGGAGGGGCCCACATCCCTACTCCAATTCCTCCTAGCATGGCTTCCCCTACATGACTGCTTTACCCTAGGAGCTACCTTGGTCTTGGCCAGGGATTAGCAGATTCCTCAGAGACTCCATTGGCTGCTCCACATGGGCCAGGCAGTGCAGTTTGTGCATCTGGTCTGTCCCTTGTCCAGTTCATCTTTATTGTTACTGTTTTTGGCATATCGAATACACCACGGGTAGCTTGCCAGGCTCTGCCATGGCTCTGGGTTCATCCCAGAGGGCCCAGTCTTTTCCTATGTCAGACCATCCACCATCCAGGGCCCACAGGGCAGAGCCTTGGGGATGTAGACAAGCCTATCTCCTGTTTGCCACTTGCCAATGCAGCCAGGCACCACAGCCACACCTGCAACACCTCGAGGGCTGGTGGCCCCTTGGTGGTTTCTTAATATTACCCTTAGAGCACTAAGCAGTAAGTCAAAGTCAGCATTCTGAGAGTGTATAGATGCATCCATTATCCACACCAGCAACGGAAAAGAACAAAGCACCACTTCTCAGCATTCTGGCTTAGATCCAGTATAACAGAAAAGAGCATGATGCCCAGCATGGCTTGGGACTGGCACCACATGTTCACTGTGAAGTCTCAAATACTGTATTAAAATGTAAAAAATCTAGCTGTGGGATTTGGAAGACCAGGTGGGTTTCACGGCTGGGTCACTTCTCTGTGCTGCTGTAGGCATCTTGTTACTGACTCAAATATTTTGGGAATGCTGCACTCTAGGGGAGGATCTGGGACCATACCCAGCAGTGCTCAATGGGGGCCTTGCTGCTCACTCTTGGTGACACTCAGGGACCATATATGATGCTAAGAGTCAAACTGAAGTCAGTTTCATGTGAAACAAGCATCTTCCCCTGTCCTACCCCTCTGGCTCCTTTTGAGGACCTTCTCCTTACTGCTCTTCCTGTCTCCAGGCACTCTGTTCCCATCAGAAATCTATGGGCTTTTTCATAGTATCCTTGTATGTGCTTCTTAGAAGTTCATTTTCAAATACAAATGCAATTAATTAGGTGTCATGAGGGTGATAAGGATTGCATCTGAGTCTGAATTCTGACTGGCACATCACCCTTCCTTCTAACAGTACTGTTGAAGGTGGTTATACCAAACAAAAGGAACAAAGCCCCACTCATGGAGTTGGGCAGGGGACCTGTGCATGCCATGTCTTTCCTGACAATCTGACAGTGCCCCTGCTTAGAAGATGCTCAGTATCTCTAACTAGTAGAGTACTTCCTCTCAGTCACTGGAAGTGAGGAAGGTATAGTGCAAGGGATGGATATAGATAAATGCTTCCCTTCTACATACAGAGGTTTAATTTCATCATGCTGCTTCAGCAACACTAGCAAGTGAACTTGGGCAAATGAACAATAACTTACAAATTCTGCAATTGTCCAGATTTCCTCATATGTAGTAGTAGAAGACTCAAGAGAATCTCAAGAATCTTCCAGCCTTCCTTTGTTTCCAGGGTTCTAAGTTACAGGGTATAGGATAGGTTTAAGCCCAGGAAAGGCTGAGGTGAGCGAGCATGTCAGCCTATTCTAAATTCGCCACTGGCTAGAACCTTTGAACAGACCAAAAGTTGGGGAACTAAGAGGCAGGAGGTGGTGAACTCTGCTGGGGAGAGGGTGGGTGTAAACCCCCTTCCTCTGGGCCAGAGTTTGAAGGGTGAGGATGCTTGAATTTATATTTTAAGAGCATACTGGATATAGTCTAGGGGTTTGTGGATCCTATATACAGGAAACTATGGCCAGGTAGACCATCCATGGAGGTTGAAGGGCTGGAGGGTGGGGGCAGGGATAGACACTCATCTTGACATCTGAGTTGATCTTGAGAAGGTGTAGAGTGGAGCCATGTAGATGTTTATTGAAGACTGAGGGTGAGTTGGGTGGCAGCAGTGCTGAGGACTGGCCTCTGCCTGGTCAGAGCATGGTTTCCTCGGGAACTCAAGACAACCAGCTCCATACAACATCCCCCTCTTCCAAAGCTCCTTTATGGTGGCCACTTAGGAAGACCTGAGCTGAGCTGCAGATAACCTGCTCGAAGCAATGCTAATGATTGCTAATATGGCTGTTCACCAAGTGCCCTGCTTATGTTCAGCGCCAGAGCACGCTTCAGAGGAGGTGCTAAGTTATTACCTTTGACAGTTTCAGAAATGGAGATTCCGTGACTTAGCCTGCCTGAGGTCACACAGCCAGTTAGGGGAGCTGGAAAAGGGACATGAATGCCAGGTTAAGCTGTGGCTTTGTGCCCAGCTGCCTTTAGTCTCATTCTGAGAGCTCACCGAGCTTACCCAGAATGAGTCTCTCCCCAGTAAGGCAGAATCTCAAGGAGGAAGGGCTCCTAAATTTCATAACTCCACCCAAAGGCCATGGCAAGGGTTCAACTTGAGTAGAGAATCTTGTTTCTAGAGCCTGTGGGTTTAGCCACTGGCCTCCGGTGCCCTGTCTACTCTTCTCATTCCAAAGTCCCAACATAATATGGGGGAGGGGGGGTGACAGGGGGTGGTTTTGGCTTTTTTTTGTTTAATTTTTTTTTGCTTTTTGGGTCACACCCTGAGATGCTCAGGTTTTTCACTCAGGAATTATTCCTGGCGGTGCTCAGGGGACCGTATGGGTGGGATGCCTGGGATTGAACCCAGGTCAGCTGCATGTAATGCAAATACCCTACCCACTGTGCTATGGCTCTGGCCCCAGGCGGGTGTTCTTATCAGTTTTGCTCCTGAACCATGCTATTCCTAGACTGTGGCTCTTTGACACGGGAGTGGGGGGGTCATGATATGGACATCAGAAATGGTCCCTTTCACCAGAAATGAATCCAAGATAGCTTCATACAGAAGGCAGGAGAATCTGGAGAAAGATGAGGATTCAAAGAAGCTGCTGGGCATTTAAGATTTATTCATTATAGGAATTGACGCAGGTCACTGAAACACTAGGGGAGAGTGGGTGGATTCTGGTGGATTTTGAGTAAACCGTTCCCGCATTTCCTGCTATTCATTCTTGCCACAGGGGATGCAGAAGAAGATGTTGACTAAGGAATTCATTGAAGAAAATCTGAACTAACCATTTGCCAGGGTGCAGAAGATAGCTCAAAGGACTGTAGCACAGCCCTTGCATGCTCAAGGCCCTGAGTTTGATCCCCCAGCTCTGCTTGAGCCCTGAGCATCCTGAGTTGCACCATGTCTCAGGTCCCTACCATTGAACTCTCCTGCCCAGTGGTTGAGTGTCATTGGAAATGTCCCCCAAGTCCTGTAACCATTGCTTGAGAGGCCTTTCATTACCACCAACTCCTACTGCCTCAAAAACAAAAGCAAAATTAAAGCAAATACATCCAGGATAAAGCACCTGGGTTTCTCCACTCACCTTGTGCACACTGACAAGGACAAGGTCCCTGGCACCCAAACACGCTGGAGTCATCCTTGCAGTCTTTGTCCCCACAGTTCCTATGCCCAGAGACCCCTTCTTCTCTACTTTATCAATTTTGAGTTTTGTGAACATGTTCCTATATATTACCCCCAATGTGCCCATGAAACAGTGTTTAGGAACTTCCCCAGGAGAAATGTGAGTTCTTCAGTACCACTGACAGAATGCCACCAACCCTGCCACAGGCCTGACTCCCTGCTAGAGGGAATTGCTGGCACAAAGCACTCCCCACATCAGAGGTGCTTAAGTGGGGGCCAGATTCTAATCTTCTCCCATTGCAGGCATCTTGGAAGGAAATGCTCCTGACTCACAACTTACCTTATCTCTCCATGTACCACATTCATGGATAGGGTCATTATCTTCAGGTCTTGGACCAAAGGAGATTCGCATATCTCTCTTGAATGATGGACCACCTGTGGTTTGGGTGAGCCTCTGGATTTCAAAAACTGATTTGGGAATCACTTCTAGGCAGTCATTTATCCAGGAGCCTAGGCCAAAGTTGGGAAGTTGTGTGTCTCTCTACTATATGGGCCCCCAGAGCAAAAAAAAAAAAAAGCCAGATATGGTATGTTTGATGCAGAGCAGAGATCAGTAGAGGAGAGGCCAGGTCCAGGGGGTGCAGTAACTTTGTTAGGAGCAGCACCTTTATGGAAGTAAGACTGCTGACGCAGCTCCAATAGTGGAAGATTTGGACACTGCCAGGTGACCTGAGGGAGCCACTGGCTGTGCGTACATCTAGGGGAGAACAAGAGCCCTTAACAAAGAGGAAGATGTGGGTCCACTGGAGACCTGAGCCCTGGTGCAGGCTGGCTTGTTTGGGATGAGTCCGGATTGATCGGGGTAGGAGTGTAGAGTGTGAATTCCTGCACACAGGAGCAAGTGTGAGCCATGATTCTCCTCCAGAAGTGTGGGGCAGACCCAGGCACCCAGGACAGCCAAAGAGAGGATTACTTTCTGGTTAGTAGATTAAATGCTGAGGTTTCTGTGAATTAAACCCCAAAGCAGCTTTGGAATGCTTTCACTATCTCCGCTAAGAAAATGAGGTCTTTTTCATCTGGTAACACAGCGGTAATAATAGCCAGATCCCTGGGCTGCAGAGAGGATTAAGTGAGATCCTGTATGTCAAAGCCCCAACCTGTGCCTGGGACCCAGCGAGATCCCCTTGAGGGTCCTCCGGCAAGCCCTGCTGAGGTGCTGGGAGCCGAGCCGCATGAGCGCTTCTTAGCAGCAGCCACAGCTCTTACTGCTTGTCTTCTGCTCTTTGAACTTTCAGTTCTGGGGCAGCTTAGAGCAAATGTGGTTTTATTTCCAACCTGTCTCAACCCTCAAATGAGATCCCTGAGCCTCCATTGCCTCCTACTAATAGATCTTCCATGGTTGCTTCTGGACTTAACACGCTTTCTTATGCCTCACTCAGTTCCCAACTCTTATATTTGAGCCTTCTAGACTAATTTCTGAAGTTTGATAGTACAATAGCTAGGGCGGCACTTGCCTATGCATAAGGCATACCGGGGTTTAATTTCTGGCATCCATAGGGTTCCCGAGCACAATTAGGAGTTCCTCCAGTGCACAGAGCCAAGAGTATCCCATAAGCATCACCAGGTGTGGCCCCAAAACAAATAAACAAAAAAGCCATGGTCATGCTAGCCGCTTAAAACTGAGGTCCCAATTTATCCCCTATTCCCACAACTCTGAAATCTTGCAATGATAACCTGAGCTCCTGCTGTAGGCTGGCAGGCCCTCTGCAGTCTGCCCTCTACTGCCCCTTGGTTCTAAGGAGAGTCCCCTCCAGTATTTTGCTAGCTTCCTTGTCCTGCCGTCCAGTAGGCTTAGGCCTCAGGGCCTTTGCACTGGTTGCTTGCACTGTCTAGATGCCCTCACTCCCAATCATGGCAG
This sequence comes from Cryptotis parvus, assembly GCA_021461705.1. Lineage (NCBI taxonomy): Eukaryota > Metazoa > Chordata > Mammalia > Eulipotyphla > Soricidae > Cryptotis > Cryptotis parvus. The sequence continues at coordinate 236,820 of JAJIBD010001664.1, forward strand.
AGCTGCACTCAGTGAATATACCCCTATATCTTCTACCTCCTCCTGAACATCACCCCAAGTTCCCGCTGTACAGAACATTCCAGGGCGCCCTCTCCTCTCCTCTCCTCTCCCAGTGCATTTTCCTCATGCAACTATGGATTTTTATGGTTGGCTTCCAGGCTAGAATGAAAGCTTAGGGAAAGAAGGGGGGTTGTCATTTGGCATGCTGCAGTGGGCCCAGCAGAACAATACCACTTTGCTCAGTCACTAGTTGGAAAAGGAATGAAAAAAAAATTAGTTTATGCCTCTCAGGGGTCCTTTCCTGCCACATAGTGAACACTCGGGATTTTGATGATAGCATGAAATGACCTGGAATTGGGAACCCTCAGATCCAGTTCTTGTCTGGCTGTCAGTTTACTTTGCAGCCTTGTGCATTCATTGAGCCCTCTGCATGGCTGCAAGAGCAGCAGGCTGGGGGCAGGGGGAACCAACCTCTGCCTTGACTGAGAGACTAGGGGTCAGGCAAGAGTCAAGCTGATAAGGAGACAGGTAACTGAGTGAAGGGAAAGCCTTCAGAATAGAAAGGAGAGGCCCGTGTGCTCTGAAGAAAGCCAGTGTCTTTAATTTCTCAGTGCAGCCAGCTGGGCTGTGTCAGGTGGCCATGTGCAAGGGGAAAAAAATCCCTGACTGAGTTGGAGAGATTTTTACCGAGGCCACTTGGATGTGCTTTCAAATATAATTTCTTCAGGGCTCCCAAGTGCATCCTCTTTCTTACTCATTAGTGGTCTCCAAAACTTAAAGGGAGAGTCTAATTAGGAGAACTCGGGAATCATTTACTAGGGAAGAGAATGAGGAGGGAGGGGGCTGCCCTCTGGTCCAGAGAGAACTTTTAACTTTCTGAATCTCTAGGAAGGGACTTGGCTCCAGGCCTCAGACTCAAGCTCTGGAGCAAACACTGAAGCCACGGGTCAGAAGGATGAACCTTCCAGTTGGAATAGGCAAGAATTATGTATTTTTTAAAATATAAATCCTGGAAAAGTACATAGGTCTGGGGCATCTGGGGTGCCTGGGGATGGGTCTGGCTTTTTGCTTGTCAAAGAAGTACAATTATTGACTCTGCTGTTAATGAGGGTTGTGGTGTTCACAGAGCAAAGGGAGATAGGGCTCCCTTCTCTGCGCCACAGAGAAGCTTCCAGAGAAAGTTCTGCCCTACCCCAACTCTGAGACCATGGTCAGGAGGGATCAGGTCCAACCCTGTGCCTCTGAAAGCTTTTGCAGGGGGAAGATGCCCAGAGGTTATGTGCAAGGATGAGACTGAATGTGTGCCAGCATTGGGAAAAGTTGCTTGGAGTATTGGGCCGTATTAACGTGGGCAGTGGGGACCAGGGTTCCTGATCCTATTAACCTCCTTACTGATCTGGTCCAATGAGATCAGGGTTGTTGGGTATCATTTGTCAGAGCAAGTGGGAGTACACACTACAGGCTGGTTATTGTGGAGAGGAGATGAGGTGATTTTTTTGACCCGCTAATCAATGAGTGTTTCGCAGCAGAACAGAGGGAGGTGAGGTCTAATTTTGGTGGACTGGAGCATTTAAGGCTGTTCTACTTCTTCCCTTGGTCTTTCTGATGCTCCAGGATGCTTGTGTGTGCTGTTTGTTCTGATGGGGGGAAGCGAGGACAGTTCTTAGATGTAGTACCAGAAGGCCTTCCTAGGATTCTTTTCTCCATGTTTGGTCAGGATGTGTGAAGCAGTGACTCAGAAGGTGTGTAACAGTGGTATAGATGCTGCCACCCCATGGCCAGAAGCAGAGATCGGGGTGGGGGTGGGGGGGCTCAGTCTCTCCTCTGTCTCCGTCTGGCTTGTGTGGATCTCCATCCTAGCTCAGGCAGCTTCCAGGGCTATCGAGACCCTGCAGGAGATGTGCTTCTGCACCCACTAGTAGAAGAGTGAGTAGCACAGGAACAGAGTTGGGCTGCAGCCAATTCAGCGAGAGGATTATAACTAGATTTTGGTGATCTGAAGGCCTTAGCTGTCATCTTCTCCTTGGGAATTCTATTCTTATGGGGTTGAAGTCACTGACTTGTTCTATACTGCCATCTTCCACCTCATCCCCAGATAGTCCTAAATTTCAGATCTAATGGACAAAGGTGAAAGATGCTTAATAGACTAAGCATTAGACATACCATATCCTAAACTTATAAGTCAGATAATCTCAGCTTCATTTGACTGCTCAAGAAAATGTAGATCAAAGGTTAAGCAACCTGCCCAAACACTGAAGCTATAGTGGATGTGATTCCAAAGCATGAGAGAGAGCTTACAGGCCACACTCTTTGAGAGAAACCCAGGTTTGATCCCTCACACCTCAAGGTCCCCTTGTACCCATGCATCACTGGCTTTGACCCATATTCCCACCCACCCCCTCACGCACAGTAAAGAGAGCCTGTGTTCTCTCCATCATGTCTCAGTTTGCTCCTGAGCGTCATTACTGGTAGGGCATAGAAGTGGCCAGCCTCTGCCCCACGGTTGGGTTTGGACAGGAGAATTGGGAACTAACATTGAGAATGGGAACTAAGGTGAATGAGTGGGTGGGTGGGCAGGTGGGTGAGTGAGTGTGTGACAGGGACTCATCCTGATCCTGCCCAATCCCTCCTTAAGCCAATATTGACACAGAAGTCAGAGCCTGGCTTCCTTCTGGAGGCAGTGCTGGGTGTGGAAAGAGCTGAGGGGAGCCATGGCTGTCTCTATCACTGGATTCATGCTAGGGCTGTGCAAAGTCTCAGTACTGCTGTGGCACAAATGGGAGAACAGAGTAAGCCCCCAGCACTGGATAACTGGAATGTGTGACTTTGAATTGTTCTTGCTCTAATAACAAGGCCTGGGTCCCTCTACCCCAGGACCTCCACACTTGAGTGTTCTTGGGGGAGTTTTATGAATTTACAAATGCCTGCTAAAAACCAAATGAATCACAATTTTAAGGAAACTTTGAATCTGTCTTTCTTGCAGCTCTCAGATGGGTTGATGCTGACCACAGGGATCTGCCCCAGGCAGCCCTGCTCTCTAATCTCCTGGCCTCAGAGCCGTGGTGCAGACAGCACCAGGTCACCAGGGTTGGAAGAAAGGGAAAGTGAAGATATTTTTCCATGCCTGTGCAGAATCCATGTGTTAGGAGATGGGGCTTGTGTCACTGGAGCCACCAGCCAGGCCTCTCAATGCTTCCTTCACCAAGTCTCTTAGGCCTCTTTATCACTCTCAACCTCTTTCCAAGTGCAAAGTAATTAGGAACGTGGACTCTGAAGTTAGGTGTCTTCGGTTCAAATCTCAACTCTCTCTGTGTGACCTTAGGCAAGTTACTTAACCTCTCTGTCTCTTGTTTCAGCATCTGTAAGTGATGGAGGATGATGATACCCATCTCACAGGGTTATGGGGTAGAAGAGGAATCTTTACAAAACAAAGTGCTTATATTATGTCAGTTTTTTTTTCCTTTTCCTTATTTTGGACCTTATCTCAGCTTCTCCCTGAGCTGCCTTATTCCTCTCTGACCCTGGTGCCCAGCACAGAGAAGCTGCTTAGAAGTCAGATAGGAGCCCCTCTGGGCCAGGGAAAGCAGGACAGAGGCACAAAAGCAGATTTATGGCCCTGAGGCCAACATGAAGCCTACTGGGGGATTCTGCTGGGATTATCAGCTCCCCCAGAAGCCCTGACCTTTTCTCATCTTATCTGGGAACTGACAGAAAACAGGGAGCACAGTCCAGTCAGTCTGCTCCAGGGGCCACTCCAAAGCCTTTGTGTTCAGGACCTTTCACCTCTCTCCTGGGTTATGTTTAGGGGGCAACTCTCCCCCATAAACCACGCCTGGGGCTATTCAGGAGGTGAATCCCCAAGTATAGGACTGAGACATACTCTGAAATTACCAAGAGTAGGCATTTGGCTATTTCTATTTTATCGCTGGCTCCCTGATCTTCCTATCAAATACTTGGGGTGGCCTGCCTTGAGGGTCAGTCCCCTCTGTCAGAAGGCAGTTTTACCCTCAGATCTGTGGCTAAAGAGAAAAAAAGCAGGCTCACAAAGCAAAAATTCTGATATCTTACATAACTGCTTCTTAATCCCAAGTGTGGTCAAGTGCACTGTTAAGATATTTAGGAGACCCTTAAATTATTTCCATTTAAAAAATGTTTTTATGTCCCAATTTTGTTTCCTTGGTTGGCAGAAGTATAATTGCTCTCAAGACTGGCCTTGGCTTCCTCACCAATGGGGACCCTGCTTTTGCATCGCGATATTAAGAACAGATACTGAGAGCTGAATGGGGCATTGTTTCCTGGCCAGATCAGTAGCTGCCGCCTGCGTTTAGTGAGTAAGCCCATTCACAATTGGCAGCCGGACTCAGACCACGCTGTGGCTTGCTTTGATTACTGGGTCCCATCTAGCTCAAATCAGGAGCTGATCACACATGTCCGGCTTCTCATTTGCTCCCCCTTCCCTCCCTCCTTTCCTCAGTTACAGGTTAAAGGAACAGGACTGGGGATTGGCTGCTAGCACTAAGTTTTAGGTTGTGTGTTTAGAGGTCTGGGTTGGGGGTTACCCTTTATTTCAGATCTTTGGTGTAGAGGCCAGAGTTCTAAGTAGCTTCTTCTGACATGCTTCCTTGCTAGTGACCAGGATACAGATTCTAGAAACTTGTCTCAAAACTCAAACAAGGAATGCCCAGACTTTTCCTCAGTTCGCAAAAACACTTTTGAAATGTTGTTCTTTTTCATACTGTAACCAGATCGCTCTAAATATAGAACTGAGCATTTCTTTGTAAAAGGATTTAGGGAATGATCGACTGGTTACTTAAATACATTGACTGCAAGTCTTTATTATCCCACCCTGGCCCCGCTGCCTTCCTCCTACTGCTCCTCATGATGTTTGGTCATAAATGCTGAAATGCCATATAGAACCCTTTAAGAAGTGGGATTCAGCTAAAGAACAATGACAGGATGTTGGCTTGCAAAGTGTCAGCATTTGCCAAATCAGTTTATCCTTTATTTATTATTTTCATTGTGGCTTAAAACACGCAGCCTTCAAAGCCAAGTCACTAAACCGAAGCGTATGTCAGGCCTGCCTCCACTCTGCACCCACAATGAATACAGAGACTTTCCCTCTGCTCCTGCCAGGGTCGGGCCTGAAGATAGTATGTTTTGAATTTACTGAGAGATCTACTGCTTTGGGCTCAGTTTTAGTACTTTTAAAAAGCAATCAATAATGGCCAGTTTGTAATAAGAAAAATTTATGAACTGACAGGCAAAATGTAATTATGGAGGGGATTCCTTGCAAGAAAAAAGAGGTGATGTTAACAGACATCCCGACAATCTGTTTGCACTCATTTTCATTCATATAAATGATGAAGTGCTTCTGGGTTGAAGCAGCGTTCTCCAAAGGCTTCCCGGGAGCCTCGAAAGTCTCTGCCAAAGTTTTTGCTAAGGAAGGGCAATGAGTCTTTGAATTAACTTCTCATTGTTACCCAAGAAAAGGATTTTTCACAGTGTTACTTTTATAGCCTTGACTGCTCCCCAGCAGCAGTTTATACACCTCATCTTCTTGACCCTGGGGAGGCCTAGCATGCTGAGAGCTTTCTGGAAACTGAGTAGTGTTGCAGGCAGCTCAAAACCCTTCTAGGCCTCACTGTGTTCTCACTCTTTCCTTTAGCCTCCTCTGCTGAGTGGGGAGACTGAGTTTTCTCAAGGGGAGAGGTGCCTTCCGAGAGCAAGATCACTCAGAGAAATAGCAAAGATGGTCCCATAACTGCCCTATCCTGAGTATATAGAATGTCAGACTTCTGGCCATCATGTTGGTGCCAAAGGAATATCATGCAGCCACTAGAAAAAAATAAATTCATGCAGTCTGAGGCAACTTGAATGTAGTTTTTAGGGTATTACACTAAGACAGTAAGCCAGGGAGAGGATAAATACTGGCTGATCTCACTTGTGTGGTATCTAGGGAAGCAAATCAAGGATATGGACAATGTCAGTTGATGATAGTAAACGTTGAATACAGACCTGAAAGCATCAGATTTGGGGAGAGGAAGGAAGGAGGATAAAGAAGGGAATGAGCAGGTTGCCAGGAAGTATCATGGGAACATATTGGAGGGTCTCCAACACATGATTGGTGCTAAGCGAGGTAACAGCACACATTAAAATCATATCTGCCAGCAAATAATGGCAGAAAAGGATGAGAGGGAAGGAATGTTGGATTGGAGATGACGTAGTGATGAGGTGGTTTGTGGACTTTGTTGATGAGGGTTTGTAGTAACTTTGTACATCCATCCCAGAAACTTGAATATTAGTATAACTCTATTACCCAAACTATAATAAAATATTTTTAAATCCCCCCAAAACACAAGGCCTTTTTTATTTATAAGTCAAGGTATTCTTAGCAAATAGCGATGAGATCTGATACTTGCACATAAACATTTTCAATATCAGTATCCATTATGACCGTCATGGGCATCTGGAGAGGCGTTTATTATTATACCAATTTAAGAGCTGAGGAAATTCGGGCTCAGTGAAGTTACTTGATTTTTCCATAGCCACACAAGTCATTAGGACTTTAACCAAATTTGAACTTAAATTCTCTATCTCCAAATCCTATGCTCTTTGGAACATAACAGGAATAGAAAATTTGGTGGTGGTGTGTGTAGGGCTACGCCATACTCAGTGGTGCCCAGGGCTTATTCTTGGCTCTGTGGTCAGGGCTTACTCCAGACTCTGTGCTCAGGAATCAACCATAGAATTGGGTGAGGACCATGTGTCGTGTACCTAAACCAGTTCAGCTGAGGTGCAAGACAAACACTGTTTACTTGCACTATCTCTCTGGCCTGATGGAGGCATTCTAATTAAGGAAAGACTATCTAGACTGGACAGAGCCAAGATGGTGGGCCAGGAAATCTAAGTCTGTCTTTTCCTGCAGTTGCAGCAAAACTACACCCCAAATTTGCTTTAGTATACAAATAAAGATAATGAAATCTAAATGAACAGGACAAAGAGAGGGCTTCCAGGTGAACTACAGATAAAAATATGCCTCTACCAAGGAAGAAACCCCAGAGCAGAGCAACAAAATGCAATCTTGAACACAATTCTAAGGTGTAGAACTTTCCTCTGGGGTAGAAGAGATGTACTAACTCCAACACCACAATCCTTATAACATTGGCAAAGATGGCAAAAACTTAGGTGATAAACTGAGGTAAAAGGTGCCATCAGGCATAATAGTGGCAGTTTCTCACTCTTTTTTTCTTTTTGGGTCACACCTGACAATGCTCAGGAGTTGCTCCTGGCTCTTCACTCAGGAATTACTTCTGGCAGTGCTCAGGGGGACCATATGGGATGCCGGGATCGGACCTGGGTCGGCCGCATGCAAAGCAAAAGCACTACCCGCGGGGCTATCATTCTGGCCCCCAGCAGCCTCTTACTCCTGCTAAGAGCAGCTGGGTGGCTACAATACTGGATGTCCATTCTCCTTACAAACAAACCCTGAGGTCTAATTCTTGAAGTTAGCTTCACCCACCCCTAGAAAATATCATATTTCACCACATAATCATTGTTAAGTTTTGTGGCACTTTCCCCACCCCAAACTGTTAAATGCAGCCATTATGAGAAGTTTTTTAAAAAAATGTTATAAGCCAAATTTTGTACTGATTAAGTAGAATGCAATGATCATGTGGTGGCAATATTTATGCAGTGAAATATGGTAACTGACCTAGCTAGGAGCAGAGACAACTTTTGAGAGTTCTTCCTCCTGGCAGACATACAGACCTTGCCTCATTAATTCACACTTAACTTTTAGCAAACAAGTCACATCTTTGTATCAAGTATCAGAGTCTTCCCCAAAACTATGTATGATTGTCTTCCCAAAGCATAACTACCCCTGAAAAAGGACCTATTGCCTGTTGCACTCCCTTCCAGGCCCACAGCCAACCACACTCTGTCTGCCTCTGAGTGAGCACCATGTTACCAGCAGATGAAGCCTTAGCCTCAGATTCCTTTTGGTCCCAAAATAGCACAGGTTCTCCAGCAGCTTCCCAAGTTTTAATGACTGCAACATTTTAGTAACTGCCAGGTACTCAGAACTGGGAACACAATGGTTGTTGCCAGGTCCACTAGACTTTGACACTATAGTAAGTGCCAGGTGCTCATATGTGAAATTCCCCCAGTCATTTTCAGCCCTGCTAAACTTTGGTGCTACAGCCAGGGCCAAGCACTTATATTCACCAACCTCCTGGTTATAACCCAGGCGCACTTGATTTCAGTACCACAGCCAGTGCTAGGCATAGAACACTGTGAATTCACCTATTGGTGCCAATACCACAGCTGGTGCCAGTCACTTTGAGCAAGAAAACTCAACCATACACAGGTCCACTAAAACTAGGCCCCTGTCCATTTCCCAGGCCTCAGGGATATATGTAAATGATGAAGAGGTAGAGGAATAGATCTACATGGATGAATCAAGACTACAGCCAAGATAAAGCTCCTAACACAACAGAGCATATATCTAATGGTTTCAGAATACAGTTCTAGGCTGCTTGCTGAAATGAGATGAGTGGAAAAGATCTCAAAGACAGAGAGGGCATGAAGGAAGGTATAAGAAAAAATAACATCTGGAAGTTGAACTATAAAATGCATAAGAGGGGCTCAATAACAGAACAAAAGAAACAAAACTTGAATAAGTGAGCTTGAAGTTGAAGTAGTGAAAATTCTCCAAAAGTACGAGCAATAAAATCACAAAAAACAATGATGATGAGTGTAATAATAAAGCATCAAAAATTCAGCAATTATAACACATCATAGAATTTTCAGAAGAAGGGAAAAAGGGTTGCTTATTGGAAGAACTAGTAATAGATCAGCGCTATTATTGCTATTAAACTAGCTACTTGATGCATCAGAAAGATTGAACATTAAAGATTCAAAGATTCAACATTAGTCCCCATTAAAATCAAATGAAAATTTTTGAGGAAATAAAACTAACATTACTGGAATTCATATGGAATTTTTTTTGCTTTTTTTTGGGGGGTCACACCCCGAAGCTCAGGGGTTACTCCTGGCTCTGTACTCAGGAATTACTCCTGACGGTGCTCAGGGGACCATATGGGATGCTGGGGATCAAACCCGGGCCAGCATGGGCCGGCCGCATGCAAGGCAAATGCCCTACCCGCTGGGCTATCGCTCCGGCCCCGGAAATTAAATATTACAAATTGACAAGTAAATTTTGAGATGAAGAATGACCTGTGCTTTGTGACTTCAAACTAAACCACAAAACTATAATAATTAAAATAGTATGATATTGGGTTAAGAATAGATGTGCCAGATCAGTAGAGTAGAAGGGAGAGATGGCGGGTTCTAGCCCTGGCCTGCCACCCCAGCAGAGCCTCGCAACAAGCCAGACAACCCCCACTCCATGAGGGCCTCCATTTTCCACATCTGGACTTCCCCTCATCAGAACTTCACCCAGCACATCAGCCTATTACAGCCCGCCTTGCGCGGGGTGCAAGCGGCCATGTGGTTCATCAATAAATGCTGGATTTAGAGATGACTACAGGAGTATGCTACCAGCAAGGCAGAGCCTGGCAAGCTACCCGTGTCATATTTGATATGCCAAATACCAGTAGCAATTATAGACCTCATTCCCATGATCTGATGGAATGGTTTGAGGCTCTTTATGTTTCTGGAGCAATCAGGTGCCCTTGCGCTCTACTTGCATGAGACAGGAACAGGACATATGGAGATGTTACTGGGGCCCACTCGAGCAAATCGATGATGAATGGGAAGACAGTGATACAGTGACAGTGAATTTACAACAAAGGATCCAGGATCATAAAATGAAGAAAATAGATTCTCTCAAAAAATGGTATTTGGAAAAATAAAGAGCTACATGCAAAATAAAAAGGAAAGAAAGAAACCTGATCACTTTCTCATACCATGCATATAAATTAACCCAAAAGACTAGATATTGTCCCCAAACTGTAAAACACATTAAAGAGACATAAATAAAGCACAACATAATATCAGTTTCCATGATGTTTTCAGGGATTGTCTTAGAGGTCAGAGAGATAGCCACATTTATTTAGCAACTTATTACAGTTCTGATAGGCCACCTTCATTTCTGAATATCTTACAAGCAGGCACTGATTGTCTTTATTCTCCTTTTCTAAGTATATTTCGATGGCTAAAAGCTGTGAGAGATATAGATAGTACCTTCTTGTAGAATGAAAGTCAGGTAGGATGACCATCAGTTACAAACAGTTCCAGTTCTTTAAGCTGAGGATTGAGTAGGCACCCAGTAGGTGTGTAGTTGTCTTTTAGGATGCTGCATCATCCTGTGAATATTGAGATTCAGGGAAATGGTGCAGGTGCTCACAATGGTGCTCCAGGGCATCTCACCTCTAACTCCTGTTTGCTCAAAGTCAATAAAATCTTAGAAACTCCTAGAAACTTCTTGCCACTGACCTTTTATGGAGTGAATTAAAAATGTGTTTTGACACTGTGAAAATTTTCAATAATACATAAATTATAACTATAATATTTATTTAGTTAAATAATTGTGATTTATAAAGTTATTGATAGTTGAACTTTAGGCATACATTTCAAGACCAATCCCACCACCAATGCCAACTTCCCTCCACCATATTCTATGCCCTGGTCTGACCCTAGCAAGCCACCCCCACCCCCCAGCCCCACAACCCTGAAAGGAACATTGCAGTGTTTAGTGGTTGAAGCCTAGATCTCATATTTTCAGTATTGTTGAGCATGTTTCAGATATATAACTATACACTCTCCCAGATCACTGAAGGCCCAGCTCTCATCTTCCATTATTTCCTTTTCTCATCTTCCTTCCTCCCGCCCCTTGATTTCTTTCCTTCTCTGTCATTTTCTCTAAACTCTGGGGTGAAAAAGTGATCTCGGTAGTCCCCCTTTACTACATATATTCCCTCATCCAATTATTCTATATATTATTGTTCTATATAAGAATTATGATTATTATTGCCTTTTGACTTGGGCCCATGTCTAGCAGTACTCTGGGCTTACTTCTGGCTGTATGCTCAGGGATAACTCTTGGTAAGGCTCTGGGGATATATGGTGTAGTAATAAAATCTGCACAAAGGCGGATACATTTACCGTACTATCTCTCTGGTTGAGAAACACTCATCTACTGTATGGCTAGCTCAAATGGACAGTTTCTCATCTCTTTGTCTACAGAGTTTTCCTGTCAGAGTGTCTTTGGGCATGCAAATAGAGATAGGAGAGAAAACATGTAGGACTGAATGACCTTGCAGATAAAATTTCGGGGTTAATGGGGCTGGAGCGATAGTCCAGCCGTAGGGCATTTGCCTTGCATACAGCCAACCAGGCATCCCATATGGTCCCCCGAGCACAGCCAAGAGCAATTCCTGAGTGCAGAGCCAGGAGTAAGCCCTGAGCATTGCTGGGTGGGACCCAAAAAGCAAAAAAAAAAAAAATTGCGGAGTTAAAACAAATTGATAAAGAATTTGTTTTATAAATGTGACATCATTCCTATACTCTAGAGAAGTAGGGAAGGTTTTAGAAGAGAATAATAATAACACAGAGTAAAGGATTAATAGGATCAAATGAATCTCTGAGACCACAGAGAAAAGAGTCAAGGACCTCTTGAAGAAGGTCAGAGGGGAAAAGTGGTCATTATTACCAGCCTACTGTCATACGGAAATGAATGATTTTACAAACTATTCTAGGGAAGACTGAAATAGGTTGGGCGAAAATGAAAGGTCTTTCTGTTAACTTGTAAGCTGGAACTTTCCAATTACCTGTACTCTTCCCTCCCTCCCTCCTGCCCTTTCTTGAACACTGGTTAATCAAGGGTGAAAGGTATCTCCTAGGGGTCTAAGAGAAGTGCCCTTAAGCTTACTGAACATTTAACACAGACACTTACAGGAAGTGTAGGGCAGGACAGGAAGAAACTTAAAGGAACTATGTCTTTTACACACAACAGGCTAAGTCATCTTTCTTTGTCTCTTTTTCTAAACCCAGTACCTATTAACACAAAACCTTGTCCAGTGCTGGGGCAGAGAGGGCTGGGCAGGGGAGACTCTATGTGCTACTGAGAAAGCTTTTGAGGCCATTATCTCCAAGGACACAGCGGGAGTCAAAGTGGGTTGTCATTAGAGTTCTCTAAAGTGTTGGTCTGCATCGTGCCAGAGACACAAAAAGAGTTAATTACAAAGAGGAGCTAACTGGACAAAGGACCACAGTGAAAACATTGTAAAAGGTGTGTGTGGGTGGGGAGATAAAGAAAGAAAAATGAAGACAAGGTAACTTGGGGACCAGATGGCTGTTCACTAACAATAAACGCAGTGGGAAGTTTCTGAGCTGCTCTGTAATTGTGGCAGCCATGAGCTTTTAGAACACCATTTAGACAGGAATCCTTAAACCATGGTTAGTCCTAAATGTAGCAGAATTGGAACTTGGAAGCAAATGGTCCCCTGGACTCCCAGCAAAGTTTTTTCTATGCACCCCACAGATTCCTTATCTCTTTATACATTTATGGAAAATTTGGAAACTTTCTCTTCTTTTGAAATTAGCCTGAGAGATAGTGCAGGTAAGGTGCTAACTTTGCATGTGGCCAACAAGGGTTCAATCCTGTGTACCACATATATTCTCCCAATCCCCACTGGTAGAGATTTCTTGAGTGCAGAGCCAAGAGTAAGCCCTGAGAAAAAACTGGGTGTGATTCCAAAACAAACAAATAAAAATAATGAATTTTATGGTCTCACCTGATTTGCTGACATGTGGCATTTATAAGAGAACATCTCTTAGCAACTATTTTTATATATGTCTTAGGAACCAGCCATAGGGCTGGTCTGAACCCTCCAGCTGAGGCAGGTACCAAGATACAGATCTAGTATGAAATTATCACTGACCTCTGTTGCAAGCAAATCTCAGAAAAAGAGTTTGAACTGAAAAAAAGGAGACGGGCTTAAATGTCAGCTTTCCCATTAGTTATCTGTTTAGTCACTTCGCTTTCCAGAACGTCCTATTTTTTCTCTCTGTAAAGTGGTAATAATAATAATACTTGCCACGAAGGACCTGCGTGATAATGGTCTGAAGTCTAGGATTCCCTTCACTGTACTGTTGCCATCTTTACCAGTTTTTTTTTTAAAAATGGCTCCATCATAGTTGTGTTTACAGGAGTTCTCTAAAACTTGTGATAAGGACAGAGGATATGGCGCAAGTAGGAGAATACATGCCTGTCCCATATAGGCTGTAGAGTCAGTGCTTGGCATTGCATGTTCTCCTGAGCACCACCAGGGAAGCCACCAAATTGTCAGACCCACAGAACAGGCTTTGAACCCCACCATCTAGCACCACTGAGCATGACAACTATAAAGAAATAGTGATGGTAGTGAAGAAATAATGATGACAAGGTTTAGGGCACCGGCTCAGACTTAGGTTCATCCATGATCCAAAGTAGGGTATTATACAAATAATTTGTTTATCAAAGTCAAGTAAAGGCACTTTCCAATACTGGTTTACTCAATCAGCATGTTTTAGAGTGATCACCTTCCCTTAGATACTTGGTGAAGGTTATTGATTATACTTATAGAAGTGTAAGATCTCTCATAGATTGGCATGATAATTTTCTTTCTAAGTAATTTATGTTTTAATTGAGATATTATCGTTTAAAACACTACTGAAGTTGCTATTTTATAGATAAAAGCTACTACACCAATCCCTCCATTGGTGTTTCCAAATTCCTCCACCATGATCCCACGGTCACTTCCCCTTCCCCTATCCCCAAGCCTCCTCCATTCCCAGGTCTATCAAAAAATATTTTAGTGTTTATTTTGGGGATTGTCTAATCTCTTTTTTGGTTTCTTTATCCTTTGCATATAAGTGACATCATCTGGTTCTTGTCTTTTTACTTTCTGAATCACTTTACTTACATAACATACTCCAGTTCCATCAAAAGTATAGCAAGTACAGAATTTCTTCTTTACTCATAGCTGAATAGTGTTCCGTGACAGTACCTTTATTGGCTCTTCTGGTGTTGGGCACTTGTGGCCAGGTGACTTACATCACATAGTAACACTCCTAGGAAGTCTAAATTACAAATAAACACTTTTGTCAGAAAGTCTACTATAAGACTCAAGAGATTAGAAGATACTAACATTAAATGTCTACTCCAGAGAGAAATCTCAGGAATTCCTGGGTGACTATATTCTGTAAAAATTTGCCTAAAAATTATGGCATTCTAGTTATTTTTAAGGCACACAGGCACCAACACTTTACAATGGGCTCTGCATTTCTAAAGAAATAGTAAACCAATCAGAAAATTATTATCTCATAGTAAACCAAAGTGGTGGCAGAATGGTATTGGTATCCCTCTGAGACGCTAAAAGAATCTCCAGGAAGGGGGAAAAAACTCAGAGCCCCAGAAGTTCACCTGAGATTCACCTGGGATCAGATTCAACTCAGGACAGTCTCTGTGGCATTCTGAAGTTTCACCAGTGGCCTGCTGAGGTAAGTGAAATGGATTCCTCCCAGAAGAAATGCCCACCCAGAAGTTGCTAATGGGAACTTACTTAAAAATGGAAAACAGTTCGAAAATCTTGAGATGAGATCATCCAGGGTTACCTCAGCAAAACTTAAATCCAATGGATAGGCATTCACACTCAAGATAGAAAAAAAGAGGTGAAGGCCATTAAAGCAGGAAGGTGCTTAGAAACAATTCAGCAAGAGATCCTGACAAGGGATACTAACAAAACACCAAAGCAGGAAGAGGCAAGAGTCGTTTATTCTAGAACCACCCAATGCTTGATTCAAAGCCTCAACCTCCAGATGATGAGAGGATAATCAAGTGTCTGTTATTCCATAAACTAAGTTGGTGACAATGTGTTACTGAGTTGGAGGAAAGCAATACAAGTGCGTAGCCTATTCTCCACTCTTCAGGGCTACCTGGGAAGGTGGTTCATAAGAACACTGTAAATGACTTTCAATTTTCCTATTTCTGTCCATGATTCTTTCCCCGATACCCTCTCTGTTCACTCAGTTCTCCAAGTCTTCTCTTCTCTGTGACATTTCCACATTCTGGCTTTATATAGTTGAAATAAAAAAATATTCAAACACTAGTATCGTTGAAATAAAAAAAATATTCAAACACTGAATCTCAGCCACCCCTTATCAAGTCTGTGCTTGGAGACCATCCTCAGTGTCTTGCTATAGCAGATTCTCATCTGGAACATTCTTTCTCCTGAATCTAATTTTATTTTACAGTATCCTGGTGATGGAGATTTTCTAGCACCTGTTAACCTGTCTCCTTTTATTCACAGATGATTCATTCTCAACCCTAAGGCAGATTCTGTTTGCATGTCACATCTTACTTCTATTGTACTGAATCTGTATTGTATTGAGCCTATTACTTGTCTATAATTCTTCATCTGCTCCTTTTCCCACCCTGGAATTACACAGATAAAGCAGTTCTACCTGAAGTCTCTCCTTCATGTCAAATTGACTAACTACTTGCTCCAGGAATTAGATTTGATGTGCTTTCTGCCTCTTCCATTTCTTTTCTTTTCTTTTTTTTTGAAGTTTTACAGATTTTATTAAGGAGGTTTTAGGAAAGGGAAGGAGGAGGGAAAGTGAGAGAGAGAGAGTACACATCTCAAGAGGGGAGATGCGGGCAACACATGTGCTCAGGCACCACATGTGCTTCGGCCACGTGGGCTCAGGCAGCATGTGTGTCCATGCAGCATGTGCGCCCCTCTTCCATTTCTTTAACCAGGTCTCCTCATAGAGTAGACTCATGATAATGATTAAAGCTCTTTGAAGTCTCATTCTAGTACCAGGGGTGAAGGGTCTGGCCAGTCATTTTTCCCTTGCCAGTCTCTTTTCCTTTTGGGGAAGACTTTGTGTTCCATGCTCTGTGATTACAAATAGACAGATAAAGAGTGTCAGTAGTTTCACAATGGGGAGAATGTGAAAGCCCAGTAAGAGTACCTCAGCCCCCTAAAACAGAGTGTCTGGCTGGATGAGTTCTTTTAGGGTTCAATTTGTTCCTCATAACCTTTTGTTCTTAAGTAAGCCTAAAACCTTTGAACCATTTTTTCATAAACCTGGAAGAGATCTTTACAGAGAGAAGAGGATGGGTAGGCGGCGGGTGGAGAGAGAGAGAAAGGCAGAGACAGAGACAGAAGCTGACCTCTAATCATCTACTGGAACATTTGGATTCAATTATGTGTGCAAATTTCCCTTATGCTTTTGCTAGTTGGATTTGTGTCACTGCTTTTCCAAGGAAGCGTCTTCATCAGAGCTGCACCCGACCCAGCCAGTGTTCCCCTCTGAGACACTAAAGAAAAAAAAACGATAAAAGGAGAGGCTCTGCTTGATTTTAGACATCAAGGAGTCAGTTGGCTTCTTTCAGATCCTGCCTTCAGCGAAGGTTATGCCAGAGCCCTTCCTTCCCTTGTAACATATCAACCATTGTGCCTCTTGTTTCAGATTACTACTTGCAACACAGCCTCCATTCTATGTATCCCACCCTTCCTTGGCCCCTGTGCCCGGTTTCTGGGCTTTGTTCCATTAGAATTCCTTGGTAGAGTGGGGTCCTCATGCTAACCCAAGCCCATTCTCCTCAAACCCAAAGGGACTGCCTTCAGCTTAGTGGAGTTTCTGAATTCCACAAATGGAACCATGATGCAAAGGCATCAACAAAACTTACGCTTGCAATATAAGAAGGATCACCTTTATTCAATCCAATTTAATTGTAAGAATAACAACGTTGAAAAACAATCTTTAGCAATCAATGCCGTGATGAATTATGCAGCAAATCATAAGCATCACCCCCAAATATTATGTCTACAAGAAATGGCCTTATACAGCTAATTGTTAACTGGGAAACTCTTTCATTAATTCAAACAGGTCAACATTTAAAATGATACTGTCATCTAAATGCGGTGTGAAGGTTTACATACAGATCACTCTAAGGTATATCTCTCTCTCTCTCTCTCGCACTCTCTTTTTGGTGAAACCAACTAATGCTGCATTATGTTTTATTGTGCAATAAAATTATGTGCTAAAATTATGCTCATAAATGTACGCAAATGTAAACCAAGCTATTAGTTATGTTTTCACAGATAAAAGTCATTAGCATAGCTATCAAACTCTTCTCCCATTTGAATAACAGAATTATGTCTGGAGTCTCAGGCTGGTTTGCAGGGGCTCCGTTTCAGGGAGAACAAGTGTAAATCTTTCTGCCTGTCGGTGATGTGCGAGCAAGTCTCCCAACCTGACTTCCACCCACCCAGGCAGCTCTGTGCTGGGGTCACCAGCCGAAGAAGGACCCTTTCAGAGCCTGAGCATCTCACATTCCTGGGAAGTCGTTCTTAGCACCTCCCCATCTACTTCCTGCTAATTAGACTTATCGAAAAAACAATTGTAGATCTTTCGAGATTTCAGGAGGCTGACAGCATCTTTTAGCAACAGTCACAAGGAAACAAAGTTTCATGTATAATTCATGAGGTGCATGGTCATCCTGGTGGGAAATTATCTCCTGACAAACTCTGCGGTGGTGTCCTGTCAGAATGGCCTACAGTGTATAATTAAAACCTGAACAGAACAAATTAATGCTGATTACTTTATAAACAGTTTGAAAGCTTGAATTCTGTTCCCTGTCTTGCAAGAAGAAAACAGATATTTTAGAAATGTGTAGATCCCCCACCTCTCTCACTAATAAGTCTACTAATAAAAGACCCTTGAATAGATATTACAGTGAACATTCTTTGTCCTCTGCTTTGCTTCCACGAAGCTCAACTGAGTTGGAGGCACCCAACAAAAAAAAAATAAGGCATTTTTCAGGCTGACTTTTCATGCTGTATGTCTGTCTGTTCTCTCTTGTAATTGTATGTTTCTGTCTGTCCTGCTGGCATGAGCTCTCGCACTCACAGAATAGGCCCAGTAATGGGCCTCTTCACAGAACTTGGGCCAGATGTGGGGAGGCGACTTGACTGATTCAAGGAGAGCAGTGATGAGATGGTCAATCTAGAACTTTCTCCAGGTCTTGAGTTTGAACGAACAGAGCAGCAATATTAAACTAATATTTTAGAAGACTGATCTTGTACCACGAACTATTCTAAAAGCTTATCAAAGCCTCAAAACCATAAGAGATATGAACTTCTATTATTCCCATTTTACAGATGAGGCTCAGAAACATTCAGATGTTTGCACAGGAGCTTTTGTGAATAAAGGAATGGCTGATGGCAGAATCACTTTACTTTCCTTCTTCATTCCCAGTTGCCAACCATAGCTAATGCTCCCCTCTACTTTAGCCTGGATTGTTGTACCAGCTTTGTTATTGTTGTTGTTGTTGTGATTTGATTGGTGGGGGGACTGCATTTGGAGGTGCCGAGAGCTTATTCCTGACTCTGGTTTCAGGGATCATATGTGGAGTTGGGGATTGATCCTGGGTTTGCCATGTGCAAAGCAGGTGCCTACACATTATACTGTCACTCTGTTCCTTGTTTCAGCTTTGCACTACCATCAGCTTTGAGTTCTTCAAGTGGATTTTCCACAGGTCAGCCTAGTTTTCCAGAAACAAAAATGGATAATTTCACCTCTGACATAAAATAGATGGAAAGATCTCTATTTTACATTGACCACTCACCAGGTTAAAGGTGGTGTAAGTGCTGGTTCCTAAATTATGCACTTTCGAGGAAATGTGGGGATCAGGCAAAAAAATTGAGCTCTGATTCATTCAAGGTTCAGCTGCTAAACATCGCTAAAAAAGACTCCCAAATCCCGATCTCTTTTCTCCAGCTATCCATTCTGCATATCGGTTTAGAAAAACAAGGGAATTGGGCTCAGCTGTTTTCCCTCATTGCAATGACCTATGAAATTGAACTTCATGCTCTCAGTCCTGTCTTCTCTGCAAGAACCCAGAACTAGAATACTTTTTTCATTAGTGGAAGTGACAATGTCACAGCCACATATCATGTCCCTCTTGGCTGAGTTATAGAGAGAGAGGATGGTGTCATTGGATCAAAGAAGTGCGGGACTGAACCAGGAACAAGTTTAAATTCTAGCCCAGCCATTTGCAATCGGCTGAACTGGAACATGGGCCATTTTTCTCTATGAGCTTAGATTTTTTTTTTTAATTTGTGCAATGAGGCTTATGATACTTGAATCTATGCAGGGTTACTCACACTTTAGGATGCACCAGAATTACTCTGTCCCATTCAAACACAGACAGCTAGATTCCATCGCTGTTTGGTTCAACAGGCCTAGGGTTCAGAAATAGAACTTGCTTTTCAACAACTTTTCTGGGGCTATTGCTGCTTCTGCTGCCATGATACCCATACTTTAGAAGTATCTTACAGTGTTTGTGAATTCCTTCTTGCTACTTTTCACTGAGGTTTAGTAGTGCATTTATCTTAAGTGTAAAGCTTGAAAGTTTTGACTAAAAGTATCACTGGCGCTGGAGCTATAGTGCAGTGGGTAGGATATTTGCCTTGCACATAGCCAACCTGGGCTCTATCCCTCATATCCCATATGGTCTCCCAAGCACCACCAGGAGTAATTCCTGAGTGCAGAGCCAGGAATAACCCCTCAGTGTTGTCATGTGTACCTCCCCAAAATATAATAAGAAAATAAGTGAAGTATCACCAACATATTTCAAATCAGATGCATACATTTTCAGATTTCCAGGGGATCACTTGTATTCCTTCTGACTTAACCCATTTATAAATTTTGCATGTTCTTGAATTTCTATAAATGGAATCACACACTATGCATTCTTTTGTGTCTGGCAACTTTTTCTGCATATATATCAGTGAAACTCATCCATGTCACATCTGTTGAGTTTGCTCTTTTACACATCTATACAGTATCTCTTTAAGTACATGTAACATAATTAATTTTTTCTATTCTACTCTTGACAGATTTCTATTGCTTCTGATTTGTACCTATCAAAAGGAAAGATACTATGAACATTCATGAACCTCTTTTTCAGAGGACATGAAAATTAGCTTGACCTGGCAAAACCTTAGGTAGGTAACTGTTGCTTTGCAAGGAATGCATTCAAATAGCTTTAGTTAATACCCTCGGTCTTCCAAAGAGATTATACAGTCTGAATTCCTGTTAGTGATACATAGTGATTCCAGTTCTATATCTGGAATCTCTCTATATCCTGTTAGTCTTTGTTATTTTAAACATTTATTTGGTAAAAAGAGTCTGTGATTTGTTTTTTTACTAGGGATCTCACTCAGCAGTGTTCGACCATACAGTACTGGGAATTGAACTCAGTACCTTCTACACACTTAGGAATGTGCCCTACCATTTGCATCATATCCCTGAACTAGTGATCATAAAATTTTAAATGTGAACTTTCTTAGCTGATAGTTTGTAATTTAAAATGTAAAGAACTTTCGGCTCTGGGCACATCTCTTTGACTCCACTAGTCTCCTGCATTAACATACGCCTCAGAGACCTGGGCCCTATGAAAGTAGGATGAGAATGCTATTTGGGTCTCCCAGAGAGGAATCGAAAGAGTTGTGCTTGGAATATCACGCCTCACTCAAGTGAGAGAAGGAATCTGGAGTTCCTTCTGGACACTTTGGGGATAAGAACCCCAGTCTCACCCTCCTAACCCGCTCACCCTCCTCCCCAATCACCTTTGCTTTCTTTCTTGGCATCTCCCACTTCTTTATAACAAAGCAAATAAGGACAAGTAGAGCAGCTTTGAGAAAATTGGGTGCTGTCTGCAAGAGCCCCTGCAGAGGGCAGGGGCAGAGGGAAGTAGGGGATCCAAGAGAGCGCTAACAGTACAGTTGACTCTAAATCCCACCAGGTTTCCCTATCAGGGTGTGCCTGGCCAAATCTTTTACTCATGTGCAAAGAACAAGTATTCTGTTCCTGCTTTCAGCCACAATGTGAATGAGAAGGAAGAGAGCAAGAAAGAGGAGAGAGAGAGAGAGAGAGACAGAGACAGAGAGAGAGAGACAGAGAGAGAGAGAGAGAAGAGGCAAAGTGTCTGCCGTAGAGGCAGGCTGGGAGAAAGGGAAGGAATCAGGGGACATTGGTGGTGGGAAATGGGCACTGGTGTAGGGATGAGTGCTGGAACACCGTGTGACTGAAACTTAATCATGAATAGTTTTGTAACTGTATATCTCACAGTGGTATAATAAAAAGGAAAAAAAAGTTCTGCTTTCTTCAAGAGGGATGTTGATAACTGAACCACATGGGAAATCTTTCCAAAAACCACATAAGTGAAGAGCAATGAACTGGATTCGGAAAAATGCTTAGGACCAAGAGTTTGATCTATTCCAATCCCCCACACCACCCATTCCTACACAATTATTTCTGCAAGACCATATTCAATGCCAGCCAGTTACTGCCCTTCCCTTTTTTATTATTTTATTTTCTAGTCTGCATGGAGTATACCTCAGTGGCTATGTACACTCATTGTGGAACCTGGCCCACCTGCAGATAGCCAATCCATTTCTGCAGACACAGGAGTGACATCAAGTCTGCCATGGCCAATGAAGTCTCAGGTATATCCAGACTTGTAGAACTTTCTTTCTGTGTTTTGGTAAGGAGCTAAGAAATGGTGGAGGCAGCATTTGCTTATTTTGTGGTGTATCCTTTGTTCTCTGAAGTTTGTAGATCCTAGGTGGAAATTCTCTTTTTCCTCTAAGAAATGATACCAATGTGGACAGCGAAAAATGTGAAGGATGGAGAAAGCTTGGGTTAGAATGTCTTTGGCTTTACTGGTCTGAAGAGCAACACCTGTACAGCTGGATTGGGGAGGATAAAGATGGTTCACAAGGCTGACTCATACATTTCACTCATATCCTGTTCATGTAGATGTGTATATTTGCCCTAGGATTATAGCACATGTTTCAAGAAAAGTATATACTTTTCCGACTTATAAAAAGAGTACTTGCGGCTGGTGGAGGTACTAATCAGAAATTCTTTGTGGTCCCATACCACAACTCTAGAATCTACTCCCCATCTCTTCTCCATTATCTATGAGTAGTCTGGTGAGGAATTGCTATTCCCCTAGAAGCAATCCCTGACCTTGCTTTACTGGATCCATTAGACTGTACCCAGCAGTTCAAGTATTTTTTGGCAGAAAACCTTTGCTTATGGGGTGAGTAGACTCAGGGTCCAAGTAGCCCGAGTACAGTACCCAGCAACAAGGTTTATTTAAAAAAATCACTTCTCCCAAGTCAATCTGGGAAATAGATGCCAGATGTCAGCATCATTTACACCCCAAGTCCTCCAGAATTAGTATTATCTCTCATTTAGTTTCTATAAGTATGGGGTGAGATTAGTATGTTTGGGGTTGGAGCTTATTGCATCCAGTTGTGTGGCACAGCTCTGCTTTGGTGAAAGGAAACTGGGTTCTATTCCCCACCTCAGCTCCTAACTATGACCAATTTGCTTCACCTCTTTTGGACTCAGGTTTTATATATGCACATTGGTGGTGGGGTAAATCATGACTGCAGCCTACCCTTTTGGATATTAAATTATATCCCAAGTCTTATTTTCTTGGGCTCTATGTTAATAAAATGCTGCTGCTGGCTTGGCTTTCCATCCTGCCCTTGGGTTCTCTCTCTCTGCCTCCCTGACATGACCTTGTCATAGTATCTAAGTTCACATTGATGGCTGGTGAGAGCAAGGAATGGGGTGGTGTTTGCAACAGTTCTTCTCCAGTTGCATCTTCTACAGTATCATTCATGTTATCGACTAATTTCTTGGTGCTGAAACCTCATAATGTTATAAATGAAAAAAAAGTCAATTGCTTTATTCCCCCATCCCACCCTTTAGGAGCGTGAGCTCTTTAGCATACTCCCAGTATATAAGTGCCAACTGTAGCTGCTGAGAGAGTGTATTTCTTACACTTGGCACTTGATTGGAGCAATGAGACAATGCTACAGAAGGGCCTGGGAGGGATCTGTTCTGTGTTTGACTTAGCAAAGAGCTAGCTGAGATATGCACACACTTCAGCCCAGCAATGGAGACTCAACACCAGCGAGGATTTACTGTGAGGGAGGAAGTCAGGACTTGCAAAGTCTGTCTGCATGAATGTATTCGAGCATTCCTGAATACCAGCTTCCTGCCAGGTCTGTACTTTGGCTGTGAGTCCAAAAGATGAGAAAGAGTCAACGTTCTTCCCTTGTGAAAGTTAGAGTAAACTTTATGAGAAAGTAGAGAAGTATAACTGCAGGGTGGAAAGAAATATCGTCAAATTTTAAGTGATAGAATATATTTTAAGACAAAAAAATTTTAAATTTCTGTATACCAAAAGGCACATCATAAGGCAATGCTGAATAAAAGATTGGTAGAAGATATTTGCAACTGACATATATATATATATATATATATATATATATATATATATATATATATGGAATAAGCTCAACTAATGTATAAATAAAATATTGGGCAAAGTATCTATGCTAGGTATCTATTCATAATAAATTATCCCAAATCATGGCTTAAAACATATTTTCTCACAATTGGTGGAAACCAGGCAACAGTTAGGCAGATCTTCTTGTCCAAGGCTCTCAGTGGCTTTGATCAAGGTGCTGGCTGGGACACCATCACACAGAAGCTGCCTGGGGGTGGCCCTACTTGCAAGCTCACAGCTAGGAAATGAGGGCCGATTTCTGTTCTTTGTAAGTTGTCGGACTGAGAGCTTTGGTTTCTTTCTCAGAGTTGGCTGGTAGCCACACTGAGTTCCTAGCTATGTGGGCTTCTCTACAGTACAGCTCAAAATATGCAACGTGCATCACCAGAGTGCAGAGGCATAAAGAAGTCAAGAACGCTAGCAAGAGGGAAGTCAGGCTTGGCTTTTTAGGTGTTTTTTTTTTTCACCAAATCTTGTAAGTGCCAAATTGCCTTCTTTACAGACTCTACAAATCACTCACTTTAATCCATGCTGTGGAAAAGGGGATTGGGGGTTGCACTAAGGTATGGGTACTGGTAGTCTGAGAAACAATGGGGACTACTCAAAAGTCTCTCTACACGGGACACAGATGGACAATCCACAGAGAGATAAACAAACTGCAAACTCACAAAAAGATGATCACAGGAATAGAAACAAAACTAATAGATAAATCATGCTAAATCCATCATATTAGGGAAAATTAGAAAAGTGATTATGGTATTCAGTTTTGTCAAGAGTTTTGGGACATAGACTATAACACACTAGTGATAACAGAGCAAATTGATACTGGGCATAAAATTGTAAATAACTTTTTACCCAATGAAAGAACTTCTAAGAACTGACTGTGCACAAGGTCGATGTTTAAGAGGGCTTGTTGAAATGTGTCAGTGACAGTGCAATGCTGGGGCATTCAGACACACCCATCTACGAGGAAGACAGTGAATTGTCACAGTGCAATGCGGGAGAGCTCAAGCACACACATCTACGAGGAAGACGGTGAATTAGGAGACATATCGTCTATGGCATTTCTGCCAGAGATAAAAAGATTGAGGTGGGTGGAAGTATGTCAAAAATATATTTTAAATAAAAAGCAAATATTAAAAATAATTCTTATAAGGCATGTAAAAACAAGCCACACGGAACAAAACCATTATTTTCTGTCTGCACACATGTGTATAGCTAGTTATTAAGAGGATGGAAGGACACAACCAAAATTGGGGAGAAGGGAAGTTAAAGGGGCTTCTGCCTAATCTTCATGGGCTTATATCTAACTCTAGGACGGTGTTTGCGTATGGTTTGTTTGACTAAAAATCAACTGAGCTTTTTTCCCCTCTGGTGAAGTTCATGTTCTCTTTTTGGGCACAAATTCCTCTCTCTCACCTTTCACATCTCTTTCTAAACTTCTTACAATAAAAACTATTTTGCTTCACTTTTAAAAACATTTTAAAAATTGGTTGAAAAGACTGAATTTTTAAATTTCAGTCTTTTAAATTTTAAAATAAACAAGTAAGCAAAGGTTCCCCAGTGACCTTTGCTTGTTTGTTTTCAGTCTTCTCCCCAACGAGAAAGTGTCATTGAGTGCAAGGCACATCATAGCTCTTTGGTGATGGGCTGCTGAGCATGTTGGGCTGCTGAGCTATGTGCTGAAACACTGTGGCCCCAAGGAACAGGCAGCAAACTAATGGAGGAGACTCTGGATGCCTAATGAGGGGGAAAGAGAGATGAGAAAAGCAACCAGATAGACATGGATCACTTGATCACTTGATCACTTGAATCCCGTTATTCATTGATTTGCTCAGCGGGCGCCAGTAACATTTCCATTGGACCCTATCATGTGCCAATGTAGCCCAAGACATGGATAAAAGTTAAAAAAAAGTTTATTTTAGGACAAATAACCCAAGTTCATCAGCTACTTTTTCTCTATGCAGTTGTACCTTTATGGTTTTCCTCTATCTTTTTTGGGCTCATGATTGTATTGTGGGCAAAAATATATTATGATTTTTTATGAGGAAGGCACAGTGTAATGTCTGTAGGAAAAAATTATAAAAATTTGGGGGTGGGTCATAGCACAATTTATTTGTGTTCATGGCAGTTAAAAGAATGAATGCTCTGACTTTTATTTTCGTAGCAGCAATATTCACAATAGCCAGAATCTGGAAACAGTGTGCCAGAGAACTGATGGCTGGATAAAGAAACTTTGGCACATCTACACAATGGAATACTATGCAACTGTTAGGAAAAATGAAGTTATGAAATTTGCCTATAAAGGGATGGACATGGAGAGTATTATGTTGAGTGAAATTAACCAGAAGGAAACAGGCAGATATAGAATGAGTGCATTTATTTGCATGACATAAATATATGTATACTATACATACATATATATATATATATATATATACATATTATGATACCAATATCCAAGGTCAGGCAAAACATGGATCAGGAGGTCTTGTCAAAGGTGGAAATTATCACAAATGCATGGGAGTCAGAAGTTAGGTAAGACAGAGAATGGAACAGTGTGCTAATAATTTTCGAAAGTGCTAATACCAACCTAGAACTGAGCTTTAAATACAGGCAAAAAGATCCACATGATAACCTTTAAGTGTATGTACTGTAATCCACAATGTGTAAGGGAAGGGAGAGAGAAAGAGAAAGAGATAAAGAACCTGCCATAGAGGCAGGCTCCGGGAAGGGCAGGGAATCGGGGACATTGGTGTTGGGAAATATGCATTGGTGAAGGGATAGGTGCTGGAACACTGTATGACTGAAACCCAAATATGAACATCTTATGAACATCTTTGTAACTGTATATCTCATGGTGGTATAATAAAATATTAATAAAAAAGGAAATGACATAGAAAAGACAGAGCATCAGAACATTAAAAAAATAAGAGTAAGGGCTGGAGCGATAGCACAGCAGGTAGGGTGTTTGCCTTGTAAGCAGCCGACCCGGTTTGATTCCCCGGCATCCCATATGGTCCCCTGAGTACCACCAGGAGTAATTCCTGAGTGCAGAGCCCGGAGTAACCCGTGAGCATCACCAGGTGTGACCCAAATAGCTGAGAAACAATGGGGACTACTCAAAAGTCTCTCTACATGGGACACAGGTGGGCAATCCATCTATGCATTTTATAAAAATCCACAATTTTATAAATAAATAAAAAATTTATTTATTTACTTATCTGTTTATTTGGGTCACAGCACCAGGTGTGACCCAAATAAATAAATAAATAAATAAATAAATAGATAAACAAACAAATGAATGAATGAAGGAAGGAAGGAAGGAAGGAAGGAAGGAAAGAAGGAAGGAAGGAAGGAAGGAAGGAAGGAAGGAAGGAAAGAAGGAAGGAAGGAAGGAAAGCTTTTCAGTTAAAAAAAAGAATGACACTCTTCCCACCAGGTGCGTGAGCCACTCTCGCTCCAGGAGAAAAGGCTCCAGCTTTGAGGAGGGGACCAAGCCCCACTCAGCATCCTTGGACCTCCCCTCCTGGCGTCATCCAGCCCCTACGCCCAGCAGATCCCCGGGCTCTTCCCACCAGGTGTGTTCCCGCGGCAGGCAGCCCCTGAGCCACTCTTGCTCCAGGAGAAAAGGCTCCAGCTTTGAGGAGGGGACCAAGCCCCACCCAGCGCCCTCGGACCTTCCACTGCACGACTCCCACCCCGACCCCCCCTGACTCCGGAACATCCACCGACACCCCAAAAATTCAAAACCGCAAGTTTAAACAGAAAGATGGCACAAAATCCAATGACAATAATCTCTCTCAATGTCAACGGTCTAAATGCACCAATTAAGAGACACAGGGTGGCAAAATGGATTAAAAAACTGAATCCAACATTCTGCTGCCTACAAGAAATACATCTGAATAACCAGAGCAAACACAGACTCAAAGTCAAAGGATGGAAGACCATTCTCCACGCAAACAACCCCTCTAAAAAAGACAGATGTGGCCATACTCATATCTGACAATATAGACTTCAGGCTGAAAAAGGTTAAAAGGGACAATGAAGGCCATTTCTTAATAATTGAGGGGTATGTATACCAGGAAGAGATTACACTAATAAACATATATGCACCAAAGGAGGGGCCAGCAAAATACTTAAAGAGACTATTAATAGACCTCAAAGAAGACATTAACAGTAGCACAATAATAGTTGGAGACTACAACACTTCCTTATTGACTATGGATAGATCGACGAGGCTGAAACTCACCAGGGAAATACTGGACCTGAAGGAAGAAATGGAAGAAAGAGAGCTGGTTGAGATATACAGGGCTTTTCATCCCAAAAAAGCTGAATACACATTTTTTTCCAGTGCACATGGAACATACTCCAAGATAAACCATATACTGAGCCACAAAGCATACCTCAACAAAATAAAAAAGATTGAAATTGTGTCGACTATCTTTTCAGATCACGATGCACTGAAAATAGTAGTGAACCATACACAGAAGCAGGGAGCTAAACCAAACACCTGGAAACTAAACAGCTCACTGCTGAACAACAAATGGGTCATAGAAGAAATCAAACAGGAAATCCAAAGATTCCTAGAAACAAATGACAATGAACATACCAACTATCAGAACTTGTGGGACACAGCAAAAGCTGTGTTAAGAGGAAAGTTCATAACTCTGCAAGCATTCATCAGGAAAGAAGAAAGGGCCCATATAAATAACCTGACCTCACAGCTGAAAATATTAGAAAAAGACCAACAAGGGAAGCCCAACCCAGGCAGAAGGAAGGAAATAGTGAAACTTAGGGAGGAAATCAACGAGCTGGAAACCAAAAAAAAATCCGAAAGATTAATGAAACCAAGAGCTGGTTTTTTGAAAAATTAAACAAGATCGCCAAGCCACTGGCAAGACTTGTAAGGACAGGGAAAGAGAGAACCCAAATAAACAGAATAAGAAATGAAAATGGTGACATCACAACAGAAAAAACAGAAATCCAAAAGATCATCAGAGGTTACTTTGAGAACTTGTATGCCACAAAACATGAGAACCTAGAAGAAATGGATAAATTCCTGAAGTCCTATAACCTCCCATGATTGAAACAAGAAGACCTCCAATATCTAAATAAGCCTATCACCATGCGGGAAATTGAAACAGTAATTAAAAGTCTGCCCCAAACACAAAAGCCCAGGTCCATATGGGTTCACTGGCGAATTCTACCAAACCTTTAAGGAGGACCTACTGCCAGTCCTGTTCAAGCTCTTCCGGGAAAAAGAAGAAACAGAAACACTCCCAAACAGCTTTTACGAGGCGCATATCACCCTGATACCCAAAGCAGGGAGAGACGATACAAAGAAGGAAAATTACAGACCAATCTCCTTGATGAATACAGATGCTAAGATCTTCAACAAAATACTAGCAAACAGAATCCAAAGACTCATCAAAAAGATCATACATCATGACCAAGTAGGATTCATCCCGGGAATGCAAGGATGGTTCAACATTTGCAAATCAATCAACATAATACATCATATCAATAAGAGGAAAAAAAAACCATATGGTCCTATCGATAGATGCAGAAAAAGCATTTGACAAGATCCAGCACCCATTCATGATTAAAACCCTCCAGAAAATGGGAATTGAAGGAAGCTTCCTCAAGATAGTCAAAGCCATCTACCAAAAGCCCACAGCGAGTATCATTCTCAATGGGGGAAATATTGAAAGCCTTCCCCTTAAGATCAGGAACATGACAAGGTTACCCTCTCTCACCTCTTTTATTCAATATAGTATTGGAAGTACTTGCCATAGCAATCAGAGAAGAAAAGAACATTAAGGGCACCCAGATAGGCAAGGAAGAAATCAAGCTATCATTATTTCCAGATGACATGATATTATACCTAGAGAACCCTAAACTCTCAGCCCAAAAACTCTTAGAAACAATGGATATGTATAGTAGAGTGGCAGGGTACAAAATCAATACCCAAAAGTCTGTGGCTTTCCTATACACAAACAACGAAAGAGAAGAAAGTGATATTAAGAAATCGATTCCATTCACAATTGTGCCACAGAAAATCAAATACATAGGATTCAGCTTAACCAAGTGTATAAAGGACCTATACAAAGAGAACTGCAAAACACTGCTTCAAGAAATAAAAAGAGGACACAAGGAAATGGAAACACATTCCCTGCTCATGGATGGGGAGAATTAACATTGTCAAGATGGTAATACTCCCTAGAGCTTTGTACAGATTCAATGCGGTTCCTATAAGGACTCCCATGACATTCTTTAAAGAATTTGACCAAACACTCCTGAAATTTGTATGGAATAATAAACCCCCACGGATAGCTAAAGCAATCCTTGGGAAGAAGAAGATGGGAGGCATCACCTTTCCCAACCTCAAACTGTACTACAAAGCAGCAGTAATTAAAACAGCGTGGTACTGGAATAAAAACAGACCTGTGGACCTATGGAATAGAGTTGAGTATCCTGACACACACCCTCAAAGACATGATCAATTAATCTTTGATAAAGGTGCAAAGAGTCCAAACTGGAGTAAGGAAAGCCTCTTCAACAAGTGGTGCTAGGAAAACTGGACAGCTACATGTAAAAAAATGAATTTGGACCTGTGTCTAACACCTTGCACAAAAAATCAGATCAAAATGGATTAAAGATCTCAATATCAGACCTGATTCCATAAAGTACGTTGAAGAAAATATAGGAAAAACCCTCCAAGACATTGAAGCTAAAGACATCTTCAAAGGTGAAACACCATTAACAAAGCAACTAGAAGAAAATATAAATATATGGGACTACATGAAACTGAAGAGCTTCTGCACCTCAAAAGAAACAGTGACCAAGATAGAAAGACAGTCCACAGAATGAGAAAGAATATTTAGCCAATATCCATCTGATAATGGATTAATATCCAGGATATATCAGGCACTGGTACAGCTATATAAGAAAAAAACAGCCAACTCCATTAGAAAATGGGGAGAAGAGATGAACAGAAACTTTGACAAGGAAGAAATTCGAATGGCCAAAAGGCATATGAAAAAATGATCATCATCACTAATCATCAGAGAGATGCAAATCAAAACAACAATGAGATATCACCTCACACCACAGAGACTGGCCCATATCCAAAAGGGTAAAAGCAACAAGTGCTGGCGTGGATGCGGGGAAAAGGGGACTCTCATACATTGTTGGTGGGAATGTTGACTTGTACAACCTTTCTGGAAAACAATATGGACATTCCTCCAAAGACTAGAAATTGAGCTCCCCTTTGACCCAGCCATACCACTTCTGGGAATATACCCTGGGAAGCCAAAATCACACAGCGGAAACACAATCCGCACTTTTATTTTCATAGCAGCATTATTTACAATAGCCAGAACCTGGAAACAACCAGTATGCCCGAGAACTGATTACTGGATAAAGAAACTGTGGTACATCTACACAATGGAATACTATGCAGCTGTCAGGGAAAATGAAGTTATGAAGTTTGCCTATAAATGGATGGACATAGAAAGAATCATGTTGAGTAAAATTAGTCAGAAGGAAAAAGAGACATGGAATGACTGCATTTATTTGCATGACATAAATATACCAGGTGATCTTACCAAAGGTGGTAATAGCCACAAGCGCATGGGAGTCAGAGGTTAGGTAAGATAGAGAAGGGAACATGTGTGAATAAATGTCAAAAGGTCTGATACCAACATAGAACTGAGCATTAAATACAGACCAAAAAATGCAAATGATGGCTTCTAAGTGTACATAGTGCAACCCACAATGTGTAGGAGAAGGAGAGGAGAGAGAGAGAGAGGGAGAGAGAGAGGAGATAAAGAACCTGCCATTTAGGCAGGCCATGGGAGGGGTGGAGGGAATTGGGGACATGGGTGGTGGGTGATGGGCACAGGTGGAGGGCAGGGTGCTGGAACACTGTGTGACCGAAACCTCCAAGCGTGAACAATGTTGTAATTGTATATCTCACGGTGGTATAATAAAATGTTAAAATAAATAAATAAATAAATAAATAAATAAATAAATAAAAACCAAAAAAAAAGAGTGAATGCTTTGAAACATACAATTCCCATTGATGCCATGGTGAGGATGTTTTTTGAGTGAAGAGAATGATAACACAAGTAGTCAACAAAATACATTGAAAGGTGTAACACCTTTGCACACACCCTGGGATTATATGCAGCAGGAGCAAACAAACTCTCTTGCACTCCCTGTTCACTGTCCTTCCCATAGCTCCAGGAGGTGGAGTCATTTTCTAGAAGCTTGTGCTTTTGGTCTTGGATAAACCTTTTGAATCATGTAAAGGGAACATTGAGGCCCTATATTCAAATGGGAGATCAGACGATTGGGAAGATAAACTACTTTTTGAGGGGTGGTAGGGGCAGACTTGCTGTCAGCACAGGGGGTGGGAGCAAGGTTAGTGTCTACCTTGAGAACAAGCATTTGTTGGTATGTTTCTTCTTCTTGCTGGCCCCAGAAAAAAACTTGGGGTGCCAGGTAGAGGTCAGCTCTGAAGGAGGCTAAGCACTGAATGGAGGACCTATAAAAAGCTCAGAGACAGCACATATTCCCTTTCCCTTTTCACTGCATCCAAAAAACTTTGTAAGATATTTCAGAGCAGAAGCAGGGTCAAAGTCCTGGAATCAGTGGACCCCTGAGATTTGGTGAGTAAGTGGGGGGCAAAAGGAATGGGTCTGAAGATTGCTCCTGTAGAGGCCAAGTTTAGTTATTTGGGAGCTGGGATGCCCAGGATTCAACAGAAAGCTTTGTTTTTCTTTTTCTTTTATGATTCTCAAATGATTATTCACTAGTTTTCACCAAATCTCCTCTAAATGTTTAGCCTAGTTTAACAGAGCTTCAGAAAACAAGTCAGACCCAAAGTCAAGACAAAGCATTCTGGGGAGGGTGTAGCTGTCACGGCGGGAGGCAGCAGGGAAGGAGTGAAGTGACCACCAAGTAGTGGATAGCTCTACAGGTGAGGGTCTGACCAGGTAGGAGTCCACCAAAGGCGCTGATGAATCTCCTCAGTCTTAGGAACTACATTGCCCTGAGCAAACTGCTAGATGCACAGACTTACTGGAGCCCCTCAAACACTGGGTATGGTCTCAGGAATTGGTGTCAAGTGGAGCTAGTTTGTGGTCTTCTCCCACCTCTGGACTGTGAGGAACAGTCCTTTGGGTCAAGGTGCAGAGTCAGCCTTGCAGAGCAGGCACTTGATGCACAGTGCGAGCCTCACCCCACATGACCCTGTACATACAGATGCCTGAAGGGAGAATTGGATTGACCAGGTAGACCTTGGAGGTCACAGGTCCCTCAGCCCAACAATCCTGGGGGTCTTCAGCCCTATTCACTGAAACCCCCTTCAGTCCTATTCCCAATGCATGAAGTGGAAGTCTCCTCCTGCCAGCTCACCACCTGCAAGGATAGAAACTTCGGAGGAGATGACACAGTGGCAGAAGAGTCTCTTTCTAACATCTTACTGAGAAGTGTGACTAGTTTGCCCTATGAGCACCGGAGACTGAGGATGATCTCTGAAGGAGGCAGACCTGGAGAGGGCATGATGAGATGCAGAAGTGAGCCGTTAAACACAAGCACCCAGTTCTGTTCTCCACCAGCAGCGTGACCTGAGCCACTTTATTCAGTATCTTTGGGACTCAGAGTCCTCAAAAAACTATTTGGGGGAGGGCACTGGTTAAATATCACTTTCAATTGATGGAGTCTGCATTGTAATAAAAATGGAATAGTTTAGTACCTATAAAGCTACCAGATCCACAAGCACTTCTGTAACTATTCCAAAATATTTCATTGTGATGGGGCCCACTCTAGGTGGTTCTTACATGCCACAAAGGGTATATCTAATGGTGCTCAAGAGTGATGTGAGCGAGCATCATTATATATGGGGAAAAATTGAAAGCCTTCCCCCTGAGATCAGGGACAAGACAAGGTTGCCCACTCTCACCTCTTTTATTCAATATAGTACTGGAAGTACTTGCCATAGCAATCAGAGAAGAAAAGGACATCAAGGGCATCCAGATAGGCAAGGAAGAAGTCAAGCTATCATTATTCGCAGATGACATGATATTATACCTAGAGAACTCTAAGCTCTCTACCAAAAAACTCCTATAAACAATAGACACATATAGTAGAGTGGCAGGATACAAAATCAACACCCAAAAGTTGGTGGCTTTCCTATATACAAATAACGAAAGAGAAGAAAGGGATATTAAGGAAACGATTCCATTCACAATTGTGCCACAGAAAATCAAATACCTAAGAATCAACTTAATCAAGTGTGTAAAGGACTTGTACAAAGAAAACTACAAGACACTGCTCCAAGAGATAAAAAGGGCTTGTACAAATAAAACTACAAGACACTGCTCCAAGAGATAAAAGAGGACACAAGGAAATGGAAACACATTCCCTGCTCATGGAGAATCAACATTGTCAAAATAGTAATACTCCCTAGAGCTCTGTACAGATTCAATGCAGTCCCTATAAGGATACCCATGACATTCTTCAAAGAAATTGACCAAACGCCCCTGAAATTTGTATGGAAAAAAAAACCCCCAAGGATAGCTAAAACAATTCTCGGGAAAAAGAAGATGGGAGGCATCACCTTTCCCAACTTCAAACTGTACTACAAGGCAGTAGTAATCAAAACAGTGTGGTATTGGAATTAAAACAGACCTGTGGACCTATGAATAGAATTGAATATCCCGACAGCCAACCTCAAACACATGATCATTTAATCTTTGATAAAGGTGAAAAGAGTCTAAAATGGAGTAAGGAAAGCCTCTTCAACAAGTGGTGTTGGGAAAACTGGGCAGCGACATGTAAAAAAATGAATTTGGACCTGTGCCTAACACCATGCACAAAAATCAGATCAAAATGGATTAAAGATCTCAATATCAGACTTGAATCCACAAAGTACATTGACAAAAATATAGGAAAAACCCTCCAAGACATTGAAGCTAAAGGCATCTTCAAAGGTGAGACATCACTAACAAAGCAACTAGAAGAAAAGATAAACATATGGGGCTACGTGAAACTAAAAAGCTTCTGCACCTCAAAAGAAACAGTGACTAAGATACAAAGGCAGTCCACAGAATGGGAAAGAATATTCACCCAATACCCATCTGATAAGGGGATTAATATCCAGGATATATCAGGCACTGGTAGAACTTTACAAGAAGAAAACAAACAACCCCATCAAAAAATGGAGAGAAGAAATGAACAGAAACTTCAACAAGGAAGAAATTTGAATGGCCAAAAAACATATGAAAAAATGCTCATCATCACTAATCATCAGAGAGATGCAAACCAAAACAACAATGAGATATCATTTTACACCACAGAGACTGGCACATATTCAAAAGAGCAAGAACAACAAGTGCTGGAGTGGATGTGGGGAAAAGGGGACACTCATCCATTGTTGGTGGGAATGCCGGCTGGCACAGCCTTTCTGGAAAACAATATGGACATTCCTCCAAAGACGAGAAATTGAACTCCCATTTGACCCAGTCATACCACTCCTGGGAATATACTCTGGGAAGTCAAAAATATGCAGCAGAAACACCATCCCTACTTTTATGTTCATAGCAGCATTATTCACAATAGCCAGAATCTGGAAACAACCAGAGTGTCCTAGAATCGATGACTGGATAAAGAAGCTTTGATACATCTACACAATGGAATACTATGCAGCTGTTAGGAAAAATGAAGTTATAAAATTTGCCTATAAATGGATGGACATAGAGAAGATTATGTTGAGTGAAATTAGCCAGAAGGAGAGAGACAGATACAGAATGACTGCATTTATTTGCATGACATAGATATATATGTACACATTATGATACCAATATCCAAGATCAAGTGAAACATGACCTTGTAAAAGGAGGTTTTGTCAAAGGTGGAAATTATCACAAACATGTGCGAGTCAGAGGCTAGGTAAGACAGAAAATGGAACAGTGTTCTAACAATTGTCGAGGGTACTAATACCAACCTAGAACTAGCATTAAATACAGGCAAAAAGATACACATGACAACCCTTTAATGTATGTTCTGTAATCCATAGTCTGGAAGGGAAGGAAAAGAGAAAGAGAGAGAAAGGGAAAGAAATAAAGAACCTGCCATGGAGGTGGGCTGGGGGGGAGGGGGAGGGAATCAGGTAGTTGGTGGTGGGAAATGGGCACTGGTGGAGGGATGGGTGCTGGAACACTGTATGACCAAAACCCAAATATGAACTTTTTAATTGTATATCTTTGTAATTGTATATCTCACAGTGGTATAATAAGATACGTTAAAAAAAAAAAAAGTGATGTGATACTTTATATTAAACCAGGACCTCTTACATGCAAGGCATGTGCTCTACCATTTGAGTCCCCAGTCCTAACTCTTGCAAGTGATTAAGTGCTTAGCACAGGTCCCAGCACCCAGCTGGCTAGAGATCAATGATGGTAGAATATGCTTAATCTTGAGGTTGAAAATCATCTCTAGATATTCTGGCTGTGAAAGAAAAGGTTAGTGCCCTTAGCCAGGTCCTGGGCATGTTTGGCTTTTCAGAAGAAAGAGAATAGTTTATCCCAATAATAGTGTTTAGAGAATCATTTCCAAAAAGGGTTCCATGATGAACTCTACAGTTGTAAGTATATAATGTTAACATAGCGTATGTGACCCTCATTCTTCTATATCTTTTGTCTGTGGGTTTTAGCAATCCCTGGTGTCTTCTTAATGTCTGGTGTGGGATCTTATTTCTTCAAGCCCCCCTCCAACCCCTTCATGGAGCCCGTTAAGGAATCAGCAGTTCTTGAGCTGATCTTGTCTGATCTCTGAGCCCTTGCCAACAGGAGACTGGCTCTGCTCACCCGCTTACTGAGAGCAGGATGAGGCAAGGGGCCAAGGCTATTTCCTCTTTTTACTACATCATAAAAATCATCTCATTCTGTACATGACACCTCTTGATAGCTTGTGTCCAGGCCATGATTAGCAGATAATCTCATAAAGGTCTGTGGCCCAGCTGCCAAGCCACACCTGTGGAAATAGAGAAGGCCTCTGACAGAAGCCAATTACAGCCCCCACCTGAATCCCCCACTCAACCCCCAAGGCTTGTGAGGCTGATTGACAGGTCACCATCTCCTTCTTTTCTGGAGATTATTCCCACCCTCTTGGTACTATTTTACTCTACTCCCTGCTTGTCATTTTATCTTCTCAAAGAGAAGGTTTCCCCAACCACCCAAACTCAACTCTCGAGAAAGTCTCTCTTTCTGGATAAATCATGCAAGAAACAATGAAGTAGGAATGATGAAAAATTTTCTGGTGGTAAACTTGTATTTTTCTCAGGGAGATTGTCGGGGAACCTCTGGAGTCCCCAGCAGTACCAGGACAGAAGTTCTCTTCTACTGCTGAGGCCAAGGGGATCGGATGAAAACTCATGAGTCTGGCGCAGTTCCCAAAAATGCTTTTAATAATACAAAAGCCCTACCACCGCAATCCAATATAATGAAAGACCTTAGCTCTGGTCAGAACTTAGGCCACACAGAAGGGCCCAAGTCTCCCACCAAAGAGGAACCCACCAGAGAGAAAGAGTCCTACCAAAGAAGGTCCTACCAGAAAAGTGTCCCACCAAAGAGAGGATCTCACCCGAGAGAGCCCTACCAAAAAAAAAAGGGGGAGTACCTCAAGTCAGTCCCCTTATATACACCAAAGTAATCCTAATTTCAGGTAGGATCTCATCAACAAAGAACCCTAAACAGCTTCTAGATAGTAGAAGAGTGCAGAAGGGTGGTGCCACACCCTATTATAGGTACAAACAAAGGATTATGCCAAGGACTAATTCCTTCTTCTGAGATTATCTCTTATGTAAAACACTGGAGAGAGAGGGGGCTGGTATAAAATAATACATCTTAATTTCATGGGCTTCATGTAATCTAGATGGTACCTACAGGTCCTTCTTATTTGTTGTCTGTACCAGGGTAATTCTGAGTATCTTGATCTCTGTATACTGAAAGGAACACACTCACCTACTAGAGGGCAAACTAGTATGCACTATCCTATAATCTTAAACTTAGTCTTAACGTAGCCAGAGTGTAGTCTCCTGGTAAATTCTAACTTTCCCACGCTGGGTCCAGTGTGTATAAAGAGGAGCTGTGCCCAATCTAGAAAACATAGAAGTCTTAGTAGATGTATAATAATAAGTAAGAAGTTACTCATTCAGAGTCAAGGTGACTTCTGTAACTGCCACACCCTCCATCAGTGTTTACATAGAAGAGAGATCTCATTAATATGAACCCTGGTTTAAGAACATGTAAATAGATTAAGCTGTGAGTGGATAAAACAGCAAAACTCCCAAGTTAGCTAGGCCTGTCATCCAACAGGAGATACAAGGTTTGAAGATATCCAATGACTTCCTATGGACCATACCACAGAAGAATGACAGGAGAGGGATTTGAATCAGATGGGGTCATTGGCTATAGTCCATTCAACACAGGCCATCACCTGGACCTCTCTCTAGATGAGGGTTATTGTGTCTGAATCACCTAGAAACTCTGCTGACTTGGAGCCTCAGCTTACAGGCTGGCCCTGGAGCCATCCTGGAAAACAGGTGGAGTTGGTTATTTGCCTGGTGAACTCAGAGGGATCCTAATTCCCTGACTGAGGCCAGAGCTGAATTCACCATGGATGGGACTAGTGCTATGTGAGTGACCAGTTCAGATTGCTCCTCTTCTAGCCCGGGGAGAATGCATAGGAGAGGTTATGGCAGGAACTAAAGTATGGGGCAGGCTTCAGTTCAAGGGTTGGCAGTGTGGCATTTCCATTAGCAATCATCCCTTGAATCATGCTTTAAAAATAAGCATAAAAAGTGCTGGCGGGGCCCGAGCAATAGCACAGCTGATAAGGCATTTGCCTTGCACGAGGTCGATCTGGGTTTGATTCCCGGCTTCCCATATGGTCCCCTGAACACTGCCAGGAATAATTCCTGAGCAAAGAGCCAGGAGTAACCCCTGAGCACCAAAGGTGGGATGTGGAGGAGGTGGTCTGAGCAAAGGGAACCCAACATAGGAAAGTGGAGGGACAATGCCCATTGGCTTGTGGATATACTCTGATAACATATACTTGAAGAGTTGTGAAATACCCCCAATTACAGTATTCAAAGCAATGTTACCTTAAAACACATTTCTGAAACCTGAGACTTTTGCAAGAATTCAAAAGAATTCTTCATAAGTATTCTTAGCATGGAGCTTGGCTTATAATAAGCACTCAGTGCATAATTGATTATTATTATCATATTTTGTCCTTTTATTATTATATCATTTCTCTAATTTTGTAAAATCAGGCATAT
Source organism: Cryptotis parvus (assembly GCA_021461705.1). Classification (NCBI taxonomy): domain Eukaryota; kingdom Metazoa; phylum Chordata; class Mammalia; order Eulipotyphla; family Soricidae; genus Cryptotis; species Cryptotis parvus. Next base: position 275,555 of record JAJIBD010001664.1, read on the forward strand.
CACAATCAATCCAAACCTCAAATGTGCTATTTATAATAGACGATTTCTGAGCTGGAAAGATAGTTCAAAATGGATTGAAGCACATACCTTGTATATGCCAGGACCCAAGTTTGATACTTCCACCATGTGCTCCCCATCCCCAAATAATTTCTGTGACCTCCAGCTCTGCTGGAAAAAACAAAGAGCACTAAATCACTGGGTCCAGATCTCTGGTTGAGGCTGAGTATTTCTAGGTGCTCCTTAGCCCTGAATACTACTATGGAGACCCTTTTACCAAAATAGCTTATTCCTGCTCCACAGGCTAGCCAAGAGTTCATGGGAAAACACTTCATGGGTTCTCAGTTAGTGCCAGTTTCCTTTCTTCTGGAAAATGCAAGAAGGAATTCTGGTAGACAGAAAGAATGCAAATTAATTTAAGGTTAAAGTTGTATTATTTCCACTAGAGGTAACTTGATATCTATCTTTTTCTGGTATAGATACTTCTAGTCTTTTCTTTCTTTTGAAAAACAAAGATAGGTCTCTCAACTAGATTTTAAAACAATATAGACTAATTATACATAATATAATGGAGAAATGTTAAAAGAAGTCAAATAACCGCAAATACTATTTGAAATAATATTGTTAAGAATCAACATCACTGTGGGGGTAAAGGGAGTTACACCCAGCAGTGCTCAGAACTTTACTCCTCTGTCTGAGGTTAAGGATCACTCTTGTCAATACTTGGGAACCATATAAGGTATATTGGATTGAACTAGGGTTGGCCCCATGGACAGCAAGTGCCTAAGCCCTGTTCTATCTGGCACCTAAATAACGTCACTTTAAGTTGTATTCACATATATAGATGGCTGATCAAACTTCAGCAAAAACTGAAATGAAGCTGTAACACTAACTGCTATTTTAAAATATGGAGCTTTCCCTTATAAGCTTTCCCTTACTGGTGTTTAGCAGAAGAAAGTATACCAAAATAAAATAAGTTTAGAATCTGAATTCTTGCATCTTTACCTTAGAATTGCCCTTCAGGATAAAATCCATTTAAAATGGATCAAAGTGACTATGGACACCATTAAGTGTTGTGCTTATCATTGCCCTTTAAAGTAGTGTTTAAATGGGGGCCACATGATTCCCTATGAGCCCCCAGAAAATCCCAAAGGAACCACAATGAACCCTGAACAAGAGGGAGACTAGAGGCCAACTGCTATGAACTAGAGGGCACAGGAAGGAAGTAAGGTAGGAAGGAAGACAAGCAGGAAAAAGATTGAGAAACACTGTTTACAGTGCATGCTTCAATTTTATTATCCACCATACCTGGAAGGGCAATGACAAAAGTCATCAGAACTCACCTGTGTTCTAGCTCCTGCTCTGCCCAGTTTGCATTTGTTATTTGCCTTTATATGATTTCTTTTTTTTTTTTTTTTTTGGATCACACCCAAAAGGTTGTCAAGGGTTACTCCTGGCTCTGCACTCTGGAATTACTCCTGGCAGTGCTAGAGGAACATATGGGATGGCAGGAATAGAACCGGGTTGGCCACATGCAAGGCAAACCTCCTACCCGTTGTAGTATTGCTCGGCCCTACCTTTACATGTTCACCATCCCATTGGTTTGACTTAGACTTTCTGCTTTATAACTAGAATGACACCCCTATTTTACTCAATGGATTCAGTCCCATATAGGTCCCCTGGATTTATATTTTATAGGGTAGGTAGTGGCCAACAAATAACCAAAGAGTACATGACATGGGATACTAGAAAATAAATGCATGCTCTACTGTAAAGGCAAAACATTAAGAAGAGGCAAGGAGATCTGTTATTCCTGCATTGGGGTGGGTGGTTCCCACACTGTTACAGCGAAGTAGGCACTTCGGGAAGACCCCCTGACAGACCTTGCTTCACAGGGGGGACGAATGCAAAATAGCTGATGACCTGTGAGTGCTCTTTTGGTGTCTATTCCTAAATCCTGTTTTGTTTGTTCTTCATTTCTTCATTGATTGAGTGTCATTGTCTCATAAATTTGTTCAGAAAGGGCTCCTGGGCACTGTTTTCCTGTTTTGTTCATGTTAGAAAAATGTGTTGCTTTTATTTCTACTGGCATTCTTGTATAACTATATATCCCACAGGGCACTTTCTTTCTCTTAGAACATTACAAACACTGTCTTGTGGCATTAATGTGGAGAAGGCTGAGGCAAGTTTGATTTGAGCCCCTTGCAAAAACTTGCTTTCCCTGACTGGAGGTGTCACTCTTTCACTAATACAGATCTATTTTAAGCTCCCGGTATTAACTTTCTTGGAATGTGGCATGTCTTTCAATGTGCATATTCAATATTTTTCCTTAAATAATTTTTAAAAATTACCTTTGGGTTTGGATACTTCTTGTTCTTTATTCTACGAGGCTTAAAATCTATTAGCTTTTCTATACTTGTTTCTAAGATCTTTGTTTTAATCTTCATTTACTGCAATTATCTCAAAATCTCATCCGTATACATAATTTATTTTCAATGGATTATACCTTGAATTTCCTTGCTCTAATTTTTGTATTAGTTATATAATGATGTGTTTTGGGTACTCAATTTGTTTCCTTAGATCCTCAATCTTCCTTTTTCTTGTTTTTAATCTCTCTATCTTGTCTTTTAGACCTTCAGTTCCTGAATTTATGATCTTATTAAAACATTTTGTAGCATGAGATAACTGTGAAGAATTTTCTTTTGTTCTTTTGCCATGTTTTTTGACTAAATGGGTTTAGTCCCCCTCTCCCTTCTTCCCCCTTCACTATCTTCCTTTTCTTCCTCTCTTCTTTCCTCCTTCCATCTCTACCTCCATCACACTAGAGCCTTCTATAGTTCCTCTTTCATGATATGATTGGTAGCTCATTCATAGATAAGTGAAATTTTTATATTTCAGTTCACCAATATAACATTTGTGGAAACTCATTGCAAAGCATCTAATTCAGTTTTCCTACCCGAAAATATTATCTGGGGAAAACATATAAGTTGTTCTTCATTAACTGCAAAGCTAGAAGAGTCTTAGTGTCCTCATTTTGAATGCCTGCTCTCTCTATTCAGTGTGGCGGATGGAGATGGTTGATATGGGTAGGAACTATGCCAGTTAGCTGTTGAACTCTGACATAAGCAAATAGGGAGAACACTAGAGCTACAGAAGCCCAAAGAAATGGAGAGAATCAGGAACTAATTTCTACTATTCGTAATAAATCAATATCTACTATGACTATGAAAGTTTATGTTAGTGAGAGGGAAAAATAGGCAAATGTGTTTAAATCAGACAGTGTGGCTTACTGGTTTATATTTTTATCATCAGTTCTGTCATTTATGAAAGGGGTTTAATAATGACATCGTTCTCATATAATTTTTGTGAAAATGAGACAATGAGAGTTGTGCTTACCAGATTGCTGTTCCCTTTCAGATAAGTTGGTGTTTTCTGTCATTGTGATTAATGACACAAAATTTTGCTAGGCATTGAGATCAGAGAGCATCTGATCATAAGGTGGAAACTAAGAAGCAGAGATACTAATTGAAAGAACGCATAATGCTCATTTAGTGCCAGCCACAGAATTTAAGACTATGGTTAATGACTACAATTGGCCACCAGACTATGGTTATGGGGATTAGAATAGTCACTGGGGCTCCAGGATTTCCTTCTCCAAAGGTGCTGGTGAGAGAAAGAGAAAGGGGAAACCTATTGACTAGTCAGGGTAATTGCCTTACTTGAGTGGTTTTCTTAATGCAACCCAAAATCTGTAGTAAGAGCAATACCTGAGAACAACTTAGAAATGCAAGTTCTTCCCATTTGACCCAGCCATACCACTCCTGGGAATCTACTCTGGGAAACCAAAAATACGCAGCAGAAACACCATCCCTACTTTTATGTTCATAGCAGCATTATTCACAATAGCCAGAATCTGGAAGCAACCAGAGTGCCCGAAAATCGATGACTGGATAAAGAAGCTTTGGTACATCTACACAATGGAATACTATGCAGCTGTTAGGAAAAATGAAGTCATAAAATTTGCCTATAAATGGATGGACATGGAGAAGATTATGTTGAGCGAAATTAGCCAGAAGGAGAGAGACAGATACAGAATGACTGCATTTATTTGCATGGCATAAATATATATATATATATATATATATATATATATATATATATATATATATACATATTATGATACCAATATCCAAGGTCAAGTGAAACATATATCAGGAGGTCTTGTCAAAAGTGGAAATTATCACAAATGTGTGGGAGTCAGAGATTAGGTAAGACAGAAAATGGAACAGTGTGCTAATAGTTGTCGAGGGTACTAATGCCAACCTAGAACTGAGCATTAAATAGATGCAAAAGGATACACATGCCAACCTCTTAATGTATGTTCTGTAATCCATAGTCTGGAAGGGAAGGAAAAGAGAGAGAGAGAGAAAGGGAAAGAAATAAAGAACCTGCCATGGAGGGGGCTGGGGAAGGGGGGAGGAACCAGGGACGTTGGTGGTGGGAGATGGGCACTGGTGGAGGGATGGGTGCTAGAACACTGTATGACCAAAACCCAAATATGAACTTTTTAATTGTAAAAAAAAAAAAAAATGAAACAATAAAATAAGAAAAAAAATTAGAAAAAAAAAAGAAATGCAAGTTCTCAGATTCTTACTTGAATTGGGCACTAACCAATTTAGACCTGGGAATCTGTATTTTCAAAAACCACTCCAGGTGAGTCTGGGGTGCTCTAACTGTTCTGCCTTTTCCTATCTAGCAGGGTAGTGTGTGGGAATTGAGAGGCCAGGCCTAGAAGGCAATAACTCTAGAGTGCTTTGGCTAACAATTCAGAAACTTGAATGAGACTGTGACTTTATGGGCAGAATTAGACAGTAGTGCTTGTTAATATTCTGAACATATTAACAGACTTACATTTGACCTGTGAATATGTATCTTTTGTGTTTTGTCTAAATAGATCTAGATATTGCTATGTCTAGCTATTTTTCCGTGAAGTATAATTTAGACTAGAAAGTATAAGCCAAAGACACTGCTGGGGCTATCTATGAAAGCAGAGAATCATCTGCCATCTGGTGGCTGTGTACCCCACCAACAGGGTTTCAGGAGCAATGGTAGCAAGTCAAAGACTCTAGAGAACGAGAAGTGAGTAGGGCATGGCACCTTAGATCTGCATATTTAGGGACAGGTCTCCCCTGAATCCAACCCTATGGTTCCCTCTCAGAGATGTGAGATGGACTAGCGACCAGGGGGACATCAGAATCAGAGGGTCTCTGGAGAGGCAGTCACTATTTCCGAAACTTCATTTCCTTATTTTGAGATGGAGATGACAGTATAGTAATGCCTCTGTCTTCAGATTATCGTTGGGGTCAAATAAGGGAATTGGTTGTAACAGGTGGATGTGTTTGGAAAACTCTTATGAGCTGTCCAGATGTGACTTGTTTATTATTTATGTTTGAAGTTTGGTCTTTAATTGTGGAATTCGCTCTGTGGAGGGATTTAGTTTAGCAAGCCAGGTGGAGAAGGTATTTGGTGTTTGTGTTTATGCTGATATTTTTAAAAAAGAAGGACAAAGCGGAGAGAGATTTTTGCCCTGAGATCAACCTTCACCCTCCACCCCCAAAAACGACCAATTCTATGCTTCACTGAGGTGAGAAAGCAAGAAGACTGAGGAATCTATCCACAATCTGATCAAATCAGCCTTAGTTTTCTTGTCTTTCTGTTGTCTTTCTTCTGGCAGAAGGAACACTGAAGAGAGAAGATTGCATTGAGATTTGCAGCAAGCACAGGAAGAAGGAAGAAAAGATGGAGAAATGTAGAGGAAGAGAGCCAGAGGGCAGGGAGTGGAGATAGTAACAGAGAGGAGCAGAGGGACGGATATATGCCCGGTATCATTGGCCTGATTGATTCTTGGCACTTTCTGTGAGTCTGGTTTTGTGACTGAAACCCCTTTTACTTTCCTTCAGGGACCTTGTGCTTTTGTACACGTGAAGCATTTGGATCAAATGAGCTTAGTGAAAGGGAAGAGTCATACATAGTTGGAAAAAGAGGCCAGATGTCTTTGAAATCATCTAAATTGTCTCTATTTTTTAAATAAAATTACTCTATCCATGGCTGCCAGATCTGAGTACAATCTGCCAGGATTTTATATCCGGTGTGGATAAAGATTTCCAAACTTGAAGTATTTGTCACTTAGCAACCTGGAAGCACGGAATGGTCCACACGGGCTGGGCATTGAACCTTTCTGGGGATCCAGCTTCACTTTCTCGTAGGTGGAGGAGGAAGGTGGGGTTGCATGGCCCCTGGGCAGACTGTCCCTCTGCCCACATTTCTTCCCAGATGCTTGAAGTGAATAAAATGTAAACAAAGGAAGGAAAAGAAGCAGGGAGAGAAGCAGAAAGAGCTGCCTAGAGAGGACCGTTCCAGGGACTGCAGAGTTGAAAAGAAAACACCAATTGTGCTTATGACTTGCTCATTGGTCTTCAGCACACGTCCAAATACTGCTTCTCAAGTGGTTTGGAACAAAGATAGTTTTCTTTTTCGAACAGGCTCTTTTTAATAGTGACTTTTAAAAAAATGATGCACATCATTATTTTAGCTATTTTTCCTTTGTTGAAGTAGAAGGCTTTCAGACATACATGATAGGTCAAACAGTTCTTTTTTAGTATCCCAGAACTCAATCCAAAATTGAATATCAACACTTTCCATGGAGACTGTCTATCCACAACTTTGTTTTACTGGGGGCTGGGAAAACATGGCATAGGCAGTGGATTAATTTTCCTAAGTTTTGTTCCTCCTTCTCTTGATAATTACTGTTTTTTGGTTCCAGCTTCCATTTTCCTGCCTCCACATTCTGGCAAAAGGTGACACTAAGAGGTGGGGCCTGTGGTCCAGATGGAAGTGAGTGTGAACAGTTCCATGTTCTGGTTGCAGTTAGTGCTTCCGAGATGGACCTGTGACCCTGTTCTGACCATTAAGCAACACTAAGAGGAATTTATAAGGGTTATCTAGGAGAGCTCTTCCTAACTTCTCTGTGGAAGGTTTTGGTTATGGCCCTGCTTCACTCGTTCATAATACTTGTTGCAATTTTAGGTACCATAAGGGGAAACAGTGTTTGGGTAAAAGACAGGGGTGCAGAGAGAAGAAACAAATAAATAAACAAAGCTTTGATGTCATGGTTAAGCCACTATTGAGTCAAACAGCTAGCTCCCAGAACCCAAATTTTCCTTGCTTCTCTAGTTATTTATAAACCAATCCATTTCCTTTATTGTTTAAGCCAGTTTGCATTGGGTTTTCTGTTACTTGGAATAAATCATTCCCCTATTGATGCAATAACATTTATTGAGCACCTACTCTATGCCTCACACTCAATAAAAATGGTTTTATGTGTATTATTCACACCAAATCCCCATGGTAACCTGGCAGAGAAGGCACAACACCCCCCATCCTTCAGCTGAAGAACACTCCAGCTCTGTTATTGGAGTGGTCTGCGGCAGAGCTGGCGCTTCTGACTCTAGGAATCAGGCTCATCTCCATGCTCAGATTCTCTTGGCTGACAGAAGAAGGGGCCTGCTTTGAGAAGGAGGAAGATTGCTGAGGGGGCAGCAGAGGGGAGTTCTCAGCCACCAGCAGAAGTGACAATGGCTAAGGGAAAAGCCTTCAGTAGAATAAGCCATGTGTTCCAGGACCTGGCCTGTTCGGAATCCTCCTGTGGCAAACCATCCTCTGATACCACGTGGCTTTCCTCTGTGGCCAGACCACAGATTGCTTTAAATGCCAACACTCTGGACACTGTGAAGAATAATAGTTTAATGACAACTACTCCTCCCTATAAACATTTGCAAAGGCTTGTGAAATTTTATTTTTGTTACTCATGTTCCTAATTTAATATCTTCCCTTCAATCTCCCTTTTCCTAGGTAAGACAAATCTTCTTAAAGGCAAACTCCTGAAATGCCAAGACCTTTGGGACAGAATATGAGTTAATAATCCAGAAGATCGGCTCTGGGTCAGACACTCTTTCAAGTGTCTTCCATGTATAACTTGTACACCAGTGGGTAGTGTTTTGTTATCCTGCTTCTGCTTTGAGAGGTTCAATAGCTTGCCCAAGGTCACACAACTACACCCTGTGCCCTTACCACTATATAGTAATGCCCTTGCTTACAAGCAGAATGAACACCCAAAGCCATCAAAGTTTATGGTAAATAAGACATTTTATACCTAGTGATAGATTTTTTCCAGAAATTCATATTAGCAGAATGATTTGGCAAACAAATATGCAAGGATGTGTATAAGTGCATAAGGATGCTACAGGTTTGTTGATACAAAATCATGTTCTTGATCTTGTTACATGGGAAGAAGTTACCAATAAAATACATTCATAGATTTAACCCTTCTTCTTTAAGTACAAAATCTTCTGGTAAGTAGCTCTTCACTGAAAAATTTAAAATAATGTTTTATTTATATGTATAAATATATGTATGTGCATATATAAAAGTAAAGTCTGTGTGTTTACAAAATTTAAAAAAAAATCAATGCAATAAACAAATATATTAGTACATTATTCTGCATGCTTCTAATAATATATCTAAAAAAGACACAAAACTATGATTTAATAGATTGATATACACAAATGTGCATGTGTATGTGTGCAAATGTGTGTTAGATAGATAGGTGATAGGATTTCCCCACTAATCTAAAGTAGAGCCCTCCATATGAAACATTTTATAAATTGAAATGGCATAAAGTGAATAAGCAATTATTATCCATTTATATGGAAAAACTTTTTGAGTGTTCCCAGATCCCCCAAATAGCACATAAAACCTAAGATAATGCTAACATAGAGTAAAAACAGGAGCAATATGCCTCGTAAAAGTTTCTAGGAAGCGGTTCTCCAGGAGGAGCTTAGTGCAGCCACTCTAGGCCGTGTGGTTGTGCTGCCTTTAGAACAGCTACCCAAAAACACATTGATCCTAATTTCACTTTTCTGATTTTGTCCTAAGAGCAATATTGTTCTTTGTATTTCTTTACATTAGTGAAAATAGGTAGCAATGAAGGCTTTTCTGAAACTAAAAATGGGGTGGAAGGGTGTTGGAGGACAGGCTTAGCTATTCTGGGAGTTTTGTTGTTTTGCCCACTTCCAGCTTAATCTTATTTAAGTCAAGGTTCATTCTAATGAGACCTCTTTTTCATGTAAACACTGCTAGAGGGTGTGGCACTTACAGAAGTCACCTTGATTGAATAACTTCTGACTTATACATCTACTAAGACTTCTATGTTTTCTAGATTGGGCACAGCTCCTCTTTATACCCACTGCACCCAGCGTGGGACAGTTAGAATTTACCAGGAGACTACCACCCTGGCTACGCTGAGACTATAGGAAGACTATAGGAAGGATCATACTAGTTTTTCTCTAAGCAGGCGAGTGTGACCCTTTCAGTACACGAGAACAAGATACTCAGAATCACCCTGGTGCAGATAATAATAAGAAGGACCTGTGGGTACCATCTAAATTACATGAAGCTCATGAAGTTAAGATGTATTTTTTTATATCAGCCCTCTCTCTCTCCAGTGTTTTACAAAAGAGATAATCTTGGTAGAAAGGATTAGACCTTGGCATAACCTTTGTTTATACCTGCAATAGGGTGTGGCACTACACTCTGTTTAGAGTTCTTTGTTGACATGACCCTCCTGATTGGATTACTTTGGTGTTTATAAGGGGCTGACTTGAGGCCCCTTCACCTTTTACCTTTTGACTTTAGGCCTTTTAGCCTTTTGCTTTTGGCTTTTTGCTTGTTGGCCTTTTGCTCCTCCTTCTGGGTAGGACTCAGCTCGGGTGAGATCCTCTCTCTTTGGTGGGAGACTTAGGCTCTTTTGTATGGTCTAAGTCCGGACCAGAGCTAGAGTTTGCTCATTATATTGGAGTGCTGTGGAAGAGCTTTTGTACTATTAAAAGCCTTTTTGGAACTGCACCAGACTCGTGAGTTTTCATCTGTTCTCCCGGCGTCCTCGGAGGTAGAAGAGAACCTCTGTCCGGACACTGTCGGGGACCCCGGCGGCATTCCCGACAGAAGGGTAATATGAACTCTCAAAAAAATGGGGAATAACTACAATTTCATTTGTTCCTCTCAAAAGATGAATAATGATAAGGAAACTGATTAACTCATTTGTTCCCAATACTTAGATGTGACAGAACCAGGAATTGAATACAAGTTGTTTGTTTTTAGGTCACACCTGGCAATGCTCAGGGGTTACTCCTGAGCATTGGACCGATATGGGATGCCAGGATCGAACCTGGGTGAGCCGCCTGCAAGGCAAATAAATGCCCAGACTGCTGTACTATCTATCTCTCAGGCCCATGATCACTTGATCACTTGACTTCCCGTAGATCATCGAACCGGGGGCACCAGTAACATCTCAATATGTCCTGTCACATGCAAGATAGCCCAAGGGCATCTTCCCATTCCAGGAACATAAAGAACCTCAAACCATTCCATCTGTTACTGGTATTTGGCATATCAAATATGACACGGGTAGCTTGCCAGGCTCTGCCCGCGGCAGGCCCATGATACAATTCTTTTTTTACTGAAGTGGGGGAATCTATGCTCTTAACTAAGACTCTTTCCAGAGTGGTAGGGGAAAGGCTTCACGAGAATGCGGAAGCCTCTGGAGCAGCCAGATCAATGAGTCCCAGCAACATGGCAGTGAGGACATGGTGATAGTGAGGAAGAGGAATATGCTAAGTCTTGTGCCCTCTGAGCCTTGTGCTAAGAAAGAATCAAGAATGGTAGAAGTTTGGTGCTGGGAAGTGACAGGGGGAAAAACACAAGCTTCTGGACACAGAGGGAAAAACTCCATGAATCACTGGGAATTGATATTTTGGGGAGTATTTCCCCTATTGGGTAAAACAGAGAAGCAGGTGACACTTTCATTTGATACAGGGTGTGCAGATGGAATTTTGTTCATGGTGTATAAAACTACATAAAGCCAGCACTCATTAAGACAAATAAATTGACTCACTGTGTAAGATTAAAGCAAATGGATTGTCCATGACTATCCTGGCACTAGGAAGAGGTCTTTTACCTCCCTTCCTCACAATCCTAACCTTTCTCCACCCCCCCAACTCTTTTCGGTGTTCTATTTCTGCTAATCCTTGCTAAGAAGTAACTGGTGAGCAAGAGGTTAGCTGGTGGGGTCTCAAGGTGTGACCTTTCCCAGGGGCATTTGCATGTTAATAGAAGATACTGGGAACTCAGGAATAGCCTCCAGGTCTCAAATGAAAGCTTTGCCCTAGGTGGATGAGAGGGTGGGCAAGACCCCCAGGGGCCCCTGCTGAGTAGGCCTTGTGGATTGGGCCTGTGTGGAGGGCTGCTGCTCTGGGCTTGCCTCCAGCTGCTTTAACAAAGAAGTGGTTTGGAGAGGAACAAAGAGATTGTGTTTATCCCCAGGCAAGAGTTCCATTGCCAGGGCTGGGTGCGCAGTGCCCAGCTCAGAGTTTGAACTCAGTAGGCTTTGCTAAATGCTTATTTGGTGAATAAACGAAGAAAGGAGAGGGGGAATGGGGAGGGGGTGATGGTACTCTCCCCCCACCTCCACCACAGCCCCCATGACCCCCCCACTTTTAGCATTGGTTTCCCTGGGCCTTTTCAGCCTAACAATCCAGGTTCAAAGACCTGGGCAACTTCTTTCTAGTGATAAGAACATCACCAAGAAGAAATGTCTACCATTCACATTTTATTATTTTTCCTCTTAAAAAAAAAACCCTCAAAACTTGTGCTGAATTGCATGACCTCACTGACCAGGTTTCACGTTCCTCTTGAACTGTGGTTAAAGCAATCTCTTACTTAACTATGGTCAAAATGCAGAAATAGAATTTCTCTGTGGACACTTCTTGGGCACACACCCTCGGGTCCTATGAACGGAAGGCAAGGGGGGGGCCAACAGGGAGGGAGCGGGAGGACAAGACTACTTTTCTGTTTGGCTGAATTCATCAAAAATGTCCAAACCCCATACAGAACATTCATCACTAATTAAATCCTCGCACCATAATTCAGAGAAAACAATTACAGCATTTAGAATTTTTAAAGGAACTATTATTGCTGCCTTGGCCCTTTTAAAAAATTATGTTCCCCAAAGGACAAAATGTGATCCATTAATATGTATGTATTATTACTTTTTTTGTAAGGGGAAGATTGCTGATGCCTGTGAATATGGAAGCATTTATCGGTCGCCGACAGCCGCCTCGTTGACTTGCAGTTTTAAGTGCAGTATTTTCTCCCATCTAAAAGGCTATAATATTAATTACCTTCTTACCTTTAGCCGGTGCTCTGGTACTTTCTGTTCGTATTTTCTTCCTACTTTGCCACGCTGTAACTGATTATTGAGTGAAAGGGTTGACCAGATTTAGGAAGAGTCAAAACCACTACGGGGGAGATTGGACAATCATAACTCAATCGGTCGGGTTCACACCGATTTCTCCCACGCACCTCTGGAAGAGAACTTCAGCTCAGGAAGGCGTTTTCAATTTTTATTTTTATTTTCAGTTGTGAACCCCCTGTGTGGTAGGTTCCTGACTAGTCAGTCCCCAAGCCAAAAAGCATTCTGAATTTCCAAGTTAAATCTGAGATTCTTTGGTGTCTCTGGGGAGCAACTAGGCTGTAATTTTTTCCCCCTTTCATTTTATCCTTCTTTGTTTTGATAATTTAACAGAGTTGTCGGAAGGTGAGGTGAGTTAGCTGTATGGCACCGAGGACCACAGTTGGTCTCTAGTAAGAGGTACTGTTTGCTTTGTGTGTGTGTGTGTGTGTGTGCACATGTGAGCACATGCATACTCACATATGCAAATATGTACATACATACATACACGCGTGTGTATTCATATCTAAAAGCACAACTCAGAAATTTCCATTCAGCTCCCTGATCAGTCTATTGTCACATGCATTTGGCATTCATTATCCATGAGCCTGCGGCGCCTCTGGTCCTGTACCCTGGCTAACAGTGATTTGGTTTATAGAGATCATATGGCAGGGAAACAGACCTTGAAAGACAGAGCTCTGAGAAGCACATTTGATGAATTTCCTATGATTTGAGTCTGGGTTTATTCTTCCCTGTGGCGGGGCAGACACCCCAGAGCACACAGAGCCAGCCTGGGAGCCCGGCTAGGAGTGGAGGCTTTGACAATAAGCACACTGTTTTTTTCCTTCACACATCTCGGGTTGCATTTCCTATCTGGGGGGGAAAAAAAGAAAAGGGAGCCTTGTAAAGGATCCAGAATCTGGGCAGGAAACCACACAGAGTGAAGGTTGCCATTGTCATTAGCAATTAATGTAACCACCAGGGCTGGGAGGAGAAAGCCCAGCCAGGCAGAGGGGGTTGGGAGGGGAGAGAGCACTGCTCAGCGCCCCCAGTCCCCAGACCCCAGCCCTGGTCATTTAGATCCCCCTGCTTACTCTGGAGAGCTCCCACAGCTCCCAAATGTGTTGTTTCAAAACAAGGTGCTCAGGATTTTGTGGGCCATGGATACATCTCTGACACCCAGTGTCCCTTTCTGTAGCTTCAAGTTCAATTCCTTAGTCTCCTTGATATTTGGCAGTTTTCCGAGTCTGCAGACACTTACAGAGTCTTTGCTGAGGGTATCCCTGTATCCTGTGTACGGAGGGGTCTGGGAGAGGATCTGGGGCTGGTTTGAAGGATGCATTGAGTGTGTGTGTGTGTGTGTGTGTGTGTGTGTGTGTGTGTGTGTGTGTGTGTGTGTGTGTGTTTTGAGACATGGTCTCATTTATGCATACTTCGACTCTATTAGGTTTTGTTTTCTCCTGCTTTAGATCTGAAATCAGTAACTGAGCTAGCTGGGATCTGAACCCAGGCAAATTTCCCTCTTCAAACCTGTGCTTTCATTCTTGAAGTTACCCTGATTCTAAAAGGGTTCCAGGAAGGTATTCAGTGTTTCAATGACAAATGACAAGGTGTTGTGCTCTATGATGGGCTTTAGCTTAGGAGTTGCTCAGAAGTCAGAGATGAGAACCCCCTAAACTAGTCCAGTACAGCATTCATGGAGGGCTTCCTGGAGGAGGTGACTCACATAGTCTCTGATGTGTCTTGTGTTCAGATAGTAGGGGAGTTTATGCTGGTCAAGTTAAACAGTCTGGAAGGGAACATTAATGAACTAATATCTCCGAATTGCTCAGTATATGAATGTCAGAATGTCCCACATATCAAGCTGGTGACTGAAAATATGTGCTTCTTATTTTTCACTCATGGAGGTCTCATCTGGCTTGATCAGAGCTAGAACTGCCAGCATTTCTTCTATACTTCCCTTGACTCAACCCTCTCTACGGCTTCCCCTTCTGCCTCCCCACTTTGTCTGTCTCCCTCTTCATCTCTCTCTGCCCCCACGCTCTCTCTCTCTCTCTCTGGTAGTTTAAAAAATGCCACTTTTCATTAATGTGACCAAAATGTCATCAAGTAGTTTAATGCTCTTTAATGTCCTTGTATCGTTTACGTTTTGCGAACAGTGTGGAAATGAATCCCATCTGTGGGTTCAAGAACATCAAAATAGTTGGACAGGCTATTTAGACGTGCTACTTCACATTGCATTAGCGTGTACAATGTCAGGGGCCTGAGCCAAGTGGCCTGTCCGGCCCAGCCCACCCCTTCCCCAGGCCTGTGAGGGACAGATCGCTTACCCAGGAACTCAAGAGTCAGTCCTGAGGATGGGGCTCTGGAAGGCTGCCCAGAGGCCCCGACAAATGTGTGAAGCCCAAATAAAAAAAAATGAGGAATGATTTAGGAAAATGTCTCTCTCTTCCTTTCTGGTGCCAAGATGCCCCAACAATAACTTTTTCATCACTTGGATGAGAGGCTGCTGATAGTAGGCTGCTGTCTGACTTCTTCAAAAGTAATGAGCTTCTCTCTTTCTCTTTCCTCCCTCTCTACCTTTCCCACCCGCGGATCTCCGGGAAAGAAAATTGTGGGGCCAAAATTAAACTGACAGTTTGTTGGGAGGTAAGTGCAACTAAAAATGACTGGAGAACATCAAGCTCCAAGCTGGCCCCTGCTCGTTCAGGCTCCCTGGAGGACCCTGGAAGGTCTCCAGTGCTTCCCCACACCCAGCACCAGGTGCTGATCTCAGGGCCACAGCTGGGCTGTAGCCTCCAGTGGAAGGGGGCAGTGAGGCCCTAATTCTAGAATTTCTCCTGTTCTTGGATTCTGGCTCCTTACTTTCTAGAAGTAAGGTACTGAGTGAGAGAATACTATGTTTTCTGATGTGCAAAATGAAACAGCTAATAGAAAACATAGTTAAATGAGCTGCTGAGTGTAAATTTAAGTCCTTACAGGAGTGACATGAGACTTGCTTTGTGCCCCACCTTTGCCAGGACACTGTCAGTTTAATGCTTTCAGAGGGACTTGGCCTCTCCCCACCCTGCAGCAGAGCTTTAGGCTGAGTATTTCCTGGACCTTCTCTCCTGCAGAGAGCCCAAGTGGTGGGGGCTGGGGACTTGGGCTCCAAAATGATCTGGCTTTTTTTCCAGCTCTGTGGAGACCCCTTCATTTTAATGCATTCCCTGGGAAAAAAAAAGATAGGGCTTTCTTATTTCAGAAAAAAAAAAAAAACCAGCGACCCCTCCCCCACTTCAATACAAAAGCTTCTGTTCTTCTACACAGGGAACCAGAGTGACTTTCTAACTGTTAATCATTACAGCAGAAGGAATAATAATCCACCTTCCTGAAGGCCCTTCATCTCTTGCCAGGCAATTTTAGCACATCTCCCCTCTTTATTTTGCATTTGCCCCATATGAGCACCCTTAAATACTGAATAAGCAAATAATTTCTGATGGTTGTTTGACAGTATTCAGGATAAGATCATTTTGTTTTTCTAACCCAAACAAATTAAGAAAAGAAGTTTTCTTTTTGAATGGGCAGAGGATTCTTCGTTTCTCAATTGCAGAAGATGTGCATAGCGGGCTGAGCACCCCTCAGGCTGTAGTCGGTATATGTAGATAGTTATATGTGGGTTTCCCTGGGGACCTATGAGCAGGCTGCAATAGCTCCAACCTCTGGGTATAGGACAGTGATTTCCAAAAGGCTGGAGATCTGCCCCAAAGACCTGAATCATCCCTTGACTGGTTGTTCGACCTTGGATAAGTCACACAGTCTAGCCAAGCTTGAATTTCTCATCAGTGTGAAATAAGGCAATTTCCTCTTTGTCTTGTGGCTTCCCGAGGTCCTGCCTTGGGAGTTGAGCTTATGTTCGTTCTTCAGATTTTTCCTGTGGTTTTGCTAGATCCCCTGAGTGGGTCAAATGCTAGAGCCCTCCACTGACCCATTTGCTTACCTGTTATCTATCTAACACTATCTGTGGATGGTGGGTGTCATGCTATGGCTAAGATCATAGGCCTAGGAACTAAACTGCATGATTTGATTCCTGGCTCTGTCTTTCGATAACTGGTGACCCTGGATAAGACCCCAAACCCCTCTGAAAAAATTAACAGCATCTATCTCAAAGGCCTCCCTATGGGGCAGAATTGAATGGGCTAAAACTCACGGCGCTTAGCCTGCTCCTGAGGCATACCCACACCATCTATTGTTCTCTCTTCAATTATTTAGCTTTTCTTTTGAATATCTCACTGAGTTGTCTGTGAGCAATGAGTGTTGTGCCTGTTCTACCACAGCCGTTCACTGAGCACAGGTCTTCACACCTGGAAATGTTCTTGATCACTTGCAGAATTATATTGAAGGGGAAAACATGTAATTGTGTTTTGTAAACTATCATTCAAGAAAAATTTCAATTATTCTCTGAAAAAAATTTATTAAATGAAATAGCTTTAGGAGACTCTTAGGATTGCTGTGCTATTATCATTTTGATCTGTTCACTCCTTGGTTTATGACTCACCCTGCTGTCATTCTCTACATTTAATTCTTTTCTTCCTCGTTTGTGCTAAGTAGTCCTGTCAGGGAAAATTAAAACACTACCTTCTGATTTGTTAGTATATTCAGAGCAACTTTTTTCTCAGTCTCTCTCTCTCTCTCTCTCTCTCTCTCTCTCTCAGTGAATAACCATGAGATACACAGTTACAAAGCTTTCATGATTGGATTTCAGTCATACAGTGCTCCAAGACCCAACCCTCCACCAGTGTATATTTCCCCTGTGTCCTTCCCTTCCTCCCTCCCTCCCTTCCTTTCTTCCTTCCTTCCTTCCTTCCCTCCCTCCTTCCCTCCCTTCCTTCCTCCTCCCTCCCTCCCTTCCTTCCCTTCCCTCCTTCCCTCCCTCCCTCCTTCCTCCCTTCCTCCTTCCTTCCTTCCTTCCTTCCCTCCTTCCCTCCTTCCTCCCCCCCCTCCCTCCCTCCCTCCCTCCCTTCCTTCCTTCCTCCCTCCCTTCCTTCCTTCCTTCCTTCCTTCCTTCCTTCCTTCCTTCCTTCCTCCCTCCCTCCCTCCTCCCTCCTTCCTTCCTTCCTTCCTTCCTTCCTTCCTTCCTTCCTTCCTTCCTTCCTCTCCCTCCTCCCTCCCTCCTCCCTCCCTCCCCTCCCTTCCTTCCTCCCTCCCTCCCTCCCCTCCCTCCCCCCCCCCCCCCCCCCCCCCCCCCCCCCCCCCCCCCTCCCTCCCCTCCCCCTCCCTCCCCCCCTTCCTTCCTTCCTTCCTCCCTCCCTCCCTCCCTCCCTCCCTCCCTCCCTCCCTCCTCCTTCCTTCCTTCCTTCCTTCCTTCCTTCCTTCCTTCCTTCCTTCCTTCCTTCCTTCCTTCCTTCCTTCCTTCCTTCCTTCCTTCCTTCCTTCCTTCCTTCCTTCCTTCCTTCCTTCCTTCCTTCCTTCCTCTCTCTCTGTCTCTCTCCACTTTGGGGCATTATGGTTGCAATACAGATACTGTCAGACCATCATGTTTCATCTTTTAGCCACTTTCAGCACACATCTCCCATCCAGAGCGATCCCTTCCAACCATCATTGCCATAGTGGTCCCTTCTCTATCCCAACTGCCCTAAATTCACTTATAAATGGGTGGACATGGATAGTATCACACTGAATGAAATGAGTCAGAAGGAGAGGGACAGACATAGAATAACTGCACTCATTTATGGGATATAAAAATACATAGCATGAGCCTAACAGCAAAGGACAGTAGAAACAAGGGCTAGGAGGATTGGTCCATAGTTGGAAGCCTGACTCACTGAGTATCTCTTACAGGGAGATCTCAGACTCTGAGATGCTCCAGGCAGGAAGCATAGCAATACTGGATTCCAGTCTCAGAGTTCAGTATGTAAGGCTGCTTCAGGAATCCAGGCTTGACCACATATAAACTCCTACACCTTTCGCTGCAGTAATCCATAATCACCTGATCCAAACTGGACCAAAGTCTTTCCTTAAGATTTGTTGTGGTGACTGACAGACAGACTCTTTCCTTTGAGGTGAAATGCTGAGCAAAGGTAAGGCTGACCACATCTAGAGAAAGTGCTTGCTTCTTCCACGCTGCCTGAAGGCATCCCATCTGGTGTAGGAAAGAGAAATGGACAACCCACAAAGTGAAACTGGTGGTGAGGGAGAAAGAACGTATTGGGGGGTTCTTTGTTTTGGCAGTAAAACTCCCTTAAAAACCAATATAAGCCCCATTTTCCCTACTTGTGCTTTATGATGCTACCTACTATTATCTAAAATTCCTACCCTTGGAAAGTTTGAAAAATGAGTTAAGAGATTGTAAACCTATGGAATGCGCAGGAATATGAAACAGGGCTCTGTTTGTATCTGTCTTGTTGACATCCTTGTCCCTAATGAGGTCATTTGAACATCTGTAGCATATCTACTTGGAGCCAGTTAACTGGAAATGACATTAGTCACTGTTAACACAGTGTCTCTTCCACATTCTCCCTTGGACTGGTGCTTTGGGGACACTCTGACACAACTCAGAAGTTCTTAGGACTCAGACATCAAAGAGAAGGATATAGTCACCAGCAGCCCCTTGTCAAAATATTGAGCATTTTACATGCTGGCTCCCAACCTTTCAGACTTTTATAATAATACTTCCCTTGAATTTTTGAAGATCAAATGTTCAAACACAAAGCACTGATCAAGTCATGATATACGTATTTCCCCATTCTCTATGAATCCACCTTCATATGCTCAGATCACACTAACATCAATGCCTTGATATAATTTTATTGAATTTCATCTGCTTACTTATATTTATTTTTTCCAGGAATGTTTATTGAGACATCATGATTTACAACATTGTGGATCATAGTTGTTTCAGGCATGGTGTTCCTGCACCAATCACGCCACCAATGTCCCCTTCCCTTTCCCAACATCCCCAGGTTCCTTCCCACTGCCAAACCTGCACTCTTGACAGGCAAATAACACATTTATTTCATAGTATTTGGTTCAATAAAACTTAAAGGGAAGGCAAATAGAATTATCAGAAAATAGATCAGCAAAAGTTGATTTGTGATAATTGTTATACGTTTCTAACCTTTCCTAACCTAGTAGAGCACAACCATATGCACCATTAGTGAGTGCCATACTTGGTGACACATGATGGAAAGTTCTTCCTTTCCTTTAAAGGAACTCTTTTAACATTTTTTGCAAAATTGGTCTCAAGGCTATGAATTCCCTGAGCTGTTGCCTGTTCATGAAGTCCTGTGAAGTTCCTTCAAATTTGAATAATAACCTAGCTGGATAGAGTATTCTTGGTTAGATGTTCATTTCATTGAGTTTTGGAACTATGTCCTACCATATTTTTCCGGCTTGATATGATTTTAGATCCACAAGTTTTGGTTAGGTTATGTGAGCTTAACTCAAGAGAGGAGTGTTTTCAGTAGGACTTCATTTTCATTTCTTAGCAATTATTATTAGACCTTTTAAGTGAATGAAAGGGGCCAAGGATTACTATTTTTAAGGGTCTTAAAGACCTGAGCTCTAAAACTGTCTTATTTTCTGTCATGATTGCTCACTTTGGTTAATCAGGGAGGCCCGCCAGCCTGAGGTACAGACAGTCTGTACATGTTCTACGTGCCAGGTCTGAGCCAGGGTCTTCTGATTCCAGCACCTTGCACTTACTAATAGACATTTCCCTATTGTTGATTCATAAGCGTGCTATTCCTAAGAGGGCTAAGATTTAGGAATCCGAAGGTGGCTCTGAGCTCCCACGGATGAAGTGTGAAGAGAGGCCATGAGACTCCAGTACAGTTTATTCAAGTTAAGGAGAATCGGACTGTCATCCTGATCGATCTCAGTCATCAGAAGGATCTCTATCTTTTCTTGGTGTCCCTTTCAGGCTAGATCCTTATATGTATTTACACCAACAAGTTGATTTTTTTCATAAACGTTGTTTTCCTAGAAGCTTTCACTATTTCCATCAACACAAGTAACTAGGCAACTACACTATGAGTCTGTGGAAAGTTTTGATGGAAGAGAGCAAAAAGCATCATTTCACAGATGAGGAAACTAAGAGAAGAGCTTTGAAGTAGCAGAGGTAAAACATCAGATAAAAGTCAACTTTCCTCTGAGAGCTCTGCTCTCTTGTAATTGCATGAATTGATGGGGCCACTGGGGCCCCAGAGATGCTGGTCCAGTGTCCTCATCAAGCAGATGGGGGAACTGAGGCTCAGAGAGGCTCTTGTTCAAACTTTATAATTCATTATGATCCATGGTATAATTCAGTTTTTATAACTAAATCTAGTATGCCTAAGGGTTTGTGTGGCTTGCTAAAGATGAATGGGAATGTATCGTGCTTATTCATCTATCCAAACAGCAAACTTTCATTCCTCATTGGAAATTAGGACATCTCACCCACACGTCTCTGTCAGCTAGTTCCTTTTGGCTAGAATTGCTTCACCTGGCAAAGCCAGCCACTGATTAGGGAGCTAGAAGAGGCCAAGCACAAAACAACCTGCACTATCCATTTCTTTCCTTTTAGAAATGTTCCCTCTCTGATGTTTAGAGAATCTTTTTCACTTAATTGGCTCAGCCCTAAACTTTGGAGCTAACCTGAATCCTCTTTGTCTTACCTACATATAGTACCTAAAAGAAAAGTATGTTTATTTATGCTTTCCAAGATCTAACCAGTTATGTCTTGTTCATGCCTTGCTGGCTCAGTTTGAGTTCAAATTATGGCCAAGGTATTCATTAGGAAGTAACCTTAGATCAATCCTCTCCCTTTGGAAAGACCAAGTGATGAGTTCCTATCACATTCAGAACAAAATCCAAAATCATTTCCATTACCCAATCCATGATCTTAACTCTCCAGTCACACTCAGTTTCTGGCTGGTTTCAGCATGCAGGTTCCCACAACTCAGGGCCTGTGCCTCTGTTCTCACCTTCCACTATAGTGCCTAGGCCCAGAGACTGACAAGGCTGGTATCCTCTTGTCTGCTCAAATATTGCTTCCCTTTACTCTTAAATAAAAGTGCAAGTTTATTTCTCTTTCTATTATATCCGGTTTGATTTTCTTTATAAAATCTATTACCATTCGGTGGGACGGAGTGCTAACACAGCAAGGGAGGGTATTTGCCTTGCACTTAGCCGACCCTGGTTCTCTCTCCTGAATCCCATATGGTCCCCTGAGCACTGCCAAGAGTAATTCCTGAGTGCAGAGCCAGCAGTAACCCCTGAGTATTGCCAAGTGTGACCCGAAAAGCAAAACAAACAAACAAAAATTACCATTGGATTGATATCGTATATTTATTTATTTAATCACTGTGAGGTGCAGTTACAAAGTTGTCCATGATTGGGGTTCAGTCATTAATGTTCCATCACTCATCACTTTACCAGTGCACATTTCCCATCACCAATATCTCCAGTTTCCTTTATGCCCCCTCACCCCCACTTGCCTCTATGGCAGGCAATTTCTCTCTCTCTCTCTCTCTCTCTCTCTCTCTCTCTTTCTCTCTCTCTCTTCCCTTTTGGGCCTTATGGTTTGCAATACATATACTGAAAGGTATCAGGTATATCCCTCTACCTATTTTTTTTTCTTTTTGGGTCACACCTGGTGACACTCAGGGGTTACTCCTGGCTCTGCACTCAGGAATTACTCCTGGCCGTGCTCGGGGACCATAAGGGATGCCGGGGATCGAACCCGGGCGGCACAGGCTCGCCGCGTGCAAGGCAAACGCCCTACCCACTGGGCTATCGCTCCGGCCCCATCCCTCTACCTATTTTAACACTCAGTTCCAGATCATTGTTGGGAATAATCAAAATAATCATTCCCAACTATCTTTGTCATGCTTATCCCTTCTTTATCTTAACTGCCTTAATTCCCCCCCACCACACACACACACTCTTGTGGTAGGCTTCCAACCATTGATTATTCTTCCTGGTCCCTGTTTTCCCTGGCATCTTGGATATTAGCCATCACTTGACTTGATCACTTGACATCCCGTTCGTTATTCATTGATTTGCTCCAGCGGGCGCCAGTAATATTTCCATTTGACCCTATCATGTGCCAGTGTAGCCCAATGGCATCTGGTTGCTTCAGGAATACAAAGTGCCTCAAACTGTTCGTTCAGGGTCTTGACGAAGAAGTCTGACCATCTTGTAGGTGGGCGGCCACATGATCTTTTGACATCCTGTGGAATTATATATCAATATATATAAAGGCTCTATATTATATAGAGCCTTTATATATATTAAGGTTAACTATATGTGTTAGCTTTAATCTATCTCTCTATCTCTCTATTTCTCTCTATCTCTCTATCTCTCCCTCTCTATCTCTATCTATCTCTCATGGGGAGGATCATGTTGAGTGAAATTAGCCAGAAGGAAAAGGACAGAGAGAGAATGACGACATTTATCTGCATGATATTATCTATCTATCTATCTATCTATCTATCTATCTATCTATCTATCTATCTATCTATCTATCTATTATCTATCCCACAAAAAGAATGCAGTCATTCAATATCTGCCTGTCTCCTTCTAACTCATTTCATTAAGCATGATACTCTCCATGTCTATCCATTTATAAGTGAATTTCATGACTTCATTTTTTATAACAGCTTCATAGTATTCCATTGTACAGATGTATCATAATTTCTTTATCCAGTCATCTGTTCTTGGGCACTCATATTGTTTCCATATTCTGGCTATTGTGAATAGTGCTGCAATAAACATAGAAGTGCAGATGGCATTTCTGCTTTGTGGTTTTGGTCCCCCAGTGTATATTCCCAAGAGTGGTATTGCTGGGTCGAATCGGAGCCCAATTTCTAGTTTTTTGAGGAATGTCCATATCATTTTCCAAAATAGCCAGACTAGTCTAGTCAGTACTCCCACCAACTAAGAATGGAGTCTCTTTTTCCCCTCATCTGAGCCAGTACTGATTGTTCTTGTCCCTTTGGATATTCTTGTTCCTTTGGATGTTTTCTCTATGGTCTGAGATATCTCATTGTTTTGATTTGCATCTCCTGATGATTATTGACATAGAGCAGTTTCTTCATGTTCCTTTTAACCATTTGAATTCCTTCTTTGAGGAAGTTTCTGTTCATTTACTCTCCCCATTTTTTGATAGTTTTGGCTGTTTTTTTTTCCTTGTAAAGTTCTACCAGTGTCTTATAGAACTTTGATATTATCTCTTTATTAGAGGTGTACTGGGTAAATAATTTTTCCCATCCCATGGACTGTCTTTGTAAATTAGATACCGTTTCTTTTGGGGTGTAGTAGTCCCATTTATTTGTCTATGCTCCAGTTTTTTTGGTCAGTGGGGTTTTTATCTTTGAAGCTGCTTCTAGATTTAATGTCATGAAGGATTTGCCTTTGTTTTCGTCCCTGGATTCAGGTCTGATGGTGAGATCTTTAATTCATTTGTTTGACTTTTTGTACATAGTATTAGAAAGAGGTCTGGGTTCATTTTTATATAATTAATAACTGGCCAATTTTCCCCAAGAATCACTTGTTGAAGAGGTAGCCAAAGCAGTCCTTGCATAAAAGAAGATGGGAGGCATCACCTTCCCCAACTTCAAACTGTATTACAAAGCAGTAGTAATTAAAACAGAATGGTATTGGTATAAAGACAGACCTGCAGACTTATGGAATAGAGTTGAATATCCTGACACAGACTATCAAATATATGATCATTTCATCTTTGATAAAGGAGGAAAAAATATGAAGTGGAGCAAGGAAAACCTCTTCAATAAGTGTTGCTGGAAAACCTGGGCAGCTACATATATTTTAAAAAAGCAATTGCATATTTATTATCTAATACACATTGTCTGTTTATTTCCTATAACTGTAAAGTTTCATGAAGACAAAGACTGATTTTTAGTACTTTATTCTCAATGCTTAAAATCATGCCAATACACAATAGGGTCTCATTAATGTTTATTGAATGAATGAATGCCCAATCATTCATTCAATAAGGGGTTAATGGAAACTCTACAGATGACTGATGGTGTCTGCTTCATTAAACTTTTCAGTTTTAATTTTTTTAGAGTCAATGAACAGTTTATGATAGTCACTTACCAATATGTTATGTTTAGATACAACAGATAGTGGGCAGGTCGAGAGGTGGGGTAAGTGTTGTACTGACTTACTGCTGCTTGGCCAAGATTTGATCACAGGGTTTCAACTCTCTAGGGCCACAGCAAAGCCAAGAAATGAATTGTGACTTCCAGGGGCAGTATGAATGTGTGGGCTAGACTCCATTTGTTATCTCCCTGGTGACAGGCAGGTCCCCAGTGATGTCATCTGAGCATCTGCAGGCACCTCTGCCAGGAGCCCACTAACTGGAAATGACATCAGCTACCAGCAAAGTGACTTGGGAGCCCTACAGACACGTCCTGCTGATCCCCGTCTGGAGCTCATCTCCTGCCTACCTGGAAGTCTTCTGGATGGCACTTTGGCAAACAAAGAGGCATTTGAGAAGGAATTAAGTTGACTTTAAAAGATAGCCTCAAAGTGTTTCCCAACATATTGATGCTTACGTTGAATTATAGGTGCTAATAAAGCTGTCAGAGCCTTGGCTGGAGAACCAAACTCAATCTGAAGGATACTTGGGAAATGATGAGCACTCATTTGGGCCAGAAAAATTGGTCCCTGGCCCAGCTGGAGACTTCCACACATTACATAGCTAAGAAAGGCCTGAAATTTATCCATGTCAACTGAGTTGCTTATTGGCCCAAAGAATGGAGTCTAGTCTTAAAGCAGAAATGATCTTTGCTAAAGGCTTCATGTTCCATTGTATTCTGGGATATCCTCTTACTTTTCCCTTAAAATACTTAGCATAGCCATTAAATCTGGTGACTGTTACAATTTTCAGTAAAGAAGAGTATTTAAAGTATTAAGGAAAAGGAGACATCACAGCATAACAGTTCTCCTTCTGGGATTTACCAATGATCAGCGACTTTTGAGTTCATTATTTTGTTTGAAAGATAAACCACAATGAAGACCCAGATCTCACGTTGTTACAAATCAAACATGGTTGCTGGGAACTTATTATATCTGTGTTTGTACTAAGTTCTATCCAAATAATGAATTTTGAAAGTATTTGACAGTCCTATGGTCAATTTTATTCACTCAGTCACTCACTCATATCCATTTATTCCAACATATATTTATTGAGAAGTTATAGCACACCATGTCCTGAGCTAGACTCTTGTAGCAGGGAATAAGATTCATAGCAAAATCTTGGATTTGGTGACATAAAATACAATCATGATCAATTGCAAGTACAGTGAGCATTTAAAAGTCTGTGGTGTCAAAGGCTGGCACATATCCAAAAGGGCAAGGACAACAAGTGCTGGCATGCATGCAGGGAGAAAGGGACTCTCATACATTGTTGGTGGGAATGTGGACTGGTACAGCCTTTTCGGAAACAATATAGACATTACTCCAAAGACTAGAAATTGAACTCCTGTTTGACCTAGCCATACCACTCCTGAGAATATACCCAGGATGCCCCAAAACACACAGCACCAATACCATCTGCACTTTTATCTTCATAGCAGCACTATTCACAATAGCCAGAATCTGGAAACAACCAGAGTGCCCAAGAAATGATGACTGGATATAGAAACTTTGGTACATCTACACAATGGAATATTATGCAGCTGTTAGGAAAAATGAAGTTATAAAATTTGCCTATAAGTGGATGGGCATGGAGAGGCTCATATTGAGTGAAATTAGCCAGAAGGTAAAAGACAGATATAGAATGACTGCATTTATTTGCATGACATAAACATATATATGTATATATACATACATATATATTATGATGCCAATATCCAAGGTCAGGAAAAACATGAATCAGGAGGTCCTGGCAAAGGTGGAATCTATCATAAGTGTGTGGGAGTCAGAGGTTAGGTAAGACAGAGAAGGGAACAGTGTGCTAATAATCGCCGAAAATGATAAAACCAGCCTAGAACTGAGAATTGAATATAGGCAACAAGATACACTGGATAACCTCTAAACATATATATTGCAGTGCACAATGTGTAAGAGAAGAGAGAGAGAGGCGAGCGAGAGAGAGAGAAAGAGATAAGAGATAAAGAACCTGCCATAGAGGCAGTCTGGGGGAGGGGGAGGAATTAGGGTTATTTTGGTGGGATATGGCCACTGATGGGGGGATGGATGGAACATCCATCTGTCATACAGTGTTCGCTCATACAGTTCCAGCTGTACCATTCAGCTGGAACACTGTATGTCTGAAACGGAACATGAACATCTTTGTAATTGTATATCTCACGATCGTATAATAAAATATTTTTTTTAAAAGTCTGTGGTGGTATGAGAGGAAATCTGGGCATAATCCAAGTCTGAGGCCTCAAGGGAAGATGATGTAAGCAGGTAAATAAAATCTATATTCCAAGGAGTAAGTGAGAGTTGATGATAGCGAAAAGCATGCCCAATGAAACTGGCGGAGCTATTGCTACTGTGTTTGCCCAGCAGCTGCTACAAGTTAGCAGAAACATGGTGGCTTTAAACAACAAAAATGTATTCTCTTACATGTTCTGCAGTTCAAAAAATTCAAAATAAGTTTCATTTGGTGTTGGTCAAGGCTTAGGCAGAGCTGTTCTTTCTGGAAGCTCTAGGTAGGGTTTAGTCTTTGCCTCTTTAAATTTGTGGTAGCTTCTATTGAATTGAGCCTGGCCAGAAGACTGGTAGCCTGCGTTCTTGAGCCTTTTGCAAATCCCACATGTTTCGGGTCGGGTGTCATCAGTTGTAAATCTTGATTTCCTTTTGTGATTTCCTTTGATCTTGCTGCTTTCGTATTCTATCCCTATCTATATTTTTCTTTTTTTAGTTTCTTGGGTTTTGTTGGGGTTCTACTGGTATCCTCGGGCCTCTTGATCTTGAGGCAAGATTCTTTATCACTTCTTGACAGTTTCTTCTTGGTTTTCTTCCTCGGACCCATGATCCGTTTGTTTCTTCTGCTTCTCGACTTTTCTCTCGGAATTTGAGTCTTTTCATCCTGTGTTTTGTCACTCTGATCCTATCTTCTATTTTCTTTGTGCCTCACCGTGTTTTTTCTATCATATCTCATTCTTATTCTCCTCTATCTGTCCTCTTTTTTTGTTTTCTTGAATCCTTAGTCTGATTCGAATTCTCCTGTTTTGGAACAATAACCCCTACTACTACCGGAAAAAGATGGGAGGCATCACCTTCCAACTCAACTAATTATAAAACGCTGGTTTGGAAAAAAACAACTACTTTATTGAGTATCCTGACACCCTACCCAAACCAATGGTTATGGCCTCTTTTAAACTCCACTGTAAAATGTTTGACTCACACCACTGGTAAGTCCAATCCTACCATACTGAAAAATGGAAAAACCCCGTGGCCTAACTCCCGAACACTCAACTAAAGCTTCTACACCTCAAAAACTACTAAGATACAAAGCATCCGGGGAATTTCACCATACTTGGGTCTAATCAGCACGAGAACAAACAAACAACCCCATGAAAACAAATTAATGCAAAAACAGAACCTTCTCAAAAATACCCACACCAACTCATGGGGGACCCTTTTTGGCTCTTTCTAAATCTTTCCACTACCACCTCACTCTGACAAACCTCCATTAAATACAAAGGTATAGGTCTTCACCGAGTGTTTAGCAAAAAGCAATGTCGGGTACTAATGCCACCTAGAACTAATAGGCAGATTCACATACAACCTTGTGTTCTGTAACCATCTAAGAAAAAAAAAAAAATAAAGAACCTGGACTGGAGGGAGAACCGGGTTTTTATGATGCACTGTGAGACGGGGCTGAAACTTGACCAAACCCAAACTACTTTTTGTATATCTTTTATGGAGATGGCACTGTGGCGGGGCTGAAACCTTATGACCAACCAAATGAACTTTTTATTTATATCTTTTTTTTGTATATCTCCGGTGGTATAATAAAATACTAAAAAAATTTGTGGTAGCTGCTGGAATTCCTTGGCTTTCTGTCCTTATCACAATAGTCTCTGCTACATTCTCATATTGTCGTCTCCCCCTTCTGCCTTTCGACTCCTTTGATTTCCTTTCATGAAAACACTTCTCTTACATTTAGAACTCTCTCTGTAACATAGGAAACTCTTCTCATAGCAAAATCCTTAACTTTTCAAAATCACATTTGCATAGGAGATAACAATCACAGGTTCTGAGGGTTAGATATTAGTATTCATTATATTTTAGGATGTATTGCATATTAGGATGTGATAATTTGGAATATATTTTCAGGCTACTACAGCACAAAATATAAGAGAATCTGTGGAATGTCTTGAGTGAAGATATAGAATGATTAATAGATTCTGAATGTCTGCAAACCTAGGTTTGCAGGCTGGATCCTTCTCTCTCTGACACTGGGAAACTAATTCAACATAAGTCTTGATTTCTTTCCTCCCTTGATTTTCTGTACTTACTATATATGATTACTAAAAAGAATGAAAAAATTCAAAGTATTTAGAGAAGTGCCTGACAATAAATGTTAGTTTTATTTTCATTTGTTACCTATTTCTAATACCTATTTCTTTTTACTTTGGGCGCCTTGTCTTTTCCTTTCTTTTCCTTGTCTAATATCTTTTCCTTGTCTAGCATCTATTTCACTTGTCAACTATTTCTCCAGCTTAATTGATAAGTTGGCATGTAACATACATGTTAAAGGCATAAAGTATGTTGATTTGATGCACTTTAATATTTCAAAAGTGTCCCATATTCACAATATGGGTCAGAGAGACATAACAGAGGGTAAGGCTCTTGTCTTGCATGTGGGTGATCATGGTTGGATCCTTGGCTTGCATATGATGCCCTGAGCACTGCCAGGAATAATCTCTCAGCACAGTGACAGGAACAAGGTCCAAGCCTGCCAGGTGTAGTCCAAACTAAAATTATAGTCATAATGTTGACTAATACTTCTATCAAGTCACATAATTATCATTTTTTCTGGTGAAAACATTTAATATCTAATCTATAATCAACTGTCAAATACATATTTTATGTTGATTTTCTACTCTACATCTTTACTAAATCTATTAGCTCTAACAGGGTTTTTGGGTGGACTCTCTTGGGTTTTATGTAAATAATATCATATCCTTATAGAGATAATTTTGTTTCTTTTTAATTTGGGCGCCTTGTCTTTTCCTTTCTTTTCCTTGTCTAATATCTCTGGCTAAAACTTCCAGTGCTGTGTTGAATAAAATTGGTGAGTGTGGACATTTTTGACTTGACTTGTTTCTTATCTCAGAGAAAATGCTTTCAGCACTAAAATATTGAACATGATGCTACTTGTGGGTTTTTCATAATTTTGAGGAATGTTAAGAGTTTTGGGCTCCTCTTTTTGGGCTCTCTCTTTGTGAGCTCACATCCTTCTTGGGAGTTTTGTCTTTGTCTCCTCTTTACTGGGCCTTTACATGTGGTGGCCGCCATCTTGGCCTACATGTTGGGCTCCTCTTTTGGGCTCTCTCTTTATGAGCTCACACCCTTATTTGGGAGTTTTGTCTTTGTCTCCTCTTTACAGGGCCTGTACATGTGGTGGCTGCCATCTTGGCCTACATGTGGCTGGGGTTCTAGCTGGGAATCCTAAGCACCAGGTTTTTCCTATTGCTGATTTGTATGCCTGAACCTGTGATAAGTAAAGCCTTTTAAAACTGCATCGGATTCCTGAGTCTTCATCCATTCCCGCATGCTTCGGAGGTAGAAGGGAACTCACTTCCGGCACTGTTGGGGACACCGGTGGCATCCCCAACATCTGGCGTCCCTGGGTGGCCATCCCTGCATCTGGAGGTTCCACCGAGATGTTGATAAATTTTTCCTGAAGCTGGGAGCAGCATTCAAACTGTGAGTTAAAATGGGTTACTTCCCGGAGGTTTTTTCTTTGTTCTGGCTTCACCTGTTTCTTCAGGTGCTAGTAAAATGGTGTGGGGGGAGGGAATGGGGATTGGGGTGGCTGAGGGGCACTGGTGGGGCGGGGCTGGAACACCGTGACCAAAACCCCAGCGTGAACACGTTGATTGTATTCTCACGTGGTATAATAACATGTTAAAAAAAAAAAATATGTTTCTTTATGTTTTCTGATACCTCACACAGGTATAGTGCTAACTCCTGAAATTCCACAAAATGAATAGTAAGTTTGTATTAATTTTAATCTGCTTTAAAAATAATTTCTTATTAAAATTGTATTTTTAGTATATAAATTGAAATTAATACCATGAAAAAAAAAAGTGGTGACTTTTGTAACTCCTGCTTTTCTTTCAGAGAGTCATGAAATTAAACCTAGCAAACAGATTTTAAAGACTTGACGACAACCTAGACGAAGAAAAGAAACCTCCAGAGGAGGCAGACTCTCAAGCCAAAAATCTGCCTGGAGTTAATACCTCCGAAGGCGAAGATGCCCCTCTGATGGAGACTGAATCTCAAGTTGAGGGCTTCCCTAAAATTCTTACAAACTCTGATGAAGACGAAGGGAGGAACAGATTAATTCCCCAAGCCTGTCCAGGCCTCAAAAGGCTTGTAGTTCCTCCTGTTCTAAATTTTATAGTCAAAGACCAAAGTTCTGGAAGCTTCAACATTCCTCATGACTGTTCTTTGTTTTGGCCTTTTCTGATGTTAACTCTTGTGATTTTTGGATAAAACTGCACCTCTCCCAATGGGAGCTGAGTGCAAGTCCTGGAGAGCAAGTTGTTAAGTTTAAAGTAGAGTTTTTCCTGGACCTTTGGTTTAAGGAAATGAAAAGGCAGATTTTTTGGTGGCATCTTTTATTTAATTCAGCTGGAAAAGAGCTTTAGGCTCTATCTACAGTTGCCTGCCATCTTCATGTGCACCGTAGCTTTCCAAAGAAACAAGCCGGACTAAACTGTCCGCTTTTCATTTGTCTGTGCTTTGTCCCACGTGGCTAGAGGTTTGCAGACAATTAAGTCATGTGATTGGATATGTATGGCAAACAACTTCTGGCAAATGGATAGTTTTGGCGAATGATTTATGGCAAATGTTATGGCTAAAGACAAAGTGTTAAACATGCTCAAAAAACTTTTGAAATTCAGTTATTGAAGCGACAAAAAAACAGATATCTTTAACAATATCCACCTTAAATTTGTCTCACTACAAGAGTATGCTACCCGCACGGCAGAGCGTGTTGTATTTGATATGCCAAATACCAGTAACAGTTACAGACTTCATTCCTATGACCTGATGGAATGGTTTGAGGCTCTTTATGATCCTGAAGCAAGCAGGTGCTCTTGGGCTCTACTTGCATGGGACAGGACATATGGAGATGTTACTGGTGCCTGCTAGAGCAAATCAATGATGAACGGGAAGACAGTGATACAGTGATAAGAGTTTTTATTGTTAATTATGTCAAATGCTGTCAAACACTTTTTCTCATTTATTGATATGATTTTCTTCTTGTTAATGTTTCACTTGTCACTTGTCTTCCCGTTGTTCATTGATTTGCTCAATTTGCTTGAGCAGGCACCAGTAACATCTCCATTTGTTGGGAATGAGATCCATTATTGTTACTGTTTTTGGCATATTGAATATACCATGGATAGCTTGTCAGGCTCTGCCATGGCTCTGGGTTCACCCAAGGGGGCCCATTTCTATGTCAGACCATCAACCTTCCAGGGTCCACTGGGCAGATTACTGGGTCTAGACAATCCTGTCCGCTGTCAGAACCTAATCACATGATCCAGCAAGACTGTGGACAAAGTTGGGAAGTGGTAGCTGCAAATGGTCCTAAGAGGAAAATGAGGAAGAAGTGAAGACGCAACATTGCTTTTCTCTTGCCATCTCTTTGGTTTCTCTCATAACCCTCCTTGCCTCATTCCCATTTCTATTTCTCTCCAATTCATATAGAATAGAGTAGGTATTACTTGGGGGTTTCCCCACCATCATCGAAGCACTAGCCAAACAGGGCATTCAAACCCAATATATCAAGATCCTTTTTTTTTTTTTTTTTACATTTGCATGTTATTTATTTATTTATTTTTTATTATACCACCGTGAGACAATTACAAAGGTGTTCACAATTGATTCTTGGTAATACAGTATTCCAGCACCCATCCCTCCACCAGTGCCCCATTTCCACCACCAATGTACCCCCCCCCCTCCCACCCACCCCCCCAGGCTGCCTCAACAGCAGGTAGCCCTGTTTCCTCTCTTTCTCTCTATGTCTCTCTCTCTGTCTCTGCATCTCTCTCCCTCTTATCAAGATCCTTTGTGAGCTGTATTACGAATTCACCACCAGGATCTCACCATTCTACAAAGAAGTGATCATCGATGTCAAAAGAGGGGTTCGACAAGGTGATACCAAAACTCTTCAGCGCCACCCTCGAGACATCATGCAACAATTAGAATGGGAAGGAATGGGAGAGAAGATAGACAGTCTGCAACTACACCACCTCCACTTCGCTGATGACATCGTTCTAATAACACCAAACATTAGCCAAGTGGCACAAATGCTGGCTGACTTTGACCAAGAATGTGGAAAGATGGTCTACAGCTGAATCTCAGCAAAACTATGTTCATGAAAAATAAACTAGTTCCAGAGGCCCCATTCACTCTCAATGGAACAAACATCTCTGAATGCACCAGTTATGTGTACCTAGGTCGAGAAGTCAACATGATGAACAGCCTAAAACCTGAGCTGTGCAGGAGGAAGAGAGCTGCATGGAATGCCTTCAAAAGCATCGAAGAAATAGCAAAAAGGACAAAGAACCTCCGACTCTGGGCACATCTCTTCGACTCCACCCTTTTCCCTGCATTAACATATACCTCAGAGACCTGGGCCTTATGAAAGCAGGATGAGAACGCTATTCGGGTCTCCCAAAGAGTAATTGAAAGAGCTATGCTTGGAATATCACGCCTCACTCAAGTGAGAGAAGGAATCTGGAGTTCCGACCTCTGTCGCTGAGCTTAGTTCTATAAACAAAATCTCTAGTTCTCATAACTTTAGTCACTTGTTCCATTACTATGTTTCCTATATCCCACATATGAGAGAGATCATTCTTGTTATTTATTATGGAAGTTACACACATAAAAATTAATAAAGCATAATTAAAATTAGCAAAATTATAAATCAATGAGTCTTATCAAAAGCTGTATGTTTTCTAATTTCAAAAGGTATATATGAAGAAGAATGCCTTCCATCACCTGTCACTTGAAAAACCTAACTGGCTTCAATTCATTTTCCACCAGTGAGCCAAAAAGACATTTATAAAGACAAGTTGGCTTTTGATTTGCCCCTACTAAATTAAGAAGGACACATTTATTCCTAGTTTGCAAGTGGATTTTTACGTTTGTAATAATGAATTAATATTTAAATGTTCTATATCTTTTCAGATGAGTTTTCACATCTATGAAAAATTTTATTATAATCTTTTACTTAATAATGTAGTCTTAAGCATTATATTTTCTAACACAAAGCCAATATTCTCTTAGATAAATCACATACTTTTATAGTTTTATTCATAAGTTTTTTAAATTTTCTTGACTCTCTTCTTGTTGTTGCTAAATTGTATAGTTTTTGAATTTATTTATTTCATGTGAATTTTTAAATGTATCAACATATAATTATGCATACTAATCACTTTTTAAATTGATATGGAGGAAGTTGAGACAGAAAAATAAATAAAGCTTTTTTTAAAAAATGATCTTCAGCTAGCTAGAACCTCCTTAACTCATTAAAATCAATGCTTTTTTTAATAAGTGGCAACTAATAACTAATGTTGGGTTTTGAGAGGGAATGATCTTGATTTCAAAGTCAGTATTCTTGACTGCATTGTGTATTCACCATAACTATAGTGATGTGAATGAAGTACTTGGACCACACTCGGCTTCCTAGAGCAGTTGCATTGAGGCCTAATAAGAGACCTTATATGACAGAATTTTTTCTTATCTTCCAGATCACTTTGTCTAACATTGACAGAGCAATGTCTCTTTATTTTTATTATTATTATTTTTGCTTTTTAGGTCACACCGGCGATGCTCAGGGGTTACTCCTGGCTCTACACTCAGGAATTACTCCTGGCAGTGCTTGGGGATGCCGGGAGTGAACCCAGGTCAGCTGCGTGCAACGCAAATGTCCCACCCACTGAACTATTTCTCCGGTCCCCAATGTCTCTTTAACTTTAATAGTTTGACATTGCCTGTCAATTAATATTTTACCCTATTCCTAGACTTATTATTTACTTTATCTTGGTTTGGTTTCCTTGGTTCATATTATCTTGCGTTTTGTGCTGAAAGCCTCTTCCCTCAATGGTGAGAGTGGCAGTTTCTATGGACCATGTCTAGCATCATCCTTCATTTTGACCAAGACCTATATGTTACACTATATATAAATATATGTATTTGGCAGGGGAGGTATAGTTGGGATAGGTTAGGCCATACCCAGGAGAACTCAGGGCTATTTCTGCCATTTTTGGTTCAGGAGTGAGTGTTGGTAGTACTGGGAAACTATAGATTGTGCCAGCTTTCAGGGTCAGGACAGTTGCACCTTCATGACGAGCAAATGCTTTACCACCTTCACTGTCTCTAGCCTGCTATACTGCATTATGGAGATGGTAGTAATGTAAAATAAGATAAACTTGGGTGAAAAGTGGAAGATGTTTTACTTCATTTTATAAAATTTTATAATTTTACTTGTAAAACTAAAAAAAATCCAGGAAATAACTGTCTTCAGGCGTGGATGAGTCTAGGGACATAATCAGTGCTGGGAATTTGTCTTATTTGTCAGCACCACTTTCCTTTGAGTTACCTTTTTGGGGGACATTCTATTTCATGACAAGTTATCTACTAACCCTAACAACTTCTATCATTATTCATTCCAGTTCAGTCAAAAAGGTTTAAATGTTAATCTCATTTTATCTTGTTGAGTCAGGCTTCTCTGTAAGCCAATCACAGAAGCAAAGAAGATAAAAGGTTTTTTGTTTTGTTTTGTTTTATTTTCTGAGGCATCTGAAGGTGCTCAGAGCTTACTCCTGGTGCTGTGGTCAGGGATTGCTCCTAGTGGTGCCTGGGGGATCATTTGTGGTCCCCCAGGAACAACAACTTGAACGTGAGTTGTGGAAATTGAAACTTTGATGGATGAAAGGAAAGCAACCTGCCCTCTTTACTATCTTTTTGGCTTCAAGATGGAATAAGTCTTATCCAGATAGACAAAATATGGTAGAAAAAGAACCTCTGACTGATGGATTTGTATACTATTGCCCAAAGAAGGGAAATTGAAGGTGAGCCATAAAAATCTAATAAATATCTACTCCATTCACAAATCCTATGAGATTTGTGGTCTTTATACTTCAATCTACTTGAAACTTTCCTTTTGAAACAGCTTTGCTTCGCACTTTACCAGTAGAAATCTTCCAGAGTCATACTCAATTTCTTCTTTCCCCAAACTTCTTTATCTTAAGGGTAAGCTCTTAAGCTGTTTTTCTATCCTTTTATCTAAGTCTTTGGTTAGGTTCAAAAGATAAGTCATCTGAGTCTGGTCCATCTCACCTTCCCTTTTGCAGCAGGGTTTAGAGTATTCATAGGTATATCAGAAACTCTCTTACTAGTTGCAAAATCAATGACTGTTCCCAGTTGAGTTATGAAGAGAAAAACTTCCAAAACAACAAGTGGCAACATCACAGTATTAATGAGTTGAAGTATGCCCGATCCTTTCCCTTCGCCTTTTCCTCCTCCCCCTCAGATTTCCACTTTATAAAATTAGAAACTCTCCAAGCTAAGAGTAGCCTCAGGAACGACTAGTGTAGGCATAGTGCTTTCAGGAAATCTTCCAATACTGATCCAGTTTTCCTTTTTTGAAGCAAGTAAAGGGGTATTTTCTGGTTCTCATGCCAATCTTATTCTAAGATATTCTTATTCTTTGGTTTTGTCTGATGCGGAAACTGGCTTGCTAACTCTGAGTTTCACTTTATACTCCTGCCTGTAATTGACCTTTCAGCGTGTTTTCTTTGTGTGTGCCTCTTTAATTTTGTTTTCCTCTAGTATGTGAGCTTTTAGGTGAGCAGCCTGTAAATCTCATTTTTTCAAGAAGGTGAGGCATAAACAAACACTGATGGAATGAAAACCTCACCAGTGACATGTGGGACTGAAGCTAAGATTCTGATCTCTCCAAAGCCCAAGTTTTCCTTGATTTCCTGTTGCCTGAATGCCCCCTCTTGCTGGAGCGGTGAGTGGAGGTCCCTACAGAGAAAGGCAGGAGGATCGAGTTACACTTGGAGCTGAGAAACAATATGATTCACTTCCCATCAGCACTCAGATGCCTTATTCTTTCCCCCACTAGACATGAGCTCATGGAATTCTATTTCATGTTCCTTTCGATAGATTTTCCTTTCCTGGAGTAAGGTTAAATGGAACTATTATGGGGATGCATTCATCAAGAGCAGCCATTGGATAGTAATAGGATAATTGGACCAGCCCTGGTACCACAGAGATGATAGCTAGCATGGCGCTAAGAATTTGCAGAGGCCACATTACGTGGTAAGGCAGTCCATTTTGAAAACTTTGGCATAGGTCCCTAGCACTGTTTTCCTTCCCGCAGCGTGATGTGAGAACATTTACAGTGCATGCCTTGTTTAAGCATAAGCCAGGCACTGTGTAGCCTGGGAGGTGCATTCCACCCCTTGGAAAGCCTCTGTCTAGATGGATTCAGTTCCTCCAGGCTCCGTGTATATGCATGACAATACTGTGTGCACCCCACAATTTCTGTGGTTAGCATACCAATGTGAGGGGCAGCTGAAAGTGGAGCAAGGAGCAAATATTTTGCCTATTTATACTGAATCATTGTGTTTTTTCTGCTACTGGCTTAGCTATACTTTTAAATCAGGAGAGTAAAAAGGTTTCATTCTTCTTACCAACTGGAATCTCTTGGGAGCCACTACCTAGAACAATGTGTTGAGAAGGATTCTGAAGGTACTTGGTGACTCAGGTAAAGTTCTGTGATTGATTAGTGAGGTCTGCCACAGGTGAAGGTGGGAAGTTAGCAGGGGACACACCTGTCATTCCCTACTAGGCCAAGCATGCTAACATTACTGAATAGCTACAGTTTCTGCTTTCTCCTATCTACTCCCCCACACTCCCCACCAACATTTCTAAGTAATTCTTTTCTTGTGAATATTACAAGTTGCAGCATTTAAATTAGCACGACTTAAAAAGTTACTTTTAATAACTGGCTCTGCCTACAAAAATAAATGTGCCTTCTTCACTACTTCTTAATCCTTTGATAGTGTTCTTTTTTAAAATATTTTTGATAGTGTACTTAATTAAGTAGCGTTCCATACCTTGAAATGAGAGATTTAAGTCTGTGTGCACCTTAGCTTTCCTCCAAGACTATAAGCTTTTGATAACTAAAATAAAATTTCTTTTCTCTCTGTATTCACATGGTCAAGCACTGAAATAAAGACTAGAATTGGGGAATAGGTCTCAGTTTCTTTGTTCTAGTCTTCACATTTTACAGATGGAAAAACAGAGACTAAGGAGAGTTGTCCAAGTCACATCCGACGTTAGCAATGCTATTTATGGTTCCTGTACTTAGACTCCTGGGATGGAAGAATTGGAAGGATTCTGAGAGGCTGATTGGTTTGGCTTTGGTTGTCAGTGAAATGATATCACACCTTTGCGTGCTGCTTCTTTATTTTGGGCTTTGATATACTAGCTCATCGTGATGACTTTGGAACAAACATGACTTTACGGTGAACTGTGACAAATTAGTTTTAGAAATACTCTGGGAGTCAGTTGTGAAGAAAACAAACAAATTGGTTCACTTTCACCACAGAAAATCATTGACATTATTATAGATCTCTGTGATTGAGTGGCATAGAAAACAAAACAAAGAAAGACATATCCTTATGAAACTTAAAATTCTAGGCATGCATGTGTTTGGCTTTACTTTGACTATCTTGCTAAAATTTCACATACTATCTATGATAGTTAATATTAAAATCGTGCCCATTTTGCAAATGAGAAAACTGAGGACTAGAAAGACGTAATTTATAACGGTGCACAACCGGAAGTGACTGACACTGTATATCTATCTTACATATTCTCTTCTAGCCTGTGAACTTGAAGATTGGGAGTGAGCAACTGCCGCCACATTAACAAGTAGAAAGCTCACACTCAGAGAAGGAAGGCCAGTAAGCCAAGGCCTCACAGCTGGTTTGAGGGCATTGCTGAGCTCTCTAACTCCCAGAGCAGTTGCTTTCCAGGCCACCAGTTAGCCTTTCTTTCCCATGCTGAGGGTAGGAAAGAATGAGATAGACAAAATAGATGGGTATGATGGTTCGGCAAGATTCAAGAACACACAATTTATATTACAGACACAAGTTACAAATGAGATGGTGGTAGGGTGGAGAACAGATCTTCAACACATCAGATATTTCCCTAATTGACTCAAAGGCCATGATTGTATCAAGTTCCAGAAATTACGAGTGAACCAGACAGTTAGGCCACTGTAGCTGGTTGGTAAATTATTGGCTCAAGTGTTGTAATTATTAAATATGAGAGAGAGAGAGAGAGAGAGAGGAGAAGGAGGGAGGAGGGAGGGAGGAAGAAGAGAGAGAGAACAAGAAACTCAGACACTTAGTCCAAGATAATTGATCCAAAAAATTATGGGTTCCAAGAAGGCCAGCACTTGCTTAAATTTAGCTTTGGACTCTACTCTTGTCACACGCACACAATGACTACTGTTTCCTGGACTCCCATTCCACACACAAAATCTGCCCCTCAGCTCTGCCAGCCCACAGGAACAAAAGAGATTTTGATTCTGATTATTTTTAAACTTTAATGACAAATCTTTTCCTTCTCCACATTAAAAATAAAGGCTGTGCATAGTACCATTAAGGGACTGCTTGCTGTTTCTTGATTCTCAGAGGCACTTACATTGTTTAAATTTTAATTTCCGGGTTGAAATTTTTATTGAAAACATCACTATCTTCCTAAACAACAACAGAATCTCTCCTCTCTTGTCACACGTACTGGCTTTCTCTGTTACCTGCTCTCATTCCCCAACAGGTAACTCTCTTTGGTTCCCTTGACCTGAGAGTTTCTTCTTGTCCTGGACCTTGATGTGCTACTTCCATCCTGTACTAAATAAATGCCTTTACTAACTTCTACTTTTGTACACCTGAAATTTTTCTTAGAAGCAGGTTGAGGACTTAGGTGGTCACATTTGTGACCCTCCTCAGAAGTAACATTCCTGTAATGCCAAAGATGATTATGAGG
This sequence comes from Cryptotis parvus, assembly GCA_021461705.1. NCBI lineage: Eukaryota > Metazoa > Chordata > Mammalia > Eulipotyphla > Soricidae > Cryptotis > Cryptotis parvus. The sequence continues at coordinate 315,150 of JAJIBD010001664.1, forward strand.
ATGATGATGGTAGCAAACCTTTGCTCAGTATTTCCTGTGGGCTAGGCCTGATTCTAGGTACTTTTATGGGCAATATACTACAAGGAAGTGGGTTTGTTATTCCCCTACATAATACAAAAGGAGAGAGATTTTGAGAAAACGTTGTATGAGGGAAGGCAAAAGAATGCTTTAAGATTCTAGAACAGCCTTCTTCAATATCTTTACATCTGAAGATCTGCAGCTGTGTGGCCTAGTGGTTCACTGACCAGCAGTTGAAGACTGCTTTGTTAGAACAATGTTAGTAGTCACAGATACACTAGAAAAATATATGTTAAGGACTTATCCTAAACTCAATTTAGTATGTCACAAAGAGAGAAGTATCTTTTGTTAATTTTCTTGGGTAAGCCAATGGAGGTCTTTGTGACAGAAACCTCCATTTGAACTGAACATGGGAATCAGATAGATTTTTATTTATTTATTTATTTATTTTGCTTTTTGGGTCACACCTGGCAATGCTCAGGGGCTACTCCTGGCTCTGCACTCAGGAATTACTCCTGGCGGTGCTCAGGGGACCATATGGGATGCCGGGATCGAACCCAGGCCAGCATAGGCCAGCCAGTGCAAGGCAAACGCCTTACCCGCTGGGCTATCGCTCCGCCCCCAGATAGATTTTTTACATGCAGAGAAAAGGCTAGGAGATATCATTAGTTAAAGACAAGAAAACTGGATCTATGGTTGTGAATGTGGTTTCAACTATGGGGGAGACGAAGGTATAGAATTAAATGGGGATTTACGCACATAGTGATCTTTGAAGGACTTTAAACATCAACCTAATGATACTGGTCTTTCCCCATGGACAAATGAGTAATCTAAGGGTTTTTATCAAGGGAAAGACCAAGTTGAAATTTTGAAAGACCCCTCTAGCAAAGTGAATGGGAAGCTAGAGGAAGTGAGACAACAGACAGGAAGTCTAGAAAGCTGGATGGTGAGATACACTGTCTTCCAAGCTCTGTGTCTCACCATGCCAGCTTCTTCCAGGTGATTGACCTTGGGTCCTAGGCCTCAGCTTGACTACCAGGTTGTCCACAGGCCCTAGCCTGCCCTCAGATAGCTCTCTGCTGCCCCCACCTGGCCCAGGCAGTCCCTGCCACAGTTCACTTGCAAGGCCAAATTGTATAAATACCACTATGCCTACTGAAATAGTTACCACTAGGTGAGTCTCAGGACATATGATGTGTACTAAGCAGTATTCATGCATTTTATACACAATGAATGATCACCTCTCATAGTATTCCCACAAAGTGGCTATTATTATATTTTCATTTCATAGGTAAGGAGACGAATCAATCTGCTTTATCCTCAGAATGATGAGATGTGAGTGGTTTACCATATACTTGTTCCCAATTCTGGGATTACTGCCTTAGATTCACTTCACACTGATCAGAACCTCTTTAGGAGGGTCAAATAAAGGTCTGGTTACTGCAGGGAGGTGATGTACTGAAGAGAGCATGAATAATGTGGGGGGGAGAATTGAAAATGGTCATCAGATCCTGGAGCATGGCTCTGAGACAGAATTTTACCCAGGTAATAGAGGAAGGAGACAAGTAGAAACATCCTAAAAGGAACCACAGGTGAGGTCAAAGTAAGTTTTCAAACATCTGGCTGTGACTGGTGTACAGGTGTGAGCCTGGCCTTCTGTTTTGTTGGTTTCTTTTACTGCTCAAGTAATCTTTCAGGTTTGACAATATTGGCGGGTTAAGGTTTAACTCTTAGGTGATCCTATTAGAGAAAATCCATGAGCATATTCCAAGTTAGGTGCAGGATCCTAAGGGGGCCCTTGACAGACAGGTAGGATTTTTTGGAAGGTGGGGTTTGAGTCACACCCATCTGTGCTGGGGAATCACTCTGGGTGGTGCTGGATGGGCCATATCAGGTGCAAGGACAAACTTAGGTTGTATGCATGCAAGACAAGTGACTTAACCTCTGTATTATCTCTTTGTCCCTCAGGGTAGATTTTTTTAAAAAATTACACATTGTTTTATTTTCTTTTTTTAATTACCATGAGATGCACAGTTACAAAGTTGTTCATGATTGGCTTTCAGTCATATAGTGTTCCATCACCCATCCCCTTACCAGTGTACATTTCCTACCACCAATGTTTCCAGTTTCCCTCCCAATGCCCTCCCCAACCTACCTCTATGACAGGTACTTTTCTTCTCTCTCTCTCTCTCTCTCTCTCTCTCTGTCCCTCTTTTATCCTTTTGAACATTATAATTTGCAATACAGTACTGAAATGTTATCATGTTTGTCGCTTTATTTCGACACTCAATTCTTGTCCAGAGAGATCATTTCTGACTATCTTTGGCACACTGGTCCTTAATAGAGGCATTCTAGGGTTAGAAGAAAAGCTGTTAGCTAGCAAGAGGGAACAAACTTAGAGGAGCACTATGTGGAGACATTAACTCCCTTCCCAGACTCGCCTGAGGCCATCTTTGGCACAATGAGATGACACCAGTTCTGCAAACAAATTTCAGACAGACTGGTAGGAAACTATAAAGAAAATCTACCCAAAGTCAAGTACATCCCACAAGTCAAGATCTGGTGAGAGTAGGCATCCTTGTCTTGTCCCCAATCTTATGGGGAAGGCTTTAATTTTTTCCCTATTGAGAATGACGCTTACTGTGGTCTTTTGGCAGATGGCTTTTGGTAGACATTGACTATATTGAGGTAGGTTCCTTTGATTCCCATTTTATGGAGACTTTTTATCATGAACAGGTGTTGGATCTTGTCAAATGTTTTCTCTGCATCTATTGATATGATCATATGGTTTTTATTTTTTCTCCTATTGATGTGGTGTATTATGTTGATTGACTTACAAATGTTGAACCATCCTTGCATTCCTGGGATGAATCCTACTTGGTCATGATGTATAATCTTTTTGATGAGTTTTTGGATTCTGTTCATTAGTATTTTGTTAAGATCTTAGCATCTGTGTTCATCAGGGAGATTGGTCTGTAGTTTTCTTGTGTGTGTGTGTGTGTGTGTGTGTGTGTGTGTGTGTGTCCCTGCCTGCTTTGGGTATCAGGATGAAATGTGCCTTGTAAAAGCATTTGGGAGTGTTTCTGTTTCTTCTATATCCTGGAAGAAAAGACCATTTCCTGGAAGAGCTTGAAAAGGACTGGCAGTAGGTCCTCTTTAAAGGTTTGGAAGAATTCTCTGGTGAATCCATATGGACCTGGGCTTTTGTGTTTGGGCAAACTTTTAGTTACTGTTTCAATCTCCTTGATGGTAACAGGCTTATTCAGATATTGAAGATCATCTTGTTTCAGGTGTGGGATGCTATAAGACTTCAGGAATCTGTCCATTTCTTTCAAATTCTCTTGTTTCGTGGCATACAAACTCTCAAAGTAATCTCTGATAATTTCTTGAATTTCTGTGGTTTCTGTTATGATGTTCTCTTTTTCATTTCTGATTATATTTATTTGGGTTCCCTCTTTTCCTTTCCTTATGAATCTTGTAAGTGGTTTGTCAATCTTGTTTATTTTTCAAAGAACCAGCTCTTGATTTCATTAATCTTTTGAATTGTTTTTTGGGATTCCAGTTCATTGATTTCTGCTCTAAGTTTTATTATTTCCTTCTTTCTGCCTGAGTAGGGCTCCTTTTAGTTGGTCTTTTTTTTTAAGATTTTGAGCTGTGAAGACAGGTTATTTATATGGGCCCTTTCTTCTTTTCAGATGAATGCTTGCAGAGCTATGAATTTACCTATTAACACTTCTATTCAACATAGTACTGGAAATACTTGACATAGCAATCAGGGAAAAAAGGAAATTAAGGGCATAAAGATGGGCAAGGACGAAGTCAAGTTATCACTATGTGCAGATGACATGGTATTATACCTATAAAACACTAAATTCTCTACCAAAAAGCTCCTAGAACCAATAGAAACCTATAGTAGAGTGGCAGGGGTGCAAAATCAATACCCAAAAGTCAATGGCTTTCCTATATACAAATAATGAAAGAGAAGAAAGGGATATTAAGAAAATGATCCCATTCACAATTGTGCCACAGAAAATCAAATACCTAGTAATTAGTTTAACTAAGAATATAAAAGACCTGTACAAGGAAAACTACAAATGCTTCAAGAAATAAGAGGACACGAGGAAATGGAGACACATTCCCTGCTCATGGATGGGGAGAATTAACATTGTTAAAGTGGTAATACTCCCTAGAGCTTTATACAGATTTAGTGTGGTCCCTATAAGGAAACTCAGGACATTCTTCAAAGAAGTTGACAAAACACTCCTGAAATTCATATGGAAAATAAACCCCCACGGATAGCTAAAGCAATCTTTGGGAAAAAGAAGATGGGAGGTATCACCTTTCCCAACTTCAAACTGTACTACAAAGCAGATGTAATCAAAACAGGGTGGTATTGGAATAAAAACAGACCTGTGGACCTATGGGATAGAGTTGAGTATCCTGACACTCATCCTCAAATGCATGATCATTTAATCTTTGATAAAGGAGCAAAAAGTACAAAATGGAGCAAGGAAAGCCTTTTCAACAAGTCGTGCTGGGAAAATTGGGCAGCTATATGCGAAAAAAATGAAGTTGGACCTCTAACACCACGGGCAAAAATCATCAAAATGGATTAGAGATCTCAATATCAGACCTGAATCCATAAAGTACGTCAAAAGAAAATATAGGAAAAAAAACCCTCCACGACTTTGAAGCTAGAGGCAACTTCAAAGATGAAGCACCACTAATAAAGCATTTGGAAGCAAAGATAAACATATGGGACTACATGAAACTAAAACGCTTCTTCACCTCAAAAGAAACAGTGAGCAAAATACAAAGACAGTTCACAGAGTGGGGAAATAATATTCACCCAATACCCATCTGATAATGGATTAATATCCAGGATATATCAGGCACTGGTAGAACTTTACAAGGAAAAAACAGCCAACCCCATCAAAAAATGGGAAGAAGAAATGAACAGAAACTTTGGCAAAGAAGAAATTTGAATGGCCAAAGGCACATGAAAAAATGCTCATCATCACTAATCATCAGAGAGATGCAAATCAAAACAACAATGAGATATCTCACACCACAGAGACTGGCACATATCCAAAAGAACAAGAACAACAAGTGCTGGTGTGGATGCAGGGAGAAAGGGATTCTAATCCATTGCTGCTGGAAATGTTGACTGGTACAGCGTTTTGGAAAACAATATGGCCAATCCTTCAAAGACTAGAAATTGAGCTCCCATTTGACCCAGCCATACCACTCCTGGGAATATATCCTGGGAGGCCAAAAACACACAGCAGAAACACCATCTACACTTCTATGTTCATAGCAGCACTATTCACAATAGCCAGAACCTGGAAACAACCAGATGACTGAATAAAGAAACTTTGGTTCACCTACACAATTGAATACTATGCAGCTCTTAGAAAAATGAGGTTATGACATTTGCCTATAAATGGATGGACAAGGAGAGGATCATGTTGGGTGAAATTAGCCAGAAGGAAAAGGACAAATAGAGAATGACGGCATTTATTTGCATGATATTATCCATCCACCATCCATCCATCCATCCATCCATCCATCCATCCATCCATCCATCCGTAGTCCATCCATCATCTGTGCGTCAGTCCTTCCGCCTGTCCATCTGTCTGTCTATCTGTCTGTCTTTCTATCTATCTTTCTATCTATCATCTATCTATCTGCCTGCCTGCCTGTCTGACTATATATCTATCTATCATAGGATACCTATATTCAAGGCCAGGCAAAACATATATTAGGAGGTTTTGTCAATAGCTGGAATCAACTGGTAGTGTGTGGGAGTCAGAGGTTAGGTAAGACAGAGATGGGAACAGTGTGCTAATAATCATTGAAAATGATTATACCAGCTTAGAACTGAGCATTGATATGGCAAAGGGATACACATGATAACCTACGAATGTATATAATGCAAGCCACAATATGTAAGAGAAGGAAGAGAGAGAGAGAAAAAGAAAGAAAGAAAAGAGATAACTTGCCATAGAAGCAGGGTAGGAAATGGGGGTTGGAATTGGAAACATTGGTGGTGGGAAATGGAAGCTGGAACACTGTATGACTGTACCCAAACATGAACATCTTTGTAACTGTATATCTCAAGTGATATAATAAAATATTACAAAAATAAACAAGATCTCTGGGAATGTATCAAAAATAGAACAGAAACTTCTTCAAAAAAGGAATTCAAATGGCTAAAAGGTACATTAAAATTGTTCTTCATCATTAATCATCAGGCAGATGCAAATCAAACTACAATGAGATATCATCTCACACCACAGAGACTGGCAAACATCCAAAAGAGCAAGAACAACCAGTGCTGGTGTGGATGAGGGGAGAAAGGGACTCTCATTCGTTGTTGGTGGTATTGCTGATTGGTCTAGCCTTTTGGAAAACAATATAGACATTCCTCAAAAAACTAGAAATTGAGCTTTCATTTGACCCACTCCTGGGAATATACCCTGGGGTCCCAAAACAGCAGAAACACCATCTGCACTTATATATTCATCACAGCACTATTCACAATAGCCAAATCTGGAAACGACTTGAGAACCTGAGAGCAGAAGACTGGATAAAGGAACTATAGTACATCTACACAATGGAATACTATGTGGCAGTTAGGAAAAAATGAAGTCAGAAAATTTCCTACAAATGGAGGGACATGGAGGATATGTTGAGTGAAAATAGTCAGAAGGAAAATAACAGATATATAATGACTGCTTTCATTTGTGGGATATATATATATATATATATATATATATATATAGAGAGAGAGAGAGAGAGAGAGAGAAAGACTAATATGTGATGCCAGGCAAAACAGGGTAACAGGGTCCAGGGTCCAGGAGGACTGTCAAGGTTGGAAGCTACCACAATTGTGTGTGGGGGACAGAGGTTAAGTAAGATAGAGAAGGTATCAATTTGTCAATAATAGTCAGAAATGCTAATGCTAAACTAGAATTGAATATTGAAAGTAGGTAAAGGACAGGTATGATAACACCTCTTTGTATGTATTGCAAATCCCAGTGAACAAAAGAAGAGAGAGTATAAGTGAGCGGCGAGAGAGAGAGAGAGAGAGAGAGAGAGAGAGAGAGAGAGAGAGAGAAGAGGCAAAGTGCCTGCCATAGAGGCAGACTGGGGAATGGGGAGGGAAATTGGGGACATTTGTGTTGGGAAATGTGCACTGTTGGTGGACAGGTGCTGGAACACTGTATGACTGAAACTCATTCATTAATAGCTTTGTAATGATCTAGCTCATGGTGGTATAAGAACATATATATCTAGGGATGGATGAGGTTGTAAATGTAAATATTTTTGTGTATACATAACACAATTAGGCCCTGTAAGGATTGAAAACTGGGAGTGTGTAGGTGTGCGAATGCACATGCTCAGTGTCACAACTTCCTTATGCCCACAAAGTCACTGTTTGCCCCCCAACACTTATTTACTGTCTGGACCATCTTGAAATGTGACAGCCACTGAGCTTCTCCCCAGAGAACCTAATGAAAGGAAGTGAATAAGAGTGGGAAGGAAACCATTCAGAGTGTGCTTCTTAGATTACTGTTGGCAAGAAACAGAGACTGCCTATCTCTTATTGTAAGGCAGTGTTCAGTCAAGAATTGGAACGTGCTTATGCTTCAAACCAAGATAGCTATAGACTTACTTATCCCTTAGTATTTCCTTAAGATTTGATAGGTTATTCTGTGTTCAGAGCAATTTTGCTTCCATCTTGCTGTAGTCAGATCCCAAGACTAAGACGGCAATTGTGGCTACATGCTGCAGCTCATATTAGTAGAGACAGTTCCATGTGGTTGTCTTAGCAAACCACTGTAGGAACTATTAAAGTGTCCTTAGTGTCAGTCCCATGGCAGGAAGGGTACTTTGTGGTTAATGGGCAAGTCACCTTGGATGGTATATCTACGTCTAAGCCAGTCATAGGACACTGGCATAAAGAATGGCTTGTGTCCTCTTTCTTCCATAAAGGTTCAGATGTTTTGGATGTGAGAGTGGAGAGGACAGGGCTAAAGTATCATAAATTTCTAAAGAGATGGGATATTTTTTTCCATAGAAACTACTGAAGGGTAGTAAGAAGAAAGAGTAAAAGAAGAAACTAGAAGGATGTACATAAAAAAAATTAAAACTGTTTTAGGGATCACAGAAATAAAAGCTGAAACATACGTAGAGCAAGAACCTGGCTGAATGTACCTATTTTGCAAATGTGGACATGAGCATTGGAGAACAGAAACTACTCAGGAACGCGATTGGTTCTCCTATCTTTTCTGACTATTTTAACTCAGAGAAGATTATTTAATGGGTCAACTACAACTTTATATGGGAGAGAGCCCTGTTTCATTGCTATTATTGTTTATATGGGGAGAGAGCCCTGTTTCATTGCTATTATATTGTTTTAATATTTATTAAAAATGCTTAAGTGAAAACTTGGCCAAATAGGAACACTTCAGATACATAGTCCTTGGAGTCAAAGGTTTAGGTTTTGTTTGCTTTGTTTTGGCACCACACCTGGCAGTGCTCAGGCTTACTCCTGACTCTGTAGTCAGGGATCACTCCTGGAGTGGTTTGGGGACCTTATAGGGTATCAGAAATTGAATCCTGGTTGCTACATGAAAAACAAGCACCCTACCCACGGTACTATTGCTCCGGCCAGATTAAAAATTGAATGTTAAAAATATCAAAGCAAATAAATTAAAATAAACTAATCGTGTTTGCTAGTTTAGGAATAACCTTAAAATCTTGAAAATATACCAGTATTAAAAAGATGAATGTAACTAGATAAAAATAGAACTTCTATCTTTGAAAATAACACCGGCAAATTAAATTGGAAAAACTGGGAAGGTTGGTAGAAATATCAGAAAATTATTGTCATTATTTTGGTTGGAAATTTATTAGAAATTGAATAGGAAAACACTGATTTCGATGAAAAATTGGTAGATCACATAGTATACATAAAAGAGAGAAAACATGTGAATTATAAACATTTATTAAAGTATCTACTCTTATTCAGAGCAGCGAAATGAAAACAACATCCAGATGTTCCACCCCTCATTTTCTTACCCAAAGTAGTAAATATGATAAACAATGACTTGTTCAGCACAATGAAGTGTCTGCATTCTCCACTACAGACAGGAGTTTATAGTACTGTACTTGTTTTGGAACAATTTGGGAATAACTATTGAGGAATTTGTCCTAAGAAAATAATCGAGAATCTAAAGATGTTCATTAAACTTCTATTTATCCTAATAGGTAGTAACATCTATTATACCACCACAGAGGGACATTAAAGAAAATCACAGTTTCTCTATTTGAGACTGTGCTATTATCAGATATTTACAGCCTGTGGAAATACCAACATCATAGTGTTAAATCGATGTGCACAAAGTAGAAATACAATAATATTCAAGTGTTCTAGCAGAAAAGTAAGCATGCCAAAAGATTGTTTTTTCTCTGTTTAATAAACATGCTGTATCATATTATCCTTCATTTTGTTTCTGTTTTCCATGTAAATAAGCATATGTTAACCTTATAATGTAAACAAAATCTAACAAAAACAATTGGGTGTTGGGATCCCTCTGTACTCAAGCACAGCAGAAAGAAGATTGAATGAAGGGAAACAGGCAGTGTGCTGGTCCCCAGAGGGGATCATTGGTGTTAGGGTTTGAGAAGTTCCAATCACACCCTCTTCTCTGGACATAGGACTTTGTTAGTGTAAATCAGTCAACGTAATCTTTTTCCACACCTTGCTACAACTGGTATTTGATAAACACAAGTCAAACAACAAGGACTCCTAGTTTATCCTAAGTCTCCAACAGATGAAGAATTTTAATTGATTCTTGAAGCACACACTTGCAACTGCTGCTGTTTGCCATCCAAAAGCCTGAAGGTAAACAATCTAAGCAAAGTCAACAATTAAAGGATGACAGAGTTTGGAAGGTAATAGAGAAACAATGTCATGCACCTTTATCTAAATACTTGTGTTTTAATTGAATTTATGTACATTAAATTGGTTTAAATTTTTAACATATTTAATTTTTTTTTTACATGGAGCAGAGCTGTTCTACAGGAACATAAAGAGCCTCAAACCATTATATTAGGTCATGGGAATGACCTAATATAATTGTTACTGGAATTTGGCATATCAAATACAACACGAGAAGCTTTTTTAACATATTTAAAAATGTCCCATATTTTTTCCTTGCTCTCCCTGTGCCCAGCCGTTCATGAGGCACTTGGGAGGCATGGCAGATTCTAGCCCTGGCCCACCACCTCGGCAGAGCCTCACAACAAGCCAGACCACCCCCTCACTCCACGGGCACCTCCATTTTCCACATTTGGACTTCCCTTTCGTCAGAACTCCACCCAGCAGACCAGCCCATCACAGCCCGGATCATCAACACCCACCCTGCAGCAGTTTTTTCCTCAATCCGGCCCAGGTATGCTGGTCCAGAGACTCTCAGACATGGGGCAGAGCTGTTCCTTGCTCTCCCTGTGCCTAGCCATTCATGAGGCACTCAGGAGGCATGGCGGGTTCTAGCTCTGGCCCACCACCTTAGCAGAGCCTCACAACAAGCCAGACCACCCCCCTCACTCCACGGAGCCGCCATTTTCCACATTTGGACTTGCCTCTCGTCAGAACTCCACCCAGCAGACCAGCCCATCACAGCCCAGCTTGCGTGGCCGCAAGCAGCAGCGCGGTTCATCAATAAATGCTTTATTTGGAGGTGTTTAAAAGAGTTTGCCTCCCGCTCGGCAAGCCTGGCAAGCTTCTCGTGTTGTATTTGATATGCCAAATTCCAGTAACAATTATATTAGGTCATTCCCATGACCTAATATAATGGTTTGAAGCTCTTTATGTTCCTGTAGCAAGCTGATGCCCCTGGCTCTACTGGCATGATACAGGACATATGGAGATATTACTGGTGCCCGCTCTAGCAAATAGATGATCAACGGGAAGATCGTGATCGTGATCATGATGAACATAGAAGGTTTAGGATTTCTTTGTTAAAAATAATATTACAGGATACACAGACACAGAGCTGCTGCAGGCCTCTCCCTGTGCTAAGCTGATGGGGCGCCCTAGAGGGGGACAGGCTTTGTTTCCTGCCTGCTCCCTCAAAAGAGCCCCAGAAGCTAGAAAAAAAACCTCAGGCACCACAATTGCAGACATTTTCAAGGTCGGGACTCCACAGCTTGTCAGAGCCTCACCCAAGAGAGAAGCAGATTCCAAGACCAGGCATTCAGGTCACCGCAACTCAACTCACCAGGTATCCGTGGAGCTGGAGCTGGGGCCCCTTCCCCTACCTTGGTCCCCTACAGAAGGCCCAGAGGGCCCACCTAAAACTGCCTCCAGCACTGTCAGCTATGATCCAGAGATGCAGATACACGGATGCAGAGATGCTGCCTGCTTTCCCTATGGAGCATGGCCACTTTGCAGCCCTCCAAGATCCCAAAGCCAGGTATACTGATGTACCAGGTATTCCATCACATTTTATAGAATTAAGTAGGGCATACAATCACAAGGGGCATGGTAACAGTGTCTGGTCTGCACGAACATACCAATAATTTCTTATTCAGTGGGCTCAAATGGCACAATGGAGATTTAATATTCTCCATTGACTTTAGTCTAAGAATATATTCATCAACCTTACTTAGAGAATTAGCTCCAACAAGAAACATAGAATAAATTATTCAGTGTATGCTTAGGACAGGCTCAAACAGAGATGCAGAAAAATTTGAAATAAGTGTTGTCTTTAGGTACAGTGGGGGTGGGTTTGGGGTTGACTAGTAGTAAGCCACCATGTTCTAGAAACTCAGAAAGTGAATGCAAGAACAGAAATTGACCAGACTTGCATATAACAACCCAGAAAAAAGTCATGACTTTGTCAATACTATTCCCATATACAGGCTGTAATGGTCAATATAATTAGTGCCGTCTAAGGGACCAGTCATGGGACTGGGGGGATGTAAATGAGGGTCTGCGTTGGTGGGAGTACACTGGTGGTGGGATTGGTGTTAAATGATGAATCTTTCTAACAACTGTATTGTGAATAACTTTGTACTTTGTAAATCATGGTGTTTAAATAAAGGTAAAAAATTATTACATATAACTGTAGGAATTCCTGACAATAAAAAGATGTTAAAAGATTTCTCCGATACCTAGATTATATCAGAAAGATAAAGGAATAAAAGAAGAATATATTTTTCAGATAGTAGTCAGACACAGCTATGTGTCTGACTACTATCTGAAAAAGGAACATGAGAAAGAATTAGAAACCAAAGGGAAGTTCTGGAAACAAGCAAAATAAGAAAGATACAGAAGTGCATTGGAGAAGGTCCAGGAAATAATGATGGTCACTGCAGTCTAAACAAAGACCATCATATTTCATCTTATTTTGCCCCATCTTCATTGTTTTGTTAAATTGCACAACTGGGTAAAGAAAGAACTGTTTCTCCAACGGGGGCCAATTTTGTTCTTTTCAACATTCTAGCCAGATTCTAGATGACCTCTGGGAATTGAGAAGTGCTGAATTCTTACACCACTGAACATAAAGTACCTGTGCAAGTGTGTATGTGTGTGCACACACATATTATAAAAATGTTAATATCTTTTATATTTGATACTAAGGTTTGCAAGAGATCTCTGCAAACCTGGTAAGTTTCACTCTACAAAGTCACTCCAAAATAATTCAGCTATTCATTAAATCTATTCATTTACACAGCAATTGGGGCTATGGGTTATACATGATGTTATGCATGGTGTCAGGGTCAGGTTTAATGTGATAAATAACAAAGGAAATTCTTACTGTAGTGCTGGAAGATAGAATTTACCATAGGAAAAATTGCCTTTGAATTATTTACTGCATTTCAAAATCTCAAATAAGTCTATAATTCAGCACTATTACTAATTTCCATTTAAAAAAATAAGAAAACTAAAAATTTGGTAGCTAATTCTCCCAAGATTATTAATCTCCAAGAGGTTAAAAAATGTCCAAACAGGGGCTGGAGCAATAGCCCAGCGGGTAGGGCTTTTTGCCTTGCACGCGGCCGGCCTGTGCCAGCCTGGGTTCAATCCCGGCATCCCATATGGTCCCCTGAGCACCGCCAGGAGTGATTCCTGAGTGCAGAGCCAGGAGAACCCCTGAGCATTGCGGGTGTGACCCAAAAAAAGAAAAAAAAAAATTTTAACAAAAAAAAAATGTCCAAACAAGAGGTTATACATGCTAACCTTGCACCAAGGGGAAAATAAGCCTAAAAATGAACTAAATTCCCATAGGATCATATGTATTTAGTGCTGTGGAAACTGCAAAATTATCATTTAATTATGTTAGGGAAGGCTTAAAAACAAAATGATCATTGGAACTGGATTTTAACAAATGTGGAGAAAAAGGTTGTAAGAAGTAATCTATTTCTAACAGAGTGCAGAGCTGGAGAAACTTGTTTGGTAGAGCAGAGCAAGTATAAGGATGACAAGAAAGGAATTATTTGCTAAGTCAATAAGTTTGAACTTGACCTCAAAAGCTGTAGGAGCCAATGGACATGTTTTGTCTGAGAACAACGTGATCGAATTTGTTTCAGTGATATCCTGTAGGCAGCCTATGGGCAGTGAGTATGAAGGAAGAACTAAATGCGCAGAAGCATTTGTGGGAAGCTTTGTAAACTCAGGTAGCAAAATTTAAAAGTACGTGATCCAGCACGTACTTATCTCTAATCACTAGGAGATAACCTGCTTTGGAGTTCTGTTCCTAGGGTTGTGGCTGCAAAGAAGCAATGCATTATAATAATGAAAGTTTTGGTATTAGATCCTCCTGCCTCCACTTGGCTCCAATTCTCACCTCACATGTTAAACTAGCAAACCTTACTTTTCTAATGTGCAAGCGAACAATAAGAACTAACTCATGAGCTATTGGAAGGATTGAATGGGGTCGTCTGCATGAAGTATTTAGCATAAAGAAATTCAATGAATGGTTGTTATGCTCCCTTATACCTTCAGAATAATAAATATCAGATTAATTAAAAGCTCTCCCATATACTGATAACTTCCAAGACTGAATAATGTGTTTAACTCTTAATCTCATTTTTTCAATATTAATGTATTAAATTGTTGACTTCTGTACTTGTTTTTAGCTACTCAAGCTCTATTAGTCAGTATAGACTAGGGTATTCTGTAGTACAAGTTAATCTTGGAATCTCAATTGCTTAATAACATAATTTTTTTTTGGCTTTTTTGGGTCACACCTGGCAATGCTCAGAGGTTTCTCCTGGCTCTGCACTCAGGAATTACTCCTGGCGGTGCTCAGGGGACCATATGGGATGCCAGGGATGGAACCTGGGCCAGCGCCAGGCCAGCCGCGTGCAAAGCAAATGCCCTACCCTGTTTTTATTTTTACTCATTTTACATGGTGAGCATCAGTCGTTTGAAAATTAACTCCTAGTAATTTAGAGTTCATGACATATAATTTCCTTTCAGATTGTGTTAAATACTAAGTTTCTCAGACAATTGGAAGATTGAATGGTCAACAGTATAACCCTTAACATATCATTTATCTGGTGGCTAGAAACTTTAAGCTAAATGAAACTGAGTTTGGAGAGATGAAAGATACATGGAGAGAGGTCTCCTACATTGAGAGTTATGGAGACATTCATAGTAACTTTATTCAGATGGTAACGCTGAGGTCCAAACAAAAGCTTCACTGGGCTGAAGCCATGCAGTGTGGCAGAGCTGTCTTCTTACTCCTAGTTACAGGTGTTGGTATGTAACTGCTAATCACAAGATAATATTAAAAGTCTCATAAAAGGTATAAAACTTTTTATTCTGCAGGATAACTTTTTTTTTAATGTCTCTAATATATACATTCTCCTATGCTTTTCCCCATCATGCTCTTTTGTTATAGCTGATTCAAAAGAGCTTCTGGGGATCTGGAAGAGAGAGACAGATAAAGACAAAGGAATGAATATACTGTTTGGGGGGTGAAGGGGTGGAGATTAATACAGTGTGTGAAAAGAGAATATACTGTGGTAATTTATGGATTTCTGTTAGAAAACTTGGGTTGATGACATCATAGATGGAAAATTAATGCATAGAAATTCATTTAAATAGATCTGACACCAAAACTCTAATCTTACCTCTAGCCTCCAGAAATCCTCAGAGTTGAGGCTTGGTTCAATAGGTACTTTATTGACACCTCTTTTACTCCCCTTTATCAGACACAGGAATTCATGTATATGATGTTATAAATATGAGAATGCTGTTTAAAAATAATGAAATTCTTTTAGAAGTGAATTTGTATGCGTTCAGCTTTTTAATGGGATTAAACAAGACTATGCAATATCGTGCCTGTTTATAAGATCTGACACATAGTAGATGATTAAACAACATTTAGTTTCCTTCTATTTTTTTCAGACTTGTTTTAATGGACGAGAAAGGCTGAACTTGGAAGAATCTGAAGAAGGAAAGCCCAGGATTCTTGTTGCGCTCTTGCCAGCCCACCTGGGTACTTGGCAAATGTCTCAGTACTTAACATAGCTAATTCTGAAAGGCAGATACTATGATCAAGAAGCGTGGGAGGAAAAGCTCCATTGGCCTATTTCCCTGAGAAAGGAAACAACTCTGCAAAAACAAAGATGTTTCCAGAGAGAGGGTTGGTTTTGATAAATAATTAACTTAGGTTTGTTTCATTGTGTCTGGAGGAATAATTACAACAACATGTTCACGCCCCTGGAGCTCTCTTGTCAATTTTCCATGATAAAATCTTCCAGAAAAAAACTATGTTCAGTAACTTGGCTACAAAACTTGTGTTGTGATATGAAGAATGTCATGAAGACTTTCACGGTTTATGGGTGATATTTTTAACAGGACCAAAAGAGGATGTGTTGCTTTCAACTAGATTCAATT
Organism: Cryptotis parvus; assembly: GCA_021461705.1. Classification (NCBI taxonomy): domain Eukaryota; kingdom Metazoa; phylum Chordata; class Mammalia; order Eulipotyphla; family Soricidae; genus Cryptotis; species Cryptotis parvus. The sequence goes on from JAJIBD010001664.1 coordinate 331,090, forward strand.
AAACCGATGCAAATGAAATTGTCTTGGGAGACATTTCACGGCCACCAAAATAGAATATACCCTTTGTTGTTCTATTAAAAATATTGACCCACTCAACAGTTGTTGAATATCCTGTTATCTTAACATATATCTTTCTCTGTGTTAGTTCTAGGATTATTTTGGAGGTATATATAACAGAGAACTTTCATCTGATGTCAGAATATTTTAAAGTCCATAATTCAGCTAATGTGATAGTACTTTATAGTATAATGGAAAGAGTGATGAGCTCAAGATATTGATTCAAAATTGAACTTCAAGAACAAAATCTAAGGCTTAAGTTCTTAATTCTCCTTACCATGAAATGAAATAACCAGATTATATGATAACTATATTTAAAATTTTCGGTCAGCTCTAGTGGTACATCTGCTGTATTAACAGGTCAAATCTACACACGGTGGGGAAATCCCCCAAATAATACTTACTCTATTCTATATGAATTGGAGAGAAATAGAAATGGGAATGAGGCAAGGAGGGTTATGAGAGAAACCAAAGAGACGGCAAGAGAAAAGCAATGTTAGCGTCTTCACTTCTTCCTCATTTTCCTCTTAGGACCATTTGCAGCTACCACTTCCCAACTTTGTCCACAGTCTTGCTGGATCATGTGATTCGGTTCTGACAAATGGAATGCTGGAAAAATAATGTATGTGTCTCCTTGTTTAGCCCCTGAAATATTCTATGTAGTTTTCTATACCTAATTCTCATTTCCTTTTCTCCCAACCAGATAAAGAAAATCTAGAAGAAAACTCTGAGATGGAACACTAGAAAGAAGAAAATTATGCCCTGGATCATTGCATAAGAGTTCTCGCTGAGACCAAAAAACACATAGCAGAAACACTATCTGTACTTCTTTATTCATCTCTGCACTATTCACAATAGCTAGAATCTGGAAACAACCTAAATGCCCAAGAACAGAGGACTGGCTAAAGAAACTGTGGTTCATCTACACTATGGAATACTATGCAGCTGTCAGAAAAGATGAAATTATGAAATTTACCTGCAAATGGATGGACATGGAGACTATCATGCTGAGTGAAATTAGTCAGAAGGTAAATGACAGATATAGAATGACTGCATTCATTAATAGGATATAAATAGATACCAGTGTTTTACTAAGTGTGGGAAATGGTAATGGCAGATTAAAACTCACCATTGAATATACACAAAGAGACTTAAGTAATAAACTCTAAATATCTGCAGGGCTAGCCACAATGTGTAAAAGAAGAGGGGAGAGACATGCAGAGACAGAGAGAGAGAAAGAGAGGAAACGGGGCTACCTGCTATTAAGGCGGCCTGGGGGCTGGGAGGGGGTGGGGTACATTGGTGGTGGAAATGGGGCACTGGTGGAGGGTGGGTGCTGGAATACTGTATTACCAAGAACCAATTATGAACACCTTTTTAATTGTATGTCTCTGGGTGGTATAATAAAAAATAAAAAAAAATTTTTTTTAAATTAAAAAAAGAGTTCTCTCTGAATGCCTAAATCAACTATGACAGGAGCAAGAAACATTTTTAAAAAAACTATTTACATTTTTGGATTTTTATTTGGGGAATAGGGCAAGGGATACATGACAGTGTTTAGGGAGCTACTCCTGGCTCAGTGCTCAGGATGACACATGATGCCAGGAACTGAACTGGGATCAGCAGCATAAGAGGCCAACACCTTAACCCCATACTGTTTCTCCAAAATGAAACTTTTATTTAAAGCCACTAAGATATTTTAGCCTCATATTAGAACATTTAGCTTATCTTAACATTTAATAGACACTGTGAGAAGCAAGAAAATTCGTGATGAGTATCTAGGGGATGACTTTACTGGTGGAAAAATAGAGATAATTTTGGTATGCTTAAAATCAATTTTAAGTTAATAACCGAGTTGTGATAGAAGTCTTCCTTCACCTTGGTCTTATTCACTATTTGATCACAAATACTTTGCAACAATATGTTTCTAATGAAATTTCACAAAGAGAATGAACTACAGAAAAGACACCACACCAACAAAAGCAGGAGCTTCAAGACAAACATGACCTAAATATATATGTCCTACGTGGATTTTACTGCACTCAAACTAGCCATGAAATGAGATTTTTGACTCATTTTTTGTCTAGACTGTAAGAGGTCAGGGTGTTTCTTATTGACCATATGGTCAGTCTCAGGATGAACTAACAGTCCAGCCAGCACTGAAGCAGAGGTCCTCCTCCAGGCCCACTCCAACTTGCACCATGTCTCCAGTTCTGCTGCCTTCTTTGCTTTTCTCTCTGTTTTCATGAGCATTTAGACCACATGAGTTTTCAGCTCTAGGAATCTTGTCTGTTAAGGAATCCAAAGGATCTTGCATCCTTTAGTGACCGGCTAAGAGTTCCACTTCAAATATTCAGTGTACGAGAGTAGAATGAAATCGTTGTTGACCCGAGCAGTCTATTCCTCATTCTTATAGATGGAGCTATTTGTGCGACTGGATTTGGTTCTATAAAATTTCTGGGATATTTGTATGCTTTGTTAAACTATGTTTAGATAAGATTGGATTGGCTGTGATGAATTGATGAAACAGTGCCAATGGACAGTGGAATGGTTTATATTGGATCAAGTTTCCCCACAACTCTAAAAAAAGTGTATAGACTTAGATGCAAATTTCAGATTTAAAGTCTTCTTCTTTTGCTACTATTTCAGGAATCTTGCCAGATGGATGTGCTAATGTTTCCAGGCCAATGGCTGGAATCAGAGCCATTGTTTTCCTTTGGGATTGTTTTGAGACTCCTGAATTCTTGGGGCTAGGGATTCAAAATGTATCCCCTATGCTGTTCACAGTTTGTGTGTTCCAAGAACCAAGATGATTCAGTTTCAAATTAGAAACCAACACCTCCATTCCTTTCCAACTCTTCCACAGGCATCCCAGAAACCAAGGACAATAGCAATTCTCAGAAATCTGGTTTAATATTTATCATTCCATGAACTTCTAGCCCTGGAAGAAAAAACCGAGAAACCACCTGATGAAATCCAGTTACTTAGCAGCTGAACAAAATAATGACAGCATGTTTTTGTGTAGACAGTAATTATATTAAAGCATACTGTAAATAGTTCAAGTTGAATTGAAGAATAAGAAGAAAAAAAATACAGGTTTGGAATTAAAGCATGAAAAATGAAACTAAAGACATTCCAAAGAAAAGACCCATAAGGAGTCCTTTGTAAAAGAGAGTGAAAAAAACTGAGACAAAAATAGCAAAGACTAAAACATGACTTAAAAACTAAGGGAGTATCCTATTTTCATACTGAGTTTTAAGAAAAGTAGTTTTTACATTCATAACAATTTGGACAGAATCGGAAGTAGATGCCTGGCTTGAAATTATGACTGCCTTATTAACAACTTTGCACCAGAATGGAAGAGAAGAAAAAATGTTGAACTTTGCTAATACATCAGATTTGGAGAGAAAAAAATAAATCTTTTTCTAGGAGGAAATTAGGAAACAATATTGCCTGTTGAAAAAATTTCTTCCCCACCACCCCACTGATGTATATGTAGTTTTCTTTCCCTGGAACCTGGGCTGAAATTGCTGACTGCTTCTTATTTGACCTGTGGCAAGACAGATGGTATGAGCTAAGAGAAGTCATTACTTAGCAGCCTTGAGATGCTACAACAGACATAGGCAGGTAGTGTGTAGAAATCAGTGCATGGCTGACCCAAGTAAAAAACCCTGAGAAACAAGGGCAGAAGCTTTTTAGAGCCAGGCACTCTAAGATGGAGGATGAACTCAAGACCAAAGGTCTGTTTTTCCATGAGACAGAGAAACTGAATGACCAATATGTTGGTTCTGCCATCAAGTTATTTCCAAAAATTATGGAGAGAGAGAACAAAGGCAAAAATTCTCTAATTGTGGTTGCACAAAGCCCCATCTATGCCTTATACACTTTGGACTGCATGACTACAGGGGAAAATAGAAACATCTAGTATTCCAGCTCGTCTTCCAAGGAAAAGATTCAGACTGTGCTCAGGGTAGCATAAGAAATCCACACAAACTCAGGATGGGAACAGTTTCAGATACATAATTCTGTTCAAATAAAAATGAAAAAATTATTCCAAAGAGAAACCACAATTAGAATGAACAAAAACAAGTACATGATAAATGAAATATAAAAATGCAATTTTGAATGGCAACATATGTAATTAAATAGATTATTTTAGTTGTAACTATTTTATATTATCAAAGAAAAGTAGGCTTTATGGAATAAAAATATGTCGATAATTCCAATACCAACTAAAATGGAAAGAAAACCAGTAATGAAAAGTAAAGGAATTAAAGTGAAAATAACATATTCTAAGCTTCAAAATAAAAATTAGCTTCCAACAAAAAAAATTAATACCTGAAAATATTGTCAATAATTTGGATACAAATTCAGACATTAACAAAGAAAACGTAGAAAGCAAGCATATTATCACAAATATGATATTATGCTAAGAAGAATAGACACTTGATCACTTGATCACTTGAATCTCGTTATTCATCGATTTGCTCGAGCGGGCACCAGTAACATTTCCGTTGGACCCTATCACTTGCCAATGTAGACCAATGGCATCTGGTTGATTCAGGAATATGAAGAGCCTCAAATCGTTCCTTCAGGTTCTTGACAAGGAAGTCTGACCATTTCTTGGGTGGGCGGCCACGTGATCTTTTGACATCCTGTGGGATCCAGTCGGTAATGGCTCTAGTCCAGGGTTGTCTCCAAATCGCATTACATGTCCAGCCCATCTGATTTCCGATGCCTTGGCAAACGAGACAGCGTCCCTGATTCTGGAATAGCGACAGAGAGGTCAGAACTCCGAATTCCTTCTCTCACTTGAGTGAGGCGTGATATTCCAAGCATAGCTCTTTCGATTCCTCTCTGGGAGACCCGAATAGCATTCTCATCCTGCTTTCGTAGGGCCCAGGTCTCTGAGGCATATGTTAATGCAGAAAGAACGGTGGAGTCAAAGAGATGTGCCCAGAGCCGGAGGTTCTTTGAACTTTTAGCTATTTCTTCGATGCCTTTGAAGGCATTCCATGCCGCTCTCTTCCTCTTGCGTAGCTCAGGTTTTAGGTCATTCATCATGTTGATTTCTCGACCTAGGTACACATAACTGTTGTATTCAGAGATGTTTGTTCCATTGAAAGTGAATGGGGCCTCTGGAACTAGTTCATTTTTCATAAACATGGTTTTCTTTACATTCAGATGTAGACCTATCTTTCCACATTCTCGGTAGAAGTCAGCCAGCATTTGTGCTGCTTGGCTAATGTTTGGTGTTATTAGAACAATGTCATCAGCGTAGCAGAGGTGGTGTAGTTGCCAACCATCTATCTTCACTCAGCGTAGCGGAGGTGGGTGTAGTTGCCGACCATCTATCTTCACTCCCATTTCCTTCCCATTCTAATTGTTGCGCTGAAGAGTTTTGGTGAAATGGTATCACCTTCTTCTTCTTCTTCTTTTCTCTTCTTCTTCTTCTTCTTCTTCTTCTTCTTCTTCTTTCTTCTTCTTCTTCTTCTTCTTCTTCTTCTTCTTCTTCTTCTTCTTCTTCTTCTTCTTCTTCTTCTTCTTCTTCTTCTTCTTCTTCTTCTTCTTCTTCTTCTTCTTCTTCTTCTTCTTCTTCTTCTTCTTCTTCTTCTTCTTCTTCTTCTTCTTCTTCTTCTTCTTCTTCTTCTTCTTCTTCTTCTTCTTCTTCTTCTTCTTCTTCTTCTTCTTCTTCTTCTTCTTCTTCTTCTTTTCCTTTCTTCTTCTTTCTTCTTCTTCTTCTTCTTCTTCTTCTTCTTCTTCTTCCCCTTCCCCTCCCTCCCCCTCCTCCCCTCCTCCCTCCCCTCTCCCTCCCTTCCCTTCCCCCTCTCCCTCCCCTTCTTCTTCTGCTTCTGCTTCTCCTTCTCATTCTCCTTCTCCTTCTCCTCCTCCTCCTCCTCCTACTTCCCCTTCTCCTTCCCCTTCCCCCCTTCCCCCCTTCCCCTTTCCCTTCTCCTTCTCCTTCTCCCTCCTCCTCCTCCTTCTTCTCCTTCTCCTTCTCCTTCTTCTTCTCCTTCTCCCTTCTCCTTCTCCTTTTTTCCTCCTCCCTCCTCCTCCTTCTCCTTTTCCTTCTCCTTCACCTTTTTCCTTCTCCCTCCTCCTCCTCCTTCTCCTTCTCCTCCTCCCTCCTCCTTCATCATCATCGTCGGTGTCATCTTCTTCTTTGTCTTCTTCATCTTCCCGTCATCTTCGTTGTGTCGTCGTTGTTGTCACCTTCGTCTTCTCCCTTCTTCTTCTTCTTCCTTCTTCTTCTTTGTCTTCTTCTTCTTCTTTATTGGTGAAGAAGAATAGACATTAAGAGAAAAAACATGATATTTGAAGAACAGAATCACTGTAAATGTAAAATAAAATATTAAAAAACCTGAGAGAAGAAAACTTTTCAAATTCAAATGGTTGACTGATTTTAATGTGAAGGTCTCATCCAGTGTAAGGAAATTGATGGAAAACAAAAAAAACATCCCTCAAATAAAATCTAGTGATGCTACTGGATTTAAAAGAGTGTGAATTTCAAAGAAAAGAAGAAATACCATTTAAAGCTTACAACATTAAAGTATCTAACTGGTTGATTCTGGACTCCAGAAAATGTCCAAGAAACACTAATCTTATAAATAAATGGTTGCCAATGTGTAAACACTAACAAGAAGTTGTTTTCAAGTATAAAGGGTCTCAGGATATGTTTTACCAATTTACTCTTCCTAAATCCCTGCCCCTCGAGGTGTTGCAGGTGTGGCTGTGGTGCTCAGCTGCAACAGCAGGTGGCAGACAGGAGACAGGCTTCTCTACACCCAGGGCTGTGCCCTGTGAGCCCTGGATGGTTGATATTCTGACATAGAAAAAGACTGGGTCCCCTGAGATGAACACAGGGCCACGGAAGAGCCTGGCAAGCTACCCATGGTGTATTTGATATGCCCAAAACAATAACAATAATGAACCTCATCCCAACGAATGGAGATGTTATTGGCATCTGCTCGAGCAAATCGATGAACAACAGGATGACAAGTGACAAGTGATAAGTGACTCTTCCTAAATGCTCTAACAATAAAACCTAGTCATCCCGAAGATACTTAAGAATGGGGAACTATGAGTATCTTAGATTTGAATTGAGCATCAAATATAATAAACATAATTATACTGATAGAATTATGTTATAGATAAAATAGTTTGTAAGTGCTGTTTTTTAAGAATTACAAAAAATGTTAAAATTGAAATAATAGCAGTATCTTTAAAACAACATTGCCGTAGATTGGGAAGAAAATCATAAAAAGAGCCCAAGTATTTCATTACTTATTTTATCATTTATAGTTGATGAGTGTCAGAATTGAGTTGCAGAATAATACAGCCCAATGTAATTGAAATATGCTGGCATAAAACACCAAAAAAATCCAATAATAGAAGTTAAAATTTCAATTAATTTATCAACTATGTATTGAATATATTATCTTCATATTCTAAGTATGTAGCACCAAATCACTGTATCACTGTCTTCCTGTATAGTAGCATCAATTTGCTCGAGCGGGCACCAGTAACATCTCAATTCGTCCTGGCACATGTGAGATAGACCAAGGGCATCATCCTGCTCCAGGAACATAAAGAGCCTCAAACCATTCCATCAGGCCATGGGAATGAGGTCTATAATTGTTACTGGTAGTTGGCATGTCAAATACAACACAGGTAGCTTGCCAGGCTCTGCTGTGCGGGTGGGATACTCTAGTAGTCACCTCAAAACTCGAGCAATTATTGATGAACTGCGTGGCTGCAAAGTGGCCGTGCAAGCTGGGCTGTGATCAGCTTTTCTGCTGGGTGGAGCTCTGAGGAGAGGGCATTCCAGATGTGGAAAATGGGGGCCCTCATGGTGTGGGGATTCCTCTGGCTTCTTGCGAACCCAAAACTCAAAAGGCTGGAGCGATAATACAACAGGTAAGGCTTTTGCCTTGCATGACTCAACCCAGGTTCGATCCCTTATGGTCCTCACAGCACTGACAGGAGAGATCCCTGAACAGTCAGGAGTAAGCCCTGACATGCCGGGTATGACCCAAATACTAAAGAATTCAAAATAAAATTTAAAAACCTCAGAAACCTGTGCAACTAAATGGGGTTTTACTGTAAGCTATCACTTAAGAAAAAAAATCAAATCCATTAATATATAAATGATTGATCATGGATATGGACTTAGCCCAAATACACAAAAGTATAGCCCTATGAAATCAAATCATATAATCCATTAAATTATAGATGAAAAATTAGATGAATTTTCTGTCCCTAATGGAGCTTACATTCTATGACATGATCAAGAATATTACATGCCAAGAAAGCAACTATGGGTTAATTCTACGATATCTATTAATATAATTAAGAATCTTGTAGGAATTTCTGATTCCACATATGTAAGTTTAGAATTCACCAGCTGGACAAATTAAAAAGCACTACATTAATTTGTTCAATCTGTCTAAAAGAGGGCAAACCACTGCCCTGGCAGTGAGAGGTGAAGAGAGGAAGTGGTGACTCCAGAGATTCACAAACCCAAACCTCAGTGGAAACTAATACTAAGAACCATTGTTGTGGACTAGAAAATCTGGATTGTAATGGATACATTATTGAAACAGTTCTGAGAGTTAAAAACTCTAGGAGGAACCAATCTTGGGAAGATATTGCAATTTTATGAGAGTTGCCTCCAGGATTTTTACTCAATTTACATTGTAATAGTGAAGAAAAACCTCACACTTTCAGCAGAAAGGGGGAGAGGAAACTGAACATTCTGTTCTTATCAAGGCATGTCCTCAGGAGAAACTTGTTAACTAAAAGCATGGTGGAATGTTATCAGAGCCTCAGTAACCTGGGAAAGGAGTAAATCCAAAGGTAGTTTAGCAAACTTCTACAGTTTACTTTTAGCCGTTTCTCTTCTACTACCTAGAAGAGAAATGGTTCCAAAATGTGAAATTCAGAGACATAGCCTTATTAAAACACTGCAACCCTAATCATAACAACAATATAGAAGGATTTTGTCTTCCCACATCAAGCCACCACATTACCAAAGGCCTTTACTCATGATCTTTTTTTAACCAGGTTTCTATTTTTTATCAAGAAAAAAGTAAGTATACTAAAAGATTTTTAAAAAAACCCACAATTTGAAGGCATAGAAAAAATAACAGAACCAGATAAGCCTCAGTTTGAGAAGATGTTAGACTGGCGAAGTTTTTTAAAAGTGTTGGTTAATAAGTAAAGACTCCATCGGATAAAGTGGAAAATATGCAAGAAAAGATAAGCAATGTAAGCCAAGATATGAAAGTTCTAGGAAAGAGCGAGACGTTTTAGAGATCAAAAACATTAACAATGATAAGGAGTGATTTATTTTGTTGGGCTTATTAGTAAACTTTAAACAACCCCAGAAAATATCTCTCAGGAGGACATCTCAGTAGAAATTTTCAAACTGATCTACAACAAGTGTGTGGGGTCAGAGGTTAGGTAATATAGAGAAGGGACTAGAGTGACAATAAGTGTTGGAAATGGTAATGCCAGACTAGAACTGAGTATTAAACGTAGGCAAAGGAATATACATGACAACCCCTAAATGAATGTATTGCAAGCCATAATGTGCAAAAAGAAAGGAGAGAGGAAGAGAAAGACAGAAGAAAAGAGAGAGGACGACAGAGAGAGAGGGAGATGGAGAGAGAGAGAGAGAGAGAGAGAGAGAGAGAGAGAGAGAGAGAGAGAGAGAGAGGGAGGAAAAGTACCTGCTATAAAGGCAGGCTGGGAGCATGGAATCTGGGGACATTCGTGTTGGAAAGGGTGTGCTGACAGAGGGATGGATGGTGAACACTGTATGGCTGAACCTCAATCATAAACAGCTTTGTCATTATATATCATGGTAATACAATAAACGTATTTTTAAAAAAGTACATAAAAAATCGTCAAACTGGAAAAGTAAAATTCCAATTGGTGGGGGTTATGTGGAAGACAGGAAACAGAATATACAAGTACTTTTGGATATCTATGAAAGGTAGCATGCATGTGATGGGAATGCCAGAAGAGGATAAAAAATAAAGAAAGAAAAAGAAGGAATATTTGAAACAATAATAATTAGGAATTTCACAAAAAATTTCATGGAGTGAACTACAGAGCCAACAGGCTTAAAGACCTCCTAGAGGATAAATGTCAGTTTTCTTTAACACATTTACTTTTTTTAAATTATAAAAAAAAATCAAAGAAAAGGAATCCTGAGAGAAGCCAAAGAAAAAACATCTACCTCTTGAAGAACAAAGATAAGAATAATCTTTATTCAGAAACCATGCATACAAGAAGAAACTAGAGTGAAATATTTAAGGTGATTAGGAAAAAAAGCCAACCAAACAAATACAACCTAGAGCTCTGTACCCTGTAGATTTATCATTCAGACAAAGAAATACAAGTTTTCTCAGACAAAAATATGAGGTATTTCTTGACAGTATATTTTTTCTCGTGGAAAATGCTAAAAAATTGTTTAAGTTTCTTTTTTTTATTTTATTTTTAATTCTTTTTATTATACCACCGTGAGATTTACAGTTACAAAAGTATTCATATTTGGCTTTCAGTCATACAGTGTTCCAGCACCCATCCCTCCACCAGTGCCCATTTCCCACCACCAATGTCCCAAGCTATCCCCCTCCCTAGCCTGTGTCTATGGCAGGCGATTTTCACTTCTCTGAGAATCTTTTTAATGAGAAGGAAAATAATATATATTCAAAACTTGAATTAATGTTAAAAAGAAGACCATCAAAGAAGGAGTAAATGAAAGTAAAATAAAAGCTTTCTTTGTAAAAAAAAAATATTTATTTGAGGCACTCCATTTTACAATACTGTTAATGATAGGGTTTCATGCATATAACCTTGGTTCCAACACCACACCTTCCATCAGAGATTCTTCTCTTCACCATTACCTCAGTGCCCGATTCTTCCCTGCCCCCAGCCTCTCATCCTTGTCCCCTTGAAAGATTTTAATTTTTTTCTTAGATGATTCAATAGATGCTTTAAAAATGATAACAATAAGGGGTTGGAAAGAGAGGTCAACTGGTAAGGCACTTGCCTTGCATAACGCCTACCTTATGCAAGTTTAGATTTCCCCCTCTGTACCCCCCAGATCCCCCAAGTCCTGCCAGGAGTGATACCTGAGCACAGAACCAGGAGTAATTTCTGAGCACTGCTGTGTATAGCCCTGCCCAAAAGTTAAATTTAAACATAATAAAAAATTATTTTGATTATGTTGCTTGCATGTAAGTTGAAAGAAAGGTATAAAAGATAATGGGAAAAGGATAAATTAGGATTATCATGTTATTTTAATATAATACTAAATTTATAATATAAAATATATTATAGATATAATTAATAATATAATGTAATTATAAATCACTGTCTGTCTTCCCGTTCATCATTGATTTGCTCGAGCGGGCACCAGTAACAACTCCCATATGACCTGTCTCATGCAAGTAGAGCCCAAGGACACCTGCTTGCTCCAGGAACATAAAGAGCCTCAAACCATTCCATCAGGTCATGGGAATGAGGTCTATAATTGTTACTGGTATTTGGCATATCAAATACGACACGGGTAGCTTGCCAGGCTCTGCCATGTGGGTAGCATACTCTTATAGTCATCTCAAAATCCAGCATTTATTGATGAACCACGCAGCCGCTTGTGGTTCTGGTCTGCTAGGTGGAGTTCTGACGAGGGGGAAGTCCGGATGTGGAAAATGGAGGCCCTCATGGAGTGGGGGGGTTGTCTGGCTTGTTGTAGGCTCTGCTGGGGTGGCGGGCCAGGGCTAGAACCTGCCATCCCTCCTGGGCGCCTCATGAGCAGCTGGGCACAGGGGAGAGCCAGTAGCAGCTCTGCCCCAGGTCTGTGAGTCCCTGGATCAGCATACCTGGGCCGGATTAAAAAAAGACTGCTTCAGGGTGGATCTCAATGAGCTGGGCTGTGATAGGCTGGTCTTCTGGGTAGAGTTCTGACGAGGGGGAAGTCCGGATGTGGAAAATGGAGGCCCTCATGGAGTGGGGGGGTGTCATCTGGATTGTTGTAGGCTCTGCTGGGGTGGCGGGCCAGGGCTAGAACTTGCCATCCCTCCCGGGGCGCCTCATGAGTGACTGGGCACAGGGAGAGCCAGTAGCAGCTCTGCCCCATGTCTGTGAGTCATGGAAATGTTATGGAGTCATCTTAAAACAAGGTCTCCTATGGGGCCGGAGCTATAGCCCAGCAGGTAGGGCGTTTGCCTTGCATGTGGTCAGCCCGTGCCGCCGGGTTAGATCCCCAGCATCCCATATGGTCCCCGAACACTGCCAGGAGTAATTCCTGAGTGCAGAGCCAGGAAAAATCCCTGAGCATCACCGGGTGTGACCCAAATTATAAATATTAAGTATAATATTTAACTACTACTATATCTTTTTTTGTTATGCCAAAAACTAGTAACAATTATGGACCTCAATTCCATGATCTGAAGAATGGTTTGAGGCTCTTCCTATCCCTGGAGCAAGCAGATGCCTTTGGGCTACACTTGCTTGTGACAGGATATATGGAGATGTTACCGGTGTTACTGGTGCCTGCTTGAGCAAATCAATGAACAACTGGAAATGGTGATACAGTGATACAATGATTAAGCAAAATATTGCTTAGTGTTGAAAATGGACTTGGATTTGTTATATATGTATACATGACAAACTAAGACAATGGGAAAAAAATCTGAAGTAAATAAAATGATCTATGTTATAAATATCAATGTCTGTTTTCATCTATAACATAGATGTACTGTAAATAAGAAGGGAAAGGCAGACAAAAGGAATTGAAACCTCAAGCAGGGCATTGATGTTTTCTGCTGTAAACCAAGGTGTGCTTCGCTATGAAGTGATTGGAGTTACTACTGGTGGTGTTTGGGGGGAACCATATGGGATGCCGAGGATTGAACCAGGTCGGCTGCATGCAAGATCAATCATTAAAAGACTCCCAGACATGGGGCAGAGCTGCTACTGGCTCTCCCAGTGACCAGTCGCTCACGAGGCGCCCGGGAGGGATGGTGGGTTCTAGCCCTGGTCCACCATCCCAGCAGAGCCTCGCAACAAGCCAGACGACCCCCACTCCATGAGGGCCTCCATTTTCCACATCCGGACTTCTCTCTTGTCAGACCTCCACCCAGCAGACCAGCTTATCAGCGCCCAGCTCATTGAGTTCCACCCTGCAGCAGTCTTTCTTAAATCTGGCTCAGGTATGCCGGTCCAGAGACTCGCAGACATGGGGGCAGAGCTGCTACTGGCTCTCCCTGTGACCAGCCGCCACGAGGCACCCGGGAGGGATGGTGGGTTCTAGTCCTGGCCCACCATCCCAGCAGAGCCTCGCAACAAGCCAGACGACTCCCCACTCCATGAGGGCCTCCATTTTCCACATCCGGACTTCTCTCTCGTCAGACCTCCACCCAGCAGACCAGCCTATCAGCGCCCGGCTCATCGAGTTCCACCCTGAAGCAGTCTTTTCTTAAATCCGCTCAGGTATGCCAGTCCAGAGACTCCCAGACATGGGGCAGAGCTGCTACTGGCTCTCCCTGTGACCAGCCGCTCACGAGGTGCCCGGGAGGGATGGTGGGTTCTAGCCCTGGTCCACCATCCCAGCAGAGCCTCGCAACAAGCCAGACGACCCCCCCCACTCCATGAGGGCCTCCATTTTCCACATCCGGACTTCTCTCTCCTCAGACCTCCACCCAGCAGATCAGCCTATCAGCGCCCGGCTGCGCGGCCGCTTGCAGTCGTGTGGTTCATCAATAAATGCTGGACTTAGAGATGCCTACAAGAGTATGCTACCTGCACGGCAGAGCCTGGCAAGCTACCCGTGTTGTATTTGATATATATGCCAAATACCAGTAACAATTATATACCCTCATTCCGGAATGGATTGAGGCTCTTATGTTCCTGGAGCAAGCAGATGCCTTGGGCTCTACTAGCATGAGACAGGACATATGGAGATGTTACTGGGGCCCGCTCGAGCAAATCGATGATGAACGGGAAGACAGACAGTGAAATAAAATGATACAGGTTGAGAAAGAAAAGGAATCTACTAGAATGCTCAATGACAAAACATAGGAAAAGAGTAGAGAACAGGGGCCAGAATGATAGCACGGTGGAGAGAGCCGTTTACCTTGCATGCAGCTGACCCAGGTTCTATCTCTAGCATCCCATATGGCTCCTTGAGCACAGTCAGGAGTAATTCCTAAGAACAGAGCCAGGAGTAACCACTGAGCATCACCAGATATGACCCAAAAGGACAAAAAAAAAAGTAGGAAATAAAATAGGGAAAAAGGACAAAGGCAGCAAAACAAAACTTTTTTAGTAGCTGTTGGATCAGAGATATCACAGCACGTAGGGTGCTTGCTTTCCAACTATTCACTTGGCTTTGGTCCTCACACTGCATGAGGTCTCCTGAATATCCCCAGCAGTTCTCCCTGACTATAGAGATAGGAGTAAGTCCTGGGTACCATTGGCTGTGTTAAAAAATCAAATAAAATAGTAAATATTAATTAATGTAAATATATTGATCGGGACTTCAAATATTAATAATGTAAATTTACTGATTAAAAGAGATTGTCATACTAGATAAAATACTAGATACAATACAAAGTTCAACTGTATCATGGATACAAATGATCCATTTCAACTCTAAGACAACACGTATTAAAAAGGAAATGAATGAGGAACAATATCATGAAAACACTAGTCAAACAGAGTTGGAATAACTTCATAAATTTGTAACATAGCAAACTTCAAAAGAGGGAAAATTATCAGTGAAAAGAAGGGTATTATGTAATGCTAAAAGGGTTTATTATCTAAGACCTAACATTCTTTAACATATGCCTAACAATAGATCTTTAAACTACATGAGGAAAAAATTGAAAGAACCCTAAGAAACACTCAATAGAATCACTATAATTTGGAAATTTTTGCCTCTCACAGAGAATCATAATAAGTAAAAAGTACAGAAAGCAACAATTGTACATATTCTTCTCTTAATAGGTTGGTGAAACCTTGATAAAACCGAAATTTAGTCTAGATTTATAATACTGTGGTCATAACAGTGTAGAAGGGCAAAAAAATATATCAAGTTCTTGTATTTGCAAATATTGAAATGCGATTGTGAGCCACTAGAACCATTTTGATTACAGGCAATAACAGCAGCACTATTCACACTAGCCAAAACCTGGAAACAACCGAAGTGTATAAGAACAGGTAACAGGATAAAGAAACTATGGTGCATACACACCATGGAATACTACTTGGATTTAAGAAAAAAAAATGAAATCATGCTACTTGCTGCTGCTACAAGGATGGATCTAAGGATATCATGCTGAGTGAGAGTAGTAAGAAGGAGAGGGGCAGACACAGAAAGACCTCTCTCATATGTGCAGTAGTTAAAAAGTCATAGTAGGAATATAACAAAATCCCAAAGGCAACAAAATTAATAACTGGTTTTCAGTAGGAGGCTAATACAGAGGGATGGGAGGGGTGCACTGGCACAACAGAGGAGGGAAGTTGAAACTGGTGTAAGGTATGTTGTTGAAATGTTTTATGCATGAAACCTATTACCAATAATAGTTTGTAAACTATTGTACATAGAATTAAAATGCAAAAGAAACTAGAACAAGTAAAATAGATTTCTTGCTGCTTATAAGAAACATTCCTAAACAGACTTGTTCTTTATAATATTAATTGACTATGCAGATACTGCTGGGTGTATCTGTGTCTGTGGCTCAAGCATTCCTGAGCTTGAAATACTCTCCTCTGAAGGGCGGGTCTCTGCAGGGTAGGTCCCTTGTAGGCTGGGTTTCTAACAAACGGGGCTGGAGACTGGATTAATCTGTTGGGTGGAGATCTTACGAGCTGCAGAGTGTGGATGGTGAAGATCGATGCCAGCAAGGTGTGGGGGGTTTCTCTGGGCTCTTCCCAGGCTCCATTGGGATGGTGGGCTTGGCTTGGAAGTTGCTCTCTTGGTCCATGGACTGCAGGGGGTTCAACGGGAAAGCTGGTTTCTGCTCTGCAGGGTGTATCTGTGAACGGTTTGAGACTCTTCATATTCCTGAATCAACCAGATGCCATTGGGTTACATTGGCACGTGATAGGGTCCAATGGAAATGTTACTGGCGCCCGCTCAAACAAATCAATGAATAACGGGATTCAAGTGATCAAATGAACAAGTGATGCAGATACACTTGGAAAAAATTAAATGATTTACGATACTCATTGATGACTTGTGATTTATAGTGAAATATCTAGTACACACTGAGTTGAGTATTAGAGAGATAGCACAGAGGTTAAAGTGTTTGCCTTGCATCCTACCAGACACAATGGAATCAGCCACATCACCATGGTCCTTCAAACACTGCCTGGGGCAAACCCTTAGCACACAATCAGGCATGAATCCTGAGCACACAACCAGGAGCAGTCCTTGAACACTGCCTAATATGATTCATAAACAAACCCAAAAAAATCCCCAAACATCTCTACCTTACAATATGCAAGAAAGATAATTATAAACTTTTAAACCTATTGTATGGTTCCTAAAATTCCACTATAACATAATGTATCCTTTTGAACATTTGAATATCTACATAAAATTATGTAAAAAATGAGAGTCTGAAATTGAGGGAGTTAGAAAACTATTTCTTAAAAACTTGATGGTAGTTTCTCTAGAGAATGGTGGATACTTGTTTCTGAGACAATCATTATATTTTTATTTATTTTACTTGTTTCTAAGATAATCATTATATTTTTACATCTTTATTTAATTTTTTATTTCCTACAATGAAGTTGCAATACTATTTATTTTACTGCTATATATACAAAATCTCCAAGTTTAATAAACTTGGTGAACATTTGAAAATGAAAAAAATATCTTTAAATGCTTCATTGCAAAGCAGCAATTAAGTTAAAATCATTTTGTGAACAAAACATTTCATTTACTCAGAACTATCTTAGCAAGAAAAATGTTTAATTTTTCTCTAACTGATTTTCTGTTATGATTTTAAAGTAGAAACAATTGTTTTAAGTTACGAGTGTACAAAGAATTATACTTTGGGTATATGATTTATTATCATTTGTCTGCCCTGAAAAATTTCTACTGATATCATGATGGTGTGATAATTTCTTTTATGGCCCAAATGTCTTCACAAAGTGGCTTAGTAATTCAACAGTATAATATGAGAATATATATTATTACTTATTAAAATATTTTTAAAAATTGAAGGCTCTGAATAAGCTCACTCACGTATAGCAGAGTGTAAGTGTTGCTGTAGAGTTGTCTTCTAGGCGGTCTGGGGCATCCATTAGGCTGTTTGTCTCCAATCCTCTGTAAAAATTTGGAAACTTGGATGTAGTATAGACTGAGTGAAAAAAAAATGGTATCATTCTGTGTCCCTAAATATTGCTGGTAGACTATAATCATTCATTACCTTACATGTAGTATCCCACCCTCATGGCAAAACCTGGCAAGCTACCCGTGTGGTATTTGATATGCCAAAAACCAGTAACAATTATAGACCTCATTCCCATGACCTGAAGGAATGGTTTGAGGCTCTTCATGTTCCTGGAGTGAGCAGTTGCCCTTGGGCTACACTAGCATGCAACAGGATGTATGGAGATGTTACTAGTGTCCGCTCGAGCAAATCGATGAATAACAGGGAGATAAATGATTAAAATATTTATTAGTATAAAACACAGTATTACTTGAGGTGCAGGGGACAATATAGTATTACTGATTAAAACACATTTCTATTAACTTATGTTATAGTTTAGGAAATTCTAGTATAGAAGTAAAGTGGATTTGAAAAGAGTCAGAGAGTGAGTCCGTGGCAGTCCCCAGATTTAACTGCAGCTATAATTTGCAAGATACTCCCTGATATGTTTGGTTTTGTTTAAGTGTGGAGTCCTTTAAGAGCCTCATGAGGAGGGAATGTCCAATCAAAACCAGAGCAACTCTGTTTTAATCTATTTAATCTATTTAATCTCTTGGGATTCTAGCCAAGTTTGAAAATCAATCTACTAGGTCACATTATTCCTTCACTCTAATTTTCCCTATAAATATAAGCTATACTCACCTGATATCCATCCAGGGCATTTTCAAAATGAGGGTTATTGCTATCATTGGTCCACAATACATTTTATACAGAATCCAGCCTATGTTCTTAGGCTATTTGGCCAGGGAAGCCATTGCCAGATCTTGTTAAACCAAGATCCAGGAACCTAAAGAATTCAAGCGCATATGACCTTCAAGTATTTTATTATCAGCTTTACTCAAAGTGGCTGCTTTGTCATGTTCCACTACTGGAAGTGTTAAACTAGTGATCATTACTTTGGTATGCAAAGGAGTTCTTGTATATGTAGGATCCTCCCCAAATGATGATATTATAGTTAGTATCCACACTTCTCTTTAAGAAGCAAGGTCAGTCATTAATATATAAAATAAATAAGTAATCTTCCTTATTGTACCTAATAAAGCATCTAGTAAGTTTCTATAAATACTGTAAACAGTATAGTATTTATAGCAGCATTGGATTAATTCCAAGAATAATTTCAAGGATTTTGCTAATCTTGCTTGGAATTAGACTCATATCCAAGTCCTCTGTTGTATAAGGACTATAAGCAACTATAAAAATAATTATAAAAAATTAGGTGACAGAAGAAATGGAGAAATTCCTAGAAATATACAATATATAAAGACTAAATTATGAAGAAATATATAACATAAACAGATAAATAGGAGCAACAAAAGTGAAATCACAACATTCAACCAACAAAAACATCCAGACCAATATTCTTGCTCTATACAGAGGAAAAAAATACTTAACAAAACTTTAACAAGCCAAATTTAAAATAAGATATCATCCAAAGGATCGTATACCACAATAAAGAAGGACTAATTTCCAGGATGTTTATGTAGTACATCATTACATCATATTAAAAAGTTAAAGGCAAAATCATATAATCATCCATGTGGTATATCACATTAAAAATTAAATGTAAAAATCATATAATCATCTCAATAGGTACAGATAAAACATTGAAAAAAATTTAATATTTTATCATGATTAAGACTTTCCATATACTGAGTATTAAAGAACTGTGAATCACAGGATAATTACCATATCTGACAAATAGCTAACAGCACATTCTCTGCTGGAAAGCTGAGTGTTTCTTTTTAAGGTCAGGAACTAGAGAAGGAAGCCTCATCTCACTATTTTCATTCAACGTAGGATTGGACATTTCAACAAGAGAAAATATGCCAGAAAAGGAAATAAAAGGCATATAAATTGGAAATAAAGAAGTACAACTGTCTTCATTGCCAGATGGCACATAATTATATATAAATAGCCTCAAAGAGTGAAAAAAAATTAAAGCTAAAAAGCAAAATTCAATAAAGTTACAGGATAAAATATTAACATTAAAAATCAGTTACATTTCCATATACTAACAATTAACTATTAGAAATAAAAATAAAGAAATAACCCCCTTTATGAGTTATATTTTAACTACCTGTCAATGAATTTAAGTAGATTAAAGATCTGTATACTGAAAACTGTAAGTTATTGATGAAAGGAATTGAAAATGCTAATGAATGGAAATATATCTCTTTCTTACGATCATATTAATATTGATACATCTTTTACTTTTTTAATTTTTTTTATCATTTTAAATATAAAAATTAAAGTTTTTAAATTTTATTATACCACCACGGATATATAATTACTAAACTGTTCATGTTTCAGTCACACAGTGTTCTAGCACCCTTTCCTCTACCAGTGCACATTTCCCACCACCAATGTCCCCTGATTCCTTACCCCCTCTCCCAGCCTTCCTCTGGCAGGAACTTTTGCTTTCCTCTCTCTCTCTCTCTCTCTCTCTCTCTCTCTCTCTCTCTCTCTCTCTCTCTCTCCAGGAACATAAAGAGCCTCAATCCATTCCGGAATGAGGTCTATAATTGTTACTGGTATTTGGCATATCAAATACAACACAGGTAGCTTGCCAGGCTCTGCCGTGCAGGTAGCATACTCTTGTAGTCATCTCTAAGTCCAGCATTTATTGATGAACCACGCGCCGCAAGTTCGAGCCAGGCTGTGATAGGCTGGTCTGTCCTGGCTCTACACAAAGGAATTACTCCTGGAAGTGCTAAGGGGACCATACAGGATGCCGGAGAGGGGGATGGGATGTCTAATCCAGGTAGGCCGTGTGCAGGGCAAATGCCCTTCCCGCTGTACTATCACTCCAGCTCTCACTGATGCTGTTCTTGAAGCTCGGGCCAGTTACTTCAGAGGGAAAATTTTCTCAGTTTTTTCAGAACACCAAGAATCAGTGATATTTGGTGTTATTAGAATGATGTCATCAGTGAAGTGGAGGTGGTGTAGTTGCCGACTGTCTATCAAGCCAAAATGTGTAAGAGAAGGAAGAGAGAGAGAGAGAGAGAGAGAGAGAGAGAGAGAGAGAGAGAGAGAGAGATGTGAGCCCCAGACTAGACTGTACATGAACATAAGCTGAAAGCCCTCAGACCTAACGATCAATCTTGTGTTGTTGGGGATACATAAGGAAATATTAAAGTCCAAGAAGGATGTTGACCAATGGGGTGTGCCAGGAGTGGTGGGGAGAAGATTGGGGGCACAGAGGTAGTGAGACTTTCTTTTAAAAAAAAAACACTAAAAGCAAATCTGCTAACGGCGCCAATTCTAGGTAATCTGGTGGTTTTCTCTGTTCCTTGGGTCTTTACAACACAGTAAGACACAGAAGATTTGACATCATTTGATATTGATAGAGAATAATTGGAATTTATTATTATCACGATCACGATCACGATCTTCCCGTTGATCATCTATTTGCTAGAGCGGCACCAGTAATATCTCCATATGTCCTGTCTCATGCCAGTAGAGCCAGGGGCATCGGCTTGCTACAGGTACATAAAGAGCCTCAAACCATTATATTAGGTCATGGGAATGACCTAATGTAATAGTTACTGGAATTTGGCATATCAAATACAACACGAGAAGCTTGCCAGGCTTGCCGAGCGGGAGGTAAACTCTTTTAAACACCTCCAAATAAAGCATTTATTGATGAACCACGCGGCCGCAAGCGGCCTCATGAGCTGGGCTGTGATGGGCTGGGCTGCTGGGTGGAGTTCTCTCCCGAGGGAAGTCCAAATGTGGAAAATGGCGGTGTCCGTGGAGTGAGGGGGTGGTGGTCTGGCTTGTTGTGAGGCTCTGCCGAGGTGGTGGGCCAGGGCTAGAACCCGCCATGCCTCCCAACTGCCTCATGAACGGCTGTGCACAGGGAGAGCAAGGAACAGCTCTGCCCCATGTCTGAGAGACTCTGGACCAGCATACCTGGGCCGGATTGAGGAAAAAGCTGCTGCAGGGTGGGTGTCGATGATCCGGGCTGTGATGGGCTGGTCTGCTGGGTGGAGTTCTGACGAGAGGGAAGTCCAAATGTGGAAAATGGCGGCGCCCATGGAGTGAGGGTGGTGGTCTGGCTTGTTGTGAGGCTCTGCCGAGGTGGTGGGCCAGGGCTAGAACCCACCATGCCTCCCGACTGCCTCATGAACAGCTGTGCACAGGGAGAGCAATTATTATTATATAAAAAAGAAAATACCAGGGGTATGTTCCTTGACTCAGTCTTAGAAAAGTTTTTTTTTATTTAACACTAAATGTAGGTGACAAAGATATAAACAAACATGTAACTAAGAAGTTTCTATACAAAAATGGAAAATAATAAAATGTGAAGGTGTTGGGGATGCCACTGGGGTCCCCAACAGTGCCGGGAGGCAAGTTCCCTTCTACCTTCGGTTGGCGGGAATGGATGAAGACTCAGGAATCCGATGCAGTTTTAAAAGGCTTTACTTATCACAGGTTCAGGCATACAAGTCAGCAATAGAAAAAACCCTGTGCTTAGGATTCCCGGCTTATACCCCAGCTATGTGTAGGCCAAGATGGCAACCACCACGTGTTAAGGTCATGTAAAGAGGAGACAAAGACAAGACTCCCAAGAAGAGTGCGAGCCCACAAAGAGAGCCCAAAAAGAGAGAGAGCAAGAGAGGCCTAGTTTTACACCCCAGCAATTCAGACCTCCCACTATTATGGGAAGCAGGAAGGGTCAAATGCCCTTAGGTAATTTCTCCCAGCACCTCACCTAGGCCCTATTATATGCTAATGTTCTGAGCCAAGATCTGCCTGGAAATGCCTTTATAGGGTAGAGAAGGGGTTTCTGAGATGGCATGTCTCTGTACCAAAGACTAATACTAATGCCAGTTATATATTTCTCCAAGCCTTCACAAGAGTCTCGTCTACTTCACAGTAGTTTTGTATTTTAGTTGCCTTTGAGTTATCAGGGGAGCCATGCTTGCTCGCTTGGAGGCAAACAGCATCTCTCTGGTCTACTTACTTAGAGATCTGGGGCCAGAGCGACAGCCCAGCGCTGAGGGCGTTTGCCTTGCATGTGGCCAGTCCATGCTGGCCCGGGTTCGATCCCCGGCATCCCATATGGTCCCCCAAGCACCGCCAGGAGTAATTCCTGAGTGCAGAGCCAGGAGAAACCCCATGAGCATTGCCGGGTGTGACTCAAAAAGCAAATAATAATAATAATAATAATAATAATAATAATAATAATAATAATAATAATAATTACTTAGAGATCCAACGTGGCCAGGCAAATATGCTGGTAAGATGTTACTGGGGCCCGCTCGAGCAAATCGATGATGAATGGGAATACAGTGGCACAAATGCTGGCCGACTTCAGCCGTGAGTGTGGAAATGTTGGACCGCAGCTGAATTTCAAGAAGACAATGATCATGAGAAATGGACTAATTCCTGACACTCCATTTACGCCAACAGAATGAGCATCTCCGAATCAGCAATTATGTGTACCTAGGTCAAGAACCCAACATGACGAATCGACCTAGCACCTGAACTACGCAGGAGGAAGAGAGCAGTATGGAACGCCTTCAAGAGCATCGAGGAAGTGGTAAAGAAGACGAAGAAGCTCCTGCTCCGGCACAACTTTTCAACTCCATCATTCTTCCTGCACTAAAATATGCCTCAGAGACCTGGGCCCTACGAAAACAGGATGAGAACGCTATTTGGGTAGCCCAAAGAGGAATCGAAAGAGTCATGTTTAGAGTATCAAGCTTCACTCAAGTGAGAGAAGGAATCCAGAGTTTCGACCTCCATCGACAATCAAGAATCAAGGATGTCTCGTTTGCCAAGATGATGAAAATCAGATGGGCAGGACACGTAATGCAATTTAGGGATGACCTCTGGACTAGAGCTGTTATCGACTAGATTCCATGTGACATCAAAAGAGCACGTGGCCACCCACCTACGAGATGGTCAGACTTCTTCATCCAAAACCTGAACGAACAATTTAAGACTCTTCATGTTCTTGGAGTGAGCAGATGCCATTGGACTACACTTGCACACGCCAGGGAAAAATGGAGACGTTACTAGTGCTCACTAGAGCAAATGGATGAACAACAGGAAGATAAGTGATACGTGTTAAGTGATTGTTGCAAATGGCAGGCTTTTTCTTTCCTTTTTTTTTTCTTTTAAGTCACACCTGGCTATACTCCAGGATTATTCCTGGCTCTGAACTCAGGAATCACTCCTGGCAGTGCTGGGGGACCATATGGGATACTGGATATTGAACCCTGATTGGTTGCATGTAAGACAAAGACTCTACCTGCTGTACTATCACTCTGGTCCCAGAATTTTCTTTTTCTTATGGTAGAAACGATCTCATTGCAAAATGTATATCACATTAGTAAACATTTATTGATTGATGGGCATTTTCATTTCTGGATCATTGTGAATAATGCTTCAGTGAACATGGGGAGAGCAGCTGCCTTGGAGAATATGCTCTCGCTCTTTTAGAGATTTACCCAGAAGTGATACTGCTGTATCATATGGTAGTTCTATTTTAATATTTTGAGGAACCACTAGACTGTTTTCCATAGTAGCTACATAAATTTACATTCTCACCAGGAGGGCCCAGTTTTTCCTTTTCTTCATATTCTCTCCAACTTGTTATCTCATCTGATAGCCATTCTACTTGGTGTGAAATGGTATCTGACTGGGGTTTTATTTGTATTTCCTTGATGATTAATGACATTAAGTATATTTGCATATATTTTGTTCATTTGTATACCTTATTTGGAAAAGGTCTACTCTGTTTCTCAGTCAACTTTTGTTTGTTTTCGTTTCAGGACTGCACCAGCTGTGGCTCTATGTTCCTGGCTCTATTGCTGGTTTTATGTTCTTGGTGATGCTTGAGGGACCCTCTGTGGAGGTGGTGATTGAATATGGGTTGGGGAATAGAAGGCGGTACTAATTTCTCTGGCTCCTCAACAATTTTTTAATATAGGCTTGCTTGTTATTGAGTTATATCACTTGATCACTTGATCACTTGAATCCCATTATTCATCGATTTGCTCGAGCGGGCGCCAGTAACATTTCCATTGGACCCTATCAATTGAGTTATATGAGTTTTTCATATAGTTTCAATCTTAATCCCTTATTAAGGATGCCAACTTTTGTTTGGCTAAGAGCTTCTACCATTCCATAGACTGCCTTCTTGTTGCAGGACACATAAAAGCCTAAAAGCCTCTACATCTGCCCTGGATTGCCTCCTGCAGATCACTTTGTAGAAAGGGGGCAGTTTAAATGTGGCAGTTTATCTGACCATGTATTCTGTACTGGCTGGTATAAATATTCTCTCATGCTACCACAATCATCAAGGGACTAGCTAGATCCTTCCCATTCCAGTTGCCGCATGACATTCTCGAGGGTAGCAGTGAAAAATTTCCATGAAATGGTATCTCCCCATTGAACCCCTCTCTTTACGTTGATGATCATTTCCTTGTAGAATGGTGAGATCCTAGTAGTGGATCATAATACAGCTCATAGAGGATCTTGATGTACTGAGTTTGAATGCCCTGTTTAGCTAGGGCTTCGATGACTACTTCAGTCTCAAAGAATCAAAGGCTTTCTTTAAATCAATGAACGCTAGACAGAGGGTTCTTGAACTCTCGCGAAACCTTAATGAACTTGGTTACCAGCGTGGATATGGTAGATCATGTTGAATCCTTTTCAGAACTTGGCTTGCTCACTTGGTTGTCCTTCGCCTAGTGTTCTGCTGATTATATTCAGGATGACACTAGTGAATAGCTTGTAGATGATGGATAACAGGCAAATGGGGCGATAGTTGCTGATGTGGTAGATGTTGCCCTTCTTGTACAACAGAACGGTCCTGGTGATTTTCTATTGGGAAGGAACCTTGCATTCAGATAAGTAGCATGTGAGGAGTTGAGCCAGTGTATTGTATTTGCAGCAATATGAATAAAATTTGAGGGGGATTAATTGTGTCAGAGAAAATTAAATGCCACATAGCATCACTCAACAGTAGAATCTAAGGAAAATTGATTATCAAAATCATAAAAAAGTATGTAATTGTCAGGGTATGGGTGGTAGGAAAGAGAGAGAGAGGCTAGTAACATGACACAAATTTTAATATTTAGTTTTAGGAATAAATAGAAACATGGTGGCTATAGTTGGTAAATTTCTATCAGATAATTGAATGCTTTTGATCAGAAAACAATAGAGTTGGATTAAATTAAATATCTTGCCAATGATCTAATTTTGTGATGAATTCTGGTAAAGATAATCATCACTTTATTTTTTTTCTTTTTGGGCCATACCCAGCAATGATCAGGGCTTGCTCCTGGCTCTGCACTCAGGAATTATTTCTGACAGTGTTCAGGAGACCATATGGATGCTGAGGATTGACTCAGGCCAGCTGTGTGCAAGGCAAACACCCTACCCATTGTGCTATTGCTACAGTCCTAATCATTGCCTTTTACCCTCTCATGGAATCAGAAAATTTTAAAAGGACTATGAAAGATCAGTAGACCAAAGGCATCTACTATGTATCAGGGAGTATGTGCCATAGTGTGCTGACTTGAATATATGTTTCATAATTTTTATTTGAAGGGAAGAAAATAGCAGGCCCCAAAACTTGGAAAAATAAAAACAAAAGTGGTAGAAGTGCTTGAACCCCCTAAGAGTTTCAGAGGCAGATAAAAGCTTCCTTATTGGATAGCTATTTCTTTAATGACTCATTGTTCAAAAGTACAGCACTGTCTCTTCTTTCACCAATCACAGAGTAGGGGATCTGCAAACCATGGACTCTGGAACAAGTCTAGCACTTCACCTGCTTTTAAATGGACTTGTGTTGGGACACAGCCCACCTCTTCATGTGCTTTTTGTTTATGTCTGTTTTCTTGCTAAAGTGATGAAGTCTAATTATTGGGAAAGAATGCATGGCCTGCAAAAGCCTGAAATATTTTCTCTCTATTATAATTACTATCTATAGGACTTTATAGAAAAAGTTTTGCAGACCCCTGGTTTATTATACTTTTTCAATTTATTTCAATGCTTTTTATTGAACTTTTCCACCTTCCAAAATCCAGAAGTGATTATTAACTATATTGCTTAAAAAAAAACTTTTGGCAAGTTTTTTTTTTTGTAGACATAAATACTCTGGCACATTTTCTAGTGCACATGAACCTCTATGTATATTCTCCATAGGCATGGAGTGATTTCTTGGGTTTCACACCCTTTTTACAAGGTTTGCCTGTGGCTGTGGGGGCAGGGTGGTATCCTGTACTCTGCCTACAAATTCCTACTCAGAGGAGAAAACATGAAAGCTGTGTGGTCTAGGGTCTGTTTTTTTTTTTTTTTTTGCTGTTACTACTGGTTGACTCATTAATAACTTGTTAGGATTAGGAAGCAGGTGCCCAGACAAAAATGAATCTTTGGCTTTATTGTGTAAAAGCCATGAAGTCTGAAAATAGTAGGTTAATGCCAAGGTCTTAGGCTTATTCCCAGTGTTGGAAGAAGTCTGACATGAGTCCCCACCAACTATTTTCCCTTTTATTGGGGTGGGAGGGGCACACTTCACTGTGCTCAAGGATTATTCCTGTCTCTGCATTCAGGAATTACTCCTAACAGTGCCTCAGGAGGCCATATGGGTAACTGGTATTGAACCCCCAGGTAGGCCATATGCAAGGTAATGGCCCTACCCATACTGCTATCTCTCTAGCCCAAGTCTCCTTTTTCTTTTTTTTTTTTTTTTATTTATTTATTTATTCATTCATTCATTCATTCATTTATTTAAAACATTTTATTATACCACCGTGAGATATACAATTACAACGTTGTTCACGTTTGTAGGTTTCGGTCACACAGTGTTCCAGCACCTCGCCCTCCACCAGTGCCCATCTCCCACCACCCATATCCCCAATTCCCTCCCCCCCCATGGCCTGCCTAAATAGCAGGTTCTTTATCTCCTCTCTCTCTCCCTTTCTCTCTCTTCCTTCTCCTACACATTGTGGGTTGCACTACATACATTTAGAAGCCATCATGTGCATTTTTTGCCTGTATTTAATGCTCAGTTCTATGTTGGTATCAGACCTTTTGACATTTGCAAGTCTCCTTTTTCAACTGTGAAAACTAGAAAACTAGTTTTGTTCTCATGGTCATAGAGAAGCCCTTTCAAAGCACCCAACTTATTCCTACCAGTTAGCAGATTGGCCATCTTACTTTTCCCTTCATCTTGATTTTCTGTGTAGTTTTCCATTTCCTTTTTTTAAAATTTTGCATTACTAGTTCAGTGTTGGCACTTATACTTGACAGTCACTTCAAACACTCAGTGAAAAGAAATGGGGCATGAATGCATACAAACAAATATTCATATAAAGAAACCTAATGGGAAATGGAAACTTACCCCCAAAATAAGGCAATTTTTTTTTGCCTTAAATGTACAAATATGTCAAGCTTCTGTGCTTTGGAATGGAATTTCTCTGACTATGTCTGGTCGCCTTGGTTAGCTCATGTGGATGCAACGTTCTGATTGTCTGCCACTGTTGTTGTAGGATTTTCTAGGGTCCTTGGGGGAAAACATGAAAAGCAGTCCTTAGTGATGAAAAGCTGGAGCACTACTGTGTTAAAAAACACATCTTCCAGACCTTGATCACAGCCACATTGTGGATGTGTTTTCATTGGCAGAGTCTATGAGCAGATACTTTACAAATGCAGGCTGGCAAGTGATAGAGTTTCCTGGAAGAAAGAGCCAAGGCTCATGCTGAATATTGGAGAACTGGAAAGCACTAAGTTGTGGGACAAGAGGGTATAGATATAAAAATTGTACATCAGGACCGACTTTACAGCGCAGGTGTGATTTTGACAGAGATTGTCCTCAGAGCTCCTGAGTCCTTATTTAGCACTTTTTTTCCTGGTTTCTTGCTTTCATACCTCAGTCCAAATTGAGTCCTAGTCCCTGTAATTTTTCCTCTCTAGTCACTTCATTTAAAACAAAACAAACATATCTGTTCAAAATTTTGCTCTTTCTTGGGCTAACTTGGTAAGGAACTCAGTCCCCAAGCAGAGTCCTGTTTGTACAAAACCAAGTCCTCTTCTAGGGATCTTTTCAGAGGTAACCCTGGGCACTTTTAGTACAGTGACAACCAAAATCAACATGGATAGAGTGAAAGAAAAAGTGTAAGTCAACCATCTTAAGACGTTTTTGTTTTGTTAGGCAATCATTGTTTATGTGGTTTTGAACATCCACTCTTCAGATATCTGACTTCTAAGATGATGCCTGGGGTTAGGAATCCTAAATGGAGAGAGTCACTATGAGTAAAAGATGATTTGGTGATATGTCCAAAGACTCTTGAAAAGCCTAGAAACTGGTAAACAAAATAAATTGCTCTTATTATAAATGTATATCTGATTTCAAGACACTGTTACTGTCAATTTAAAACCATGTGAAAATGTGAAAGTTCAGAGTAACATCAGTGTACCTCTAAAGGATGTTCCTTAATTTGGCACTTGGGAAGACTTAACTGTGCCATATTGATCAGGGAAAGAAGACTTCGGCCTCGTGTAGGATACCTTGCTATAGGGCTATATTGCTTTCACCTGTTTGAACAATATTACAAACTTAAGGAAATTTTTTAAAAATTTATTTTATTGAATCACTGTGTGGTTTGGTTAGGAGGCTGTTGATGATCGGGTTTCAATCACACAATGTTCCAATACCCACCCTCCACCAGTTCACGTTTCCAATGTGCTCTTTACCCTCCTGCCACCCCCACTCTATAGGAGAATGGGGGTGGCCTGTCTTTATGGCAAGTACTCTCTCTCTCTCTCTCTCTCTCTCTCTCTCTCTCTCTCTCTCTCTCCCCCATCCTCCCTCCCTCCAATTGATCATTATGGTTTGCAAAACAGATACTGAGAGGTTATCATGTTTGTTCCTATACCTTCTTTCAGCATACAGTTATTGTACACAGCGATCATTTGCCACTGTCTTTGTCATAGTAGTCCCTTCCCTATTCCAAATGTCTTTTCTCAAGTGGTTGAAGCAGGCTTCCAACTGTGGACAAAACCTCCTGGCTCTTGCTTCTACTGTCTGTGGATACTGGTTTCATATTATGATTTTTATACCCTATAGATGCGTGTAATCATTCTGTGTTTGGCCCTCTCCTTCTGAGTCATTTCACTCCATGTCCATTCATTTATAAGCACACTTCATTTTTCCTAACAGCTGCATAGTATTCCATTGTGTAGATGTACCATAGTTTCTTCCAGTTGTCTGTTTTCGGGCACTAAGGTTGTTTCCATATTCTGGCTATTGTTAATAGTGCTTCTATTAACATAAAACTTCAGATAGTGTTTGCACTTCTATGAACATAGAAGTGCAGATGGGCTCCCTAGATGTATTGCCAGGTGTGGTATTGCTGGGTCAAATGGAAGCTCAATTTCTAACTTTCTGAGGAATGCCATACTGTTTTCCAAAATGGCTGGAACAATTAGCAGTCACACCAACAGTGAAGGAGAGTCCCTTTCTCCCCTCATCCATGCCTACACTGGTTGTTATTGTTCATTTGGATGTGTGCCAGTCTCTGTGGTGTGTGATGATATCTCATTGTTGTTTTGGTTTGTATCTCCCAGATAATTAGCGATGTAGAGCATTTTTTCATGTGTCTTTTCGTCATTTTTATTTTTTTCTTTTGAGAAAGTTTCTATTTATTTCTTCCCATATTTTGACAGGGGGAAACTAATATTAAACTGTGCTCTTTATGTGACAGATTGTTTTTTTTTTGGGGATTATCCTAAAAATTGTTTCATTCTCCATAGCCAAGATTTATCACTGGGCACAGAATTAGGAGGAAGCTGGGTGGGACCAACTGTATATCCTCACCCCTCCCCATAATTATTCAATTTTTCCAATAATCCTGAAGAGAAGAAATTTAAAATTTATGCTATTTAACATCTTTTCCCCAAGGTCTCTTTCAGACATGTTGAAATCACCTGAGTAGCCTAGGGGCCAATCCCTCCAAGGATAGGGATTGGGGATGTATGTGGAGGGGAATTGGCAGGCCTCCTGAGGTATTCCAGGCTTGTAAGTTCATGAGTATCTTATACAAAGATGACAAAACTCAGAGTTGTTACTGAAGCTTTGATGGTAGGACTAGGAATAAGAATAATTTTGGAAGGACCAAAGAACAGATGCAATGAGACAAGAAAAATGCAAAGTCTAATTATTTAGCTTTGAAAAATAAATTATAATACTGAAAAATTATTTTTGCATGTATGTTTTGGAAGGTATTCTGTCTTATGATAAAAAGTCAAGACAGACCAAAATGGATTGTGCCTAAAAGAAAGAAAGAAAGAACAGCAGCAACAACAAGCCCTGAAAAACTGCATCTATAGAAATAGATTGCTCAGATTACAGGAGGTGATACTGTGCTGTTATCTGGACTCAGCAAACTCATGCTTGCTTTTTTTTGCATTCATGTCTAAACACTGTTAAATACTTCTGGGGTAGGCTAGACATCACTTAGTGTTTGACCAAGCTTTAAAAAAGAATCAGATACTATAGAAATAAGGAGCAGATCAAATGATTAAATTCAGAAAAAAAAACAAGAATGTACTTGATAACTTAAATTATATGCATGGTTGTCAGAAAAAAAAAGGCATGGGATTTATAGATTAGATGCCATGAAGAAATAAAAGCCTATCATGAGGGAAAAGGTAGGGATATATAATTTTGCTTATAAGAAAGGAATTTTTTCCTATATAAGTGAGACTTAACTTTACTGAAATTAAAAGTTTTGTTCCTTGCAGAATTTATATAACACAGGAAAAACTGAAACTATCAAGGAAAACTTAAAAAAAAGGTATAATCTTAGCATCCAGAGATGATTGCTGTTAATACCAGGATTAACTTTGTTAGAAGCTGAACTGAGTAAAGCTGAAAGTGGTTTCCTTGGAGGTTATGATAGTTTGAGCAGATAGTACACCAAACTTTGAGGACTTGTTCTAAATGCTGAAACTCGTTTTATAGAATTATTTTTAAAACAAATTTAAGTCAATGCACAATTTCCAGAAAGTGTTTTGCAACAGTTTCATAAGCACCTTCCTTCGGTTGGCCCAGGTTGAACATTCAAGATGTTAGGACATGACTTTGTATGACGGAAGAGAAGAGCAGAGGGCTATTGTGTATCTGATAATTGAAGTCATACACATATATGAAATCCTACACAGTTATATCTGCCATCATTTAACCTGGCTATATTATATACAGCCAAGTGTGGAATTGCACAACACGATGCTATCAGAGTAAGCTAATATTGCTCCTTCCATCTAAGCACCAAAAGATTGAGAAGTCATTCATTGCTTACTCTGACTTGAAAAGAGTGTGACACAATGAGAAGAGGCTCCTGCAGTCAGCAAACTTCAAGGCCACCTAGAAGGGACTGAGTACATGCTGGGTGAAGCCAACAGGAGACATGAACAGCCTGAGGGCTTGGGCCTAAATACCAGGGTTAATATTTGAATGCGTGCCAAGGTCTAAAACTTGCAAAAAGCCCAAGAAGTAGTAGAAAACAAGGGCTGGTAAAGGTCATCAGGCAGGCCTGTTGGATTCCTGCAAAATGAGTTCTGTTAGCAGGAGACTTGCTTCCCCCACCCCCACCTTGTTGTTATAATACAACTTTCTATCAAGACCCCAAATTCTCCTACTAATCTGTAAATAACAGATATGAAATGAGGAAATGCGATTTAGAACAAGATTTGAAGAAAGGAGTCCTTGTGAGCGGAATTGGTTTCATATGGCATTCTAATGACACAGGAACGTGTGTGCTTGCTGCCTGGGCTTGTGAACCATGCAAGCATCTGACCTTTAATTAACAGAGGCTAATCAAGAGCTGGGAGGTAGTGGGCTCTGAGCTCTCCTTTTACCTCAAGCTCCAAAGACATACTCGCATTGACATCACAACATAACACAAACACACTCATCCCAATTCAGATTCCTAACAGTGGTAGGCTAATTCAAACTCTAAAAGAAAGACAACAGGAAAAAAATTAGAAGGGTTTTTCTAGTTTTTAAGTTAAATTTTTTCTTTATAACTTAAGTAGAAATATAGGGCCGGAGCCATAGTCCAGCAGGGAGGGTGTTTGTCTGGCTTGCGGCCAACCCTGAGTTCATCCCTGGCATGCCATACGGTCCCCTAGTATCACCAGGAATAAAAACTAGGAGTAACCCTTGAGCATTGCCAGGTGTGACCAAAAACCAAAACAAAACAAAAAACACAGTTTCTAAAAATTCTTAAACTTCAAACTTTTACATGGCATATTCATGGCGCTCTGTGTGTGTGTGTGTGTGTGTGTGTGTGTGTGTGTGTGTGTGTGTGTCTGGGGATTGAATCTAGGGCCTCAGACATGTGAGGTTTATGATTTACCTCTCAACTATACTATAACTTAGTTTGCATTCTGTTGTTTAGGTATATGCAAATTCAGCTCAAAAAATCTTAACACTTGGGGCTAGAGCGACAGTCCAGCGGGTAGGGCATTTGCCTTGCCGCGGCCGCCCATGCTGGCCCTGGTTCGATTCACAGCATCCTATATGGTCTCCAGAGTGCTGCCAGGAGTAATTCCTGAGTTCAGAGCCAGGAGAAACCCCTGAGCATTGCCGGGTGTGACCCAAAAAAAAGCAAAAAAAAAAAAAAAAAAAAAAAACTTAACACATTTCCCATTTTACCTTTCATTTCTCCTGTGATAGGCAGGATTAATATCAGTATTCATATAACCATAAGACAAGATGGCTATGTGCTGTAATACTCAGCTTTCTTATAACCCAAGGCTCCTTTTGTTAGTGTTTTGGGAGGCAGGCCTCCCAAGCTCTGCTCAGGATAACCAGAGTCATTTTGTGATAATTGGCCAGCAGGCCAGACAGCTCAGTTCTCATCTAGTATGTTTGATAGCACTGCTTGGGTTCAGCAGTACTGAGATCACCAGAACCAAACCTGTGGTTTCGCAGCCATTTTTAGAGTTATGATGTTGGGGGCCATGAGATACAGGAATCGAACCTAGGGCTTAGTGCATGCAAGGCAGGCATTCTAACCCTTTGAGTTATCTTTTTGGTCGTCACAGCCCTTTCTGAAGGCTAGAGGTGCTCCCAGTGACCCTCAATGATGTCTAGATACTATAAGCAGAGAATCAGAGAGATTGGTTTTGCTGATTCAGAGTGATTTTTAGTTTCAGAATTACAAAGACCTGGAAGGAGCACTGTAGGCCATGAAGTTTCCACCCCAACCCCTCACATGAAAAGATTATAGTAGAAAAGAGAGGGACAAGGAGTCTAGCCAAATCGCAGTAGCTCTACCAAGAGAGATTTAATCCTTTTCTCTTAAATTTAATTTATGACTGTCTTGGATTGGTAACATTGTTGGTAATGAAAGCCTAAAATATGACTTAGCCCTTGATTCCAAATAATATCAGATTTCTTTATTCCTCAGAGTAGTGGGTTTATTTTTTTTGTTGTCGTTGTGCTTTGTTTTAATAGCTAAATCAAATAAAAATATTGCTAATCTGTTCTTTTTTTTATATAAACAGTCAGCTGAGCTTTCCAAGCCCTTACAATAGATTTTAATAATGAAGAGAAACGTTCAGTAAGGTAGACTACTTAGTGAGGTCCTGGAAGCCACATGCCATTATAAAGAAGCACGTCTGGTTTGGCCGAAATCCTGCCTTTGTCTCCAGAGCTATTTTGCTGTAAATTTAGAACAGAAATATCCTTTCTGGAATAAAAATGCAGCTTTGTTGGCTACAAGTGCATGTTTGCTGCCTCACAATTTTAGAATTAGACGATGGACTTATTTAGTAGACATTGGAGGGTAAAAAGCAAAAGCCCGTAATTTAAAACATTCCACTCTACCGCAGTCCAAGAAAAACATGGACCGGTGAACAAAACCAGCAGTATTGTAATAAGAAAACAACTAGGTGCATTTTTTCCAAAACCTAAAAACCAGGAATCTAAATGTATGAGTTACTGGCTAAAAATTCCATTTTCGTGTCTCAGTTTTGAGCTGGAAAAACAACCTAGACCTGATAAACATCGTTTTAAAAAATGCACAAGTTCTGCTGCAGCCTGAGGTGTGGACAGCAGCCTCGCATCCATCTTTATATACTCAAGGGCACTTTCCGTTGCCTAGAGGGATCTTGTGCTAAAAGGATTTTACTTTGCAAAGATTCATAAGCTTCTAGTCCGGCCTGTGGTGACTTCGGAGGTTCCCTACCGCAAGTTATTTGGCCACACCATTAAGGTATTTTATTTTCCCCCCTAAATGCTTTGAATATCTGTTTGAGATCCACAGAATTTTCCAGGGCAAGTGATGTGGGGACTTTAGAATGCAGGTGGGTTCACCCAGGATGAAAGACCAGCATTTCTTTACCAAGCAAGCCAGGGCTGACACACAGACTCCCTGTTCTAAGGCAGTTATTAAATGTGAGTCAACTGGCCAATGGTATGAGTAAGTAGTAGTGATATTTGAGCATGCCTGTGTGAGTGTATATGTGTGTGGTATGTTTTATGGAGAGAGAGAGAGAGAGAGAGAGACAGAGACAGAGACAGAGACAGAAAATGAGAGAATGAGAGGTAGAAACAGAGAGAGACTTGATACACCGTCCTGAAGGGGGGCAGAAAGTGAGAAGGACGTTACCACTGATAAATAAATAAACTGGATAAGTCCACCCAAGTGTTCTCATTTGCATTACATAACTGGCACAAAGTTTTAGATGAGGCTGCAATCCATGAAAATAGAGGACTCTGATTGTTTTACAATGGGAGAAACTGTAATATAAAAAGAGGAGGAAGAAAGGTGCTTGTGAAGGAGAAAGGAAGAAAGAATTTCTGAGAAGATAAAATTAAAAAAAAAACTTTCCCTCTTCCGTGGCTGGTTCCCCACCTCCTAGCTCCTTAGGTAGTGTCACACAACAGTCAGACCTGTGGGCATGTGTCTCATCAGAACACATGTGTTGTAGTATCAGAGCACATGGTACCTGAGGAGTGTGTGTACAGGGTTTGAGTCCATTAATTCAAAAAAGGGCATGGTGTAGCAATCACAAAACATTGTTTGTTTTTATTTTTCATTACACCCAATTCAGAAAATGCTAAAGAATTTTGACCAAAAAATGTAGAATGACAACAAAAGGTCATGAACCTGTCTGGGAAGCTACTGATAGACTATTTAAGTGTAGGCTGTCTCTTGTAATTTTGCCTCACTGTCTCACTGCTCAAGGGACTTCTTCCCCTTGAATTCCTTTCCTTTGTACTTTTATTGAAAGCAAATACGAACAGTTCTAGTCACTTGCCATTTAAATTAGAGGGCATTTATTGCCTTTAAGCAGTTGTCATGGCAGGAATGCTGTACTTGTCAGTAGTGGCTAAGTTCCCAGGTGCCCAGTTGGTTTTTCTGACCTCCAGAGAATTCCTTTTCAGACTGCACTGCCTACATGTCTGGAGTCTGTCCCTCTGGAGCATGGCCAGTGAGGAACCAACCACAGACTGTGGTGCTACTGTTAAGTTGCATGCTGAATCACGTGCTTCCTGTGTCTGCCACCTCAACCATTTTCTTCATCACTCAGTTACAATTTCTTCAAGACTGATGGTTGCATGCAGAATAACTCCTTTCCTTTTGCTTCCCACCCACTGATTAGTTTAGGTGGAGGTACACTCAATCCTTCATGTGGTAGGAAAAAGGAAGAAGACCACCTGTGGCTGTAATTTAGAAAATTGACACAGTTAATGTCTAATAACTGGTGGTAGAATAAGCAATAAGGGAATGTATGAGGGGGTTGATGGAGTGTGTTCCTTAAAGACTGCATTCATATCTTTAGTCTGAAGATCAACCATAGACTTTTTCTGATGGTGGGATGGGGAACTAGGGACCAACCTACGAGGACATAATGGAGGCATGTCAACTTGGGTTTTCTTCAAAAATTCTAGAGTGTGATCACATGTAGTGAAGGTTTGAAAGTGCAGTAGTTCTGCTAGATTGCTACTTACAGTGCTCTTTTGTAAAGCTGAAAAATACCTTGCCCACATCCACAAATTTTATTATATCTAGGAATGAGAAACATACATGTATCTTGAGAATTAACAGGAAACACACACCTGGCTGACAAGCCATGATTTGCTCAAACACCCTATGCCATCCTACCTGCAGATCTGCTTGCTTGTGGCAGGAGCCATTTCACCACTGAACATACACACTCAGGATGGCACGTCTGTCCTTCTTTAAATAAAGATCACCAAGGAAGTGGGGAAAACCTTTACTAGATGTAGAATTGTTCTTTATGTTTTAGTACCTAACTTTTTATAGGATTATTGACAAGGGATAGACCAGATCCATTGCCTGATTTTCTAGACTTTATTCTACAACAGCTTTGATCATGTTCATGCTAGAGAGATACACAAACTAGTGAAGAAGGAAGTTTCTTTGCCAAGGCAAGGCATGTTTTTCTGAGTGTGATGTGCTCCAGTTGACATAGTATTTGTCGGGGGCCCTGGCCAGCAGCCCCCAGCACAAATGAGGAAGATCTAGATCTTTTCGGACTTCATCCCTGCAGAAAAAAAGGAGAGGGATGGATTTTGGAGAAACTCTGCCTTGCCACTGCTACTGCTGAGAAAGGAGAAAGAGAGAGAGAAAGAGAGAAAGAAAGAGAGAGAAAGAGAGAGAGAAAGAGAAAGAGGGAAAGATTGAGAAAGAGGGAAAGAGAGAGAAAGAGAGAAAGAAATAGAGAAAGAGAGAAAGAAAGGAAGGAAAGAGAGAGAAAGAGAAAGAGAAAGAGAGAGAAAGAGAGAAAGTGAGAAAGAAAGAGAGAGAGAAAGTGAGAAAGAGAGAAAGAGAGAGAAAGTGAGAAAGAAAGAGAGAAAGCAAGAAAGAGAGAAAGAGAGAGAGAAAGAGAGAAAGAGAGAAAGAAAGGAAGGAAGGAAAGAGAGAGAAAGAGAAAGAGAAAGAGAGAGAAAGAGAGAGAAAGTGAGAAAGAGAAAGAAAGAGAGAGAAAGCGAGAAAGAGAGAGAGAAAGTGAGAAAGAAAGACAGAAAGCGAGAAAGAGAGAAAGAGAGGGAGAAAGAGAGAAAGAAATAAAGAGAGAAAGAGAAAGAGAGAAAGAGAGAGAAAGAGAGAGAAAGAAGAAAGAATGAAAGAACAAAAGAACAAAAAAGAACGAAAGAACGAAAAGAGAGCAAGAGAAAGAAGAAAGAAACCAAAGAGAGAAAGAGAGAAAGAATGAAAGAAAGAAAGAACGAAAGAATGAAAGAACGAAAAGAAAGAAAGAACAAAAGAAAGAAAGAAACGAAAGAACAAAAAAGAAAGAACGAAAGAATGAAATGAAAGAACGAAAAGCAAGAACGAAAGAAAGAAAGAAAGAAAAGAAAGAAAGAAGAAAGAAAGAAAGAAGAAAGAAAGAAAGAAAGAAAGAAGAAAGAAAGAACAAAAGAAAAAGAACGAAAAGAGAGAAAGAACAAAAAAAGAAAGAACGAAAAGAAAGAACGAAAGAACGAAAGAAAAGAAAGAAAGAAAGAACGAAAAGAAAGAGAAAGAACGAAAGAAAGAACAAAAAAAGAAAGAACAAAAAGAAAGAAAGAACAAATGAAAGAAAGAACAAATGATAGAAAGAACGAAATAACGAAAGAAAGAAGGAAGGAAGAGAAGGAAGGAAGGAAGGAAGGAAGGAAGGAAGGAAGGAAGGAAGGAAGGAAGGAAGGAAGGAAGGAAGGAAGGAAGGAAGGAAGGAAGGAAGGAAGGAAGGAAGGAAGGAAGGAAGGAAGGAAGGAAGGAAGGAAGGAAGGAAGGAAGGAAGGAAGGAAGGAAGGAAGGAAGGAAGGAAGGAAGGAAGGAAGGAAGGAAGACACCCATGCAGTGGGGAGCTCTGGATAGCAGCACTGGATTTACTGGACACAATTTAAGCCTTTTATACAATATTTGGAGGGGGGGGGTACAAGCACATCTCACAGGGCATTTGCAAGCTCCTGGGCCATTGTAACAGATAACAATCTTCACAACAAATGACAATTACAGATTTAGCATTTGCAAGGTAACATTTGCAAGATAACAATCATTGATTTACATATTCCTGTGATCAGAGATCAGAAGACCTGGCACATTCTGCCTCACCTTAGCTCGGATTACCACAGATGTTTTGGGTGTAATCTTATGGGCAGGACCCAGGGGCCCTGCCCTTAGGGTCTTGTGGTGGGATAATTCTGGACCCTAAGGCTAGCAGCTTAGAGCCCAACAAGTATTGAGTATTCACTTTGGTACATCTACACAATGGAATACTATGCAGCTGTTGGGAGAAAACAAAGTTATGAAATTTGCCTATAAATGATGGACATGGAGAGGATCATGCAGAGTGAAATTAGATGGAAGGAAAAGGATAGATATAGAATGACTGCATTTATATGCTGGATATAAAATTATATATACATATATATGTATATATAATTATATATGTAATATATAACATATAATTATATGACATAATTATAACTTTATATGTTATAATATAACATATTATATAATAACAATATATTATGTTATATAACATAATATAATATGTTATATTATATTTCTATATTATAAAGTTAACCCTAACTTAAGCTTGGGCTCAGTTCATCCATAAGAACATTTGCAGAGGTTCTTTGCTGCTCTCCCTTAGCTTATCTTCTTTAACCCAATAGTCTGTGCTACTGAGAGCCCAGCATGACTTGAGATAAGTCTGTCCAACTTACAGTCATGAATACCTCTTGCTGAGATGAGGAATCCTAAAGCCCTGCTTTTCCTACAACTCTGGGTATATAAAAGGGAACTTTCCAGGCAGCAGCAGAATGTGGGATGACCCCTAAGAGCACAACTCAATGCTTTCCATGTAGATTTGTTCAGAACATGGGTTTAGTGGGTGCCAGCAGCCTTTGGAGTCAACCTGACTCTCCAGGGATACTACAGCCTAGAGCTTTCAACAAATTTTGCTTTCCATCTTATATTTCCTTCTCAGTTCTTGCCCCTCACATTTTTTTCTTTTTGGGTCACACCCAGCAATGCTCAGGGGTTTACTCCTGGCTCTGCATTCAGGAATTACTTCTGCAATGTTTAGGGGACCATATGGGATGTTGGGGGATTGAACCTGGGTTGGCCCGTGCAAGGCAAATGCCCTCCCTATTGGTCTATCACTCTGCCCCCCTCCTTCACATTTTGAACATGGAAGCCTTGAGTCTGGCCCCTGTGGTTCTTGCTGCACAACTCTCTCTCTCTCTCTCTCTCTCTCTCTCCCTCCTCCCTCTCTCTCTCTCTCTCTCTCTCTCTCTCTCTCTCTCCCCCTTCTCTCTGTCCAAGGACCAGAAGATTTTCTCAGAAACATAGTTTAATTCTTAGAATAATAAACTACAAAAACATGCTT
Source organism: Cryptotis parvus (assembly GCA_021461705.1). NCBI lineage: Eukaryota > Metazoa > Chordata > Mammalia > Eulipotyphla > Soricidae > Cryptotis > Cryptotis parvus. The sequence goes on from JAJIBD010001664.1 coordinate 370,977, forward strand.
GTGTCCCTTGGGGAATTGCATTCTAGAATTCTAGCACCTTGATGTAGAGCGATGTTACCTTGCCTCTCTCCTCCAACATCCTGTGCACAGCCCATGACAACTTATTTGATTTCCCTAGAATGTGCCATAACAAATCTGCCTCCCCTAGGAGAGGTGGTGTGACTGCCTCATTATGTGTTCCTGACCTTGAGAGGCACACACTGGACCTCTCCCTGTCCCCCGTCCCTGACCTTCTTTGCTTTCCCTCTTATCCTTGTGTTTCTGAAGAAGAGAGTGATGAATGGGGGATTGTTTGAACATGCAATAATGATTCTACAGGCAAGTTAATTTTGTTCTTCATTGGGAGCTGATATTCCCTATCTATTCTATCCTTCACAATCTGATTTTAATACTCAATATGGACTTGTATATAATGATACAAACCTGTGTATTTGTGCAGTTTAGATAGCATCTTGCCAATTGTTATTTCATTTGACCTTTCATTATGGTTTGTATATTAGGAAAGGTTGATTGGAAGCCTAAAAGCAGCTGAAAGCTAAGATGGGTGGATCTTTTTATTTTCATGTAATACAAGACCTGTCTTTCTCCTAATGTCCTCTTCACCTGGTATCTCCAAGTGTATATATTCCAGCAGGCAGTACATTTTTTTTTCAATAGAAGCCCAGGGCTTCTATAAGAATGTAAAGTGACTATTAGAAGTTTCTAAAATTTTCGGCCCAGAATTAGCACAGCATAATTCTGATTTAATCAATTAAAGTGAGTCACAGATGAAACCATTGTCAATGAGGGTGAGATTTGTCTGGGCATAAATACTGAAAGGTGTGGTTCACTGAGGTTCATTTTCTCTTCAAAGTCTAGGTACCTGTGATAAGTTTCTTGGAGATAAGACTCTTAGAGATTTGTTATTTTCCTGATTCTCTGGCTAAAGGGAAGAATGGTTAAGTAACTATCTTGCAGAAGAATTCTTTCACTCCTGGGAAATCCTAGAATATAGGGAGATGCTCATGCTTCTAGGAAGATTCTCATAATCACAAAAATCTTTGATTATTATTATCTCTGATGATATTTAGCTGAAGATGACGATGACCCTGTGTTTAGAAACTCAGTTAATGTTAAGGGTCCTGTAGGCCATGCTTTCCCCTTAGGGTGACAGACCTAAGTGCATGTCAGTGATGAGATTATGATATGCTGAGCTCTGTTGTTCTGCTTTTATGGAGCTCAGAAGCTGACTGTGTTAGAGGTACTTGCACACACAAGGAGAAGGGATGTTACAAAGAGGCAGACATGGGTTTGCTTCCTCATTATCTACTAATAATGGAGGTTACAGTTCTTTATTTAAAGGAGTCATTTAATCAACATTAAACTTATACTCGCGGGGTGTGGTGGTACAGAAGATTCACAGACATGTGGTTCTCAGGAAGTGCTTGTGGGACTGTCGGGGATGCTGCTGGGGTCCCCCGACAGTGTCAGGACAGTGTCAGGACAGAAGTTCTCTTCTACCTCCAAGGATGCCTCGGGGAACAGAAGAAAACTCACGAGTCTGGTGCAGTTCCAAAAAGGCTTTTAATAGTACAAAAGTTCTTCCACAGCACTCCAATATAATGAGCAAACTCTAGCTCTGGTCCGAACTTGGACCATATAAAAGAGCCTAAGTCTCCCAACAAAGAGAGAGGATCTCACCTGAGATGAGTCCTACCAGAAGAAGGAGCAAAAAGGCCAAAGAGCAAAAAGCCAAAAGCCAAAAGCAAAAGGCCGAGGAGCTAAAAGCCACAGGAGCCAAAAGCTGAAAGCTGAGGAGCCAAAAAGCCGAAAGCTGAGGAGCCAAAAAAGCCAAAAGCCGAAAAGGCCAAAGGGGCCTCAAGACAGTCCCCTTATATATACCAAAGTAATCCAGGGAGGGTCTTGTCAACAAAGAACTCTAAACAGAGTGTAGTGCCACACCCTATTGCAGCTATAAACAAAGGTTATGCCAAGGACTAATCCCGAGATTATCTCTTATGTAAAACACTGGAGAGAGGGTTGATATAAAGTAATACATCTTAATTTCATGAGCTTCATGTAATCTAGATGGTACCCACAAGGTCCTTCTTATTATTATCTGCACCAGGGTGATTCTGAGTATCTTGTTCTCTGTACTGAAAGGGTCACACTCGCCTGCTTAGAGCAAACTAGTATGATCCTTCCTAGAGTCTTCCTATAGTCTCAACGTAGCCAGGGTGGTAGTCTCCTGGTAAATTCTAACTGTCCCACGCTGGGTGCAGTGGGTATAAAGAGGAGCTGTGCCCAATCTAGAAAACATAGAAGTCTTAGTAGATGTATAAGTCAGAAGTTATTCAATCAAGGTGACTTCTGTAAGTGCCACACCCTCTAGCAGTGTTTACATAGAAGAGAGGTCTCATTAGAATGAACCTTGGCTTAAATAGATTAAGCTGGGAGTGGACAAAACAACAAAACTCGCAGAATAGCTAAACCTGTCCTCCAACATGGGACCATGTGGTGTCAAGGATTAAACTGTGAGCTTGGCATGCAAGGCACGTGCTCTTGCCATTTGAGCTATCTCCCTAGCCCTGGGTACCTTTTAATCAGGTATTATTTTTGCATTAATAGACACAAAAACAAACATTGAGAGAAACTATGAAATGAGTCAGGTAACATTCATGTTAGCAGGAATATTTTTACTTAGGGCTCCACAGTGTAGCAGTGAAAGACACAGAGCCTATTTGTGGCTTTCTACAAATCTACAAAAAGCTATTTGTAACTTTGGGAAGTCAGATAATGGTGAAGTCATTTGCTGTGTTAAAGAACACAAGAGAAGGCAGTTTCTCCCCTCTTGTATGATTTCCTGACTACCAAAATACCATCTTTGAGGTATGGTGTTTTTCCTTAAAATTTGTATTTCCAACGTGGAAGTGTAAAATCAACCTTCCTTGGGTATGGCTCATATTACACATAAGCAAAATAAACCTTTGTTTTTGAAAGTCGCTGAGATTTTAAGCTGTTACTATGGTCATGCCCAGTGAAAGCTGACTAATATAGAAATTAGTACCAGAAGTGGGGTGTTACCATAACAAAACAAAACAAAACAAAAATAACCAAATTATGTGGCACTGACGGAGAATGAAGCAGTGGGCAGGGAGGAAACTATTCCTGAAGCTGGCAACCAAGTGACTCATGTTAGGCCCTGGCTAAACACTTGGTAAAATTATTTCCTGAGATAACTTGGAAGCCAGATAATTTACCTAGCAAAGCTGTGGTTTTAGGTAAAGAGTTTGACAAAGAGAATGAAACCTGTGTGGTTTGTTTGTTCTTGTTTGCATGTGACCAGGTGCTAAAAGCAAGATGAGTCAGAAGCAATTGTTCAATTGTTTTCTTACCCTAGCAGGAGTAAAAGGAAAAGAGAGAACTGGAAATTTTAGGGGTTTGTAGGATGTACCTAATCCTCCTATCTAGCCTCTAAGAGAACACGTTGAGCAACAGAAACTATTATGACCCAAGGCAAAGTTAAAATCAAGGGTGTACTCTCCCGGAGGGACTTGGTAAAGCTTTTAAATGAGTTAATGTGATCTCCAATAAATTATTTAAATTGGACAAAATAGTTCAGGAAAAGGAAACTAATGGTTTGCCCTCTCATGAAAGTATTTTAAGTTTGAGGATCCTCAAATTTATTTTTAAAAGAGGCACTTCTTGAAAATAATTTTTGGTGTGACTGTTAGCCTATTAAGTTGGTTGGAGAAAAATATAATAATATTTTAATAGATGTTTATTTCTGAAAAAGGCACCATCATGAATCAAGGGTTAACTTTCAAAGATAAAAGATGACTTTAGAGTACTTAAATGTTTGTCACTCAACTACCAATGATAGAATCTTTCTGATTTCTGTTAATTTATATCCACATATTTTCAATGAAAGAGGGGAGAAAATAGCCGATTTATGGGGTTAAAAGCTGTGAAGCAAATGAAAACAGGACTACACACTGGGAAAATCTGGCATATAATCAAATAATATTCGGAGCAAAATATTGTATTATTAGCTCAATCATACTTCAGAATTGCTATAGAAAAATGTCTTCTAAAAATTCCTATATTTTTATTCATCTCTTTCAAAATGGGGAAGTTTATTATTATCTTGATCCTGTTCCACCAATGCATGAGAAGTTTTTGGGAGAAAGATGGTTTTTTTTTCTTTTTTGTTTTTAACATGGGTTGGGTGGAGTGGAATCACGGATTTCATAGGTCTCTGGATCAAGAGGAGCCTTGTTTTGACCACCTTTGGTATGTAGATTGTTATGAGATTATTGGTTTTGGGCTTAATGTCACATCATGTAAGATTTTTTGAACTACTACCATGGGCAGTGGGTCCATTCAGTGTGAAAAAGGGAGGGAAAACAAAGTGTTATGAGCAAAAATACTTAGAAAAGTATCTAATTGTTCCCAACTTTGTTTCTCTTTTTCAAAATTATTCTCGTCAAGGATTAGAATTTTCCTTATGGAAGAAGTGTGCTTCCTGGTCCCATTTTTTGTTTGTTTTTGGGGTCACACTCATCATTTCTCAGACTTGCCTCCTGGCTCTGTGCTCAGGGATCACTCCTGACTGTGCTAAAGGAACCCTATGTAGTGCCAGGACTCAAACTGTGGTTAGCCATGTGCACATGGGCAGTTGCCCTCATAGCTGCATTATTGGTCTAACTTTCTTGTCCCAGATTTTAGTGCTATCGTTCCTCTTGTTAATGAAATGTGAGTGGAACTTTCATATATCATGTATGAATAAGGCCTTAAGAGCCATACACGATTGCAAAATTCTCTAGAACCTTTTCTAAAAAACTTAGGTAATATTAAAATGAGTATCTGGTTTCTATTGAGTACTAATGAGAATTTATCTTTTTCCTGTCAGGAGGTCAAGAAAGTGAGAATTGCCCCTCTTTTTTTTGCCCTTTTCTCCTGAATAAAACAATTTGATTATATCCATGTACAAATATAATATAAAAAGTCAGTATAATATAGGGAGTTATATACCAACAATTCAAAGGGAGCAGTATTAATAGAAAATTTATATATTATATGTAAAATATAATATATGCTATATATTTATTATATAATAGAAATATATAATATATTATATATTTATTATGTATTATATATTTGAAATATACAATATATATATATTGTATATTTCACTTGATCACTTGATCACTTGAATCCTGTTATTCATCAATTTGCTCGAGCGGGCACCAGTAACATTTCCATTGGACCCTATCACGTGCCAATGTAGCCCAATGGCATCTGGTTGATCAGGAATATGAAGAGCCTCAAACCGTTCCTTCAAGGTCTTGACAAGGCAGTCTGACCATCTTGTAGGTGGGCAGCCACGTGATCTTTTGACATCCTGTGGGATCCATTCGGTAACGGCTCTAGTCCAGTGGTTGTCTCCAAATCACATTACATGTCCAGCCCATCTGATTTTCGATGCCTTGGCTTGTCTCCAGCCCGGCTTGTCAGAAACCCAGCCTACAAGGACCCACCCTGCAGAGAACCGCCCTTCAGAGGAGAGTATTTCAAGCCCAGGAATGCTTGAGCCACAGACACAGATAAACCCGGCAGAGCAGAAACCAGCTTTCCCCTTTGAACCCCCTGCATTCCATGGACCACAAGAGCAACTTCCAACCTGAGCCCACCATCCCGATGGAGCTTCGGGAAGAGCCCTGAGAAACCCCCAAACCTTGCTGGCAGCGATCTTCACCATCCACACTCTGCAGCTCGTAAGATCTCCACCTAACAGACTAATCCAGTCTCTACCCCGGCTTGTCAGAAACCCAGCCTACAAGGACCCACCCCTGCAGAGACCCACCCTTCAGAGGAAAGTATTTTAAGCCCAGGAATGCTTGAGCCACAGACACAGATTGTATATTTCAAATATATGAAAACTATTTTGCATGTATGTATGTTTCTGACATTGTATATCGTGTTAACTATAGGACAATTGAGGCATAGAGAAGTATAAAATATTATTCGACTGCACAGAACTAGTGTATTTTAAATTTATAATTTTTTTTGGGTGGGAGGGAAGAACTGGAGTATTCAGAGTTTACTTCAGCCTCTGCACTAAGTATCACTTCTGCTAATGCATGGGGACCATAGGTGCAAGAAGTGCCCTCCCTGCTGTACTATCTCTCCATCCTCTAAATTTAGAATTATTTTTAAAACATTCAAATTTAGAGCAAAAAGCTATAAGGCTAGCAAAAAATTTTACCTGTCCTTTTCTCATATCCCTCCATATTTACATTTTATCATATATGCATTATATGCACTAGCATTCTTTGTGAGTTTTTGTGGGGGGAGGTGTGGAGGCGCACACATGGTGGTTTCAGGGCTTACTCCTGGCTCTGCACTCAAGTATCAATCCAAACGGTGCTTGGGGGACCATATGTGGTCTCGTTGATTAATCCTAGGGCAGCTGCAATGTGGGTATGACCATTTCTCATGATTGCATTCAAATATTGTGTATTTGCCATGAATACATAAATACTGTCATGTTTTTTCACTGCAGTTTTTTGGGCATAAGATTTAGATCTGTCCCATTACTCAGGATGTTTTTCAGGTAACTTGCATACAGCTCTATCTATAGAATTCTTTATATAAAGTTGCTATTTTACTTTTCAATATTAATACATTTTTAAATAGGAATATACTGTTGGCTAGGTATTTTCCTTTCAAATTGCCACCTGCTAGTTCTAGTGTCTATCAATCTATCTGTCTGTCTGTCTGTCTATCTATCTATCTATCTATCTATCTATCTATCTATCTATCAATCATCTATCTATCTATCTATCTCTATTTCTAATATAATTTTTTGATTTTTTGTTACTTATAGTTTCACAAGGAATTACTTTTATTTTATCTAATTAAAATCAGTTTTAATAATGAACATTTCCCATATATGTCATGTCACAAAATAACTTGAAATAACTTTAGCCATGGGCTTATGGATTCTTATATTATTCCATGGTTATAATTTATTTCTAAAGGTTATTTACTCAGATCACCAAAACACCCTAGATTTGGCCAGTGAGGGTCCTTGCAAGTTGGTTTCTATGTACTTTGATATTCTGTATCATTTTCAGCACTTTCATATTTGGTATAAGGTGATATTCCAGGCTTACACTTTTCCAGTTTCCTGAAGACAGCTTTCAGGAAGATAGAAGAAAGCTTTCAAGGATTCCTTTTGTGGGATAGTGTTTATAAATCAATAGGAATACTAGAAATTATTATGCAACTAGGATAGTGGCATCTTATTACTACTGAGAATGATGTCAGTTTAAGATGTTTTTATTTAACATTTTTCTTAAATTTCTTTCCTATGTAAATTATTGCAAACTCAAAATAATAACATGCATAATTTTTTATTCCATATTTTTTCATTTTATTGTATATGTGTAATCCCAGTCACTTTTTAGATGACTAATTTTCATGGATGGATAATACCAAATATTACTTTTGCATTTTGCATTACTGGGGAAATAATTAATTTTAAATTTATTATGAATTTATTTTTCTAAGTCATAGTAAGTAATAATTAATGAATTTGCTTTATTTATTTATTTTGGTTCTTTTTTGGTCTGGGGGTTGTAGTCTGGGGGTTGCAACAGCAATGCTCAGAGTTTATTCCTGGCTCTGTGCTCAGGGATCACTTCTGGTGGGGACAATATAGTGCCGGGGAGAAAATCCAGGCCAGTTGCTCTGAAAACATACGTCTTACCCACTGGACTATCTCTTTGGCTCTGCTTTTGTTTTTAATATGCTTTCAAATGCAGTTTCTTTTTAAAATTTTTATAACAATTCTGAATTTGGGGAAGGCCGTCCTCTTCGACCGAAAGTGCGCCAGCTTTGGGAAGGACGCACATGGAGCGGTAAAGGGAGGAAGGGGACACCCGCTTAGCCAGCCAGATCAGCTGAATCAACCCTGGCGATCAATGGGGTGACAGATGTCGCAGCCAGATTGCCCTTTTTTGAGAGACTACTACTTGCTGCTACTTGCTCTCCCTGTGCCCAGCTGATCACGAGGCTCCCAGGAGGTATGGTGGGTTCTAGCCCTGGCCCGCCACCCCAGCAGAGACTCACAACAAGCCAGACGACCCTCCACTCCATGAGGACCTCCATTTTCCACATCCAGACTTCCTCCTCGTCAGAACTCCACCCAGCAGACCAGCCTATCACAGCCCAGCAGTTCATCAATAAATGCTGGATTTTGAGATGACTACAAGAATATGCCACCTGCATGGCAGAACCTGGCAAGCTACCCGTGTTGTATTTGTTATGCCAAATACCAGTAACAATTATAGAACTCATTCCGGAATGGATTGAGACTCTTTATGTTCCTGGAGCAAGCATATGCCCTTGGGCTCTACTAGCATGAGGCAGGACATATGGAGATGTTACTGGGGCCCGCTCGAGCAAATTGATGATGAAGGGGAAGACAGTGATACAGTGATAACAATTCTGTAGCTAGGAATTTTGTTGCCTCTTAACAAGGTAAGATCCTGAGACTTTGTCTCAGAGATCTTTCATGATCTTTAGGTCAATTAACCCTACATCAAAACTTGTCATCTTACTCTTTCAAGTTGCTGGTCACCTGCTTATGCGTGCACATTTGTTTTCTTAACTTCAGACAGGTACCTTGCACAATTCCACTACAGCACTGATGCTTGATAATAGCTCACCTTTTGGTTAGGAAAGTCTAAAAAAGTCTTTGACCTAGCTAACCTAAAAAGTGTTAGTTTTCCACTGGGAGTTAGTTATAAAAAGAACATACCCTTTTTGGGATATTGGTCATCAGATACTGCAACCTTAATTATTGCAATTCTTTGCAGGGGGAGCCATCAACAAGGGAAGGTCAACCTATTTGGATAGGGAGGACCAAACGCAATAAATCTACCAGCTATATTTGCTATCTGAGCCACAAAACAAGCATACCACACTGCTTTTAACTGCCACACAAGACAGAAGACATGGTAATAAACCACCCTATGGTAGAGATCCTTATCTGCAGCAGATTACAGGCCCAGAGATCACATCGGGACAAATGTGTAATAAATGATATTGTTCCAATTGGGGCCTGGTTCAGTGAAAATTAAAAGCACAAAATCAAAATCCCTCCATTCTTAGCCACTTCCTTACAGACTTCCGGACCAAGAGGCTTTTTGATGTTGATTGTCTCCTTGCAGCTTTCAGTTGAGGATGAGCCAAATTGCACCACTTGTACTAATTATTCCTCTCCTGAGATGGCAAATTCCTAGTTAATAGGGAAATCAATCCAAACTATTTACTGAGTTTCTAAGGTGGCAGCTCTGCTGGGACCTGTATGTTTATGTTCTTAGCTGTCAAAAGGCCACAACGTGAGTATTTATTTCTTAGTCCATTTACTAGGAAAGTGACAGATCTTAGAATTCTGAAGAAAGAGTGAGAATCTTTCAAAGAGAGTGAAACTCCTTTCTTCCTGGGATCTCTTAAGTATGATTTCATCTGGTGTAATCTCATTGGCTTCTTTGCTTTGCCCTTCACACTTTTAAGTGTCTAAATATTCATTAGGACTATTTCTTGTACTGTCATTCTCTTTTTAATATGTTCTACCATGTTTCCTCAATGCCACTACGTTTGGTTCATCCCCAAATTTATTGAGGTGACAAGAAGTTGAATTGGTCATTGAACTCAGAATGTAGGTGTGAAATCTTTCTTTTGCAGTGTGCTGTTTTGTTGCATTCTCTCATCCAATTGCAGAAAAGCTCTAGTAAAAAAAATCTATGCTAGAGAGACTACAGATAGCAATACAGAGGTCTACAGTTTTTCAAAATCCGTCTTGTGGTTGGGAAAGTGTAAGGGACAACTTCTATCCCTATACTAGCTGTTAAGTTTTCCATAGATCATCATAGCAAAGTGAGAAGATGTGACTTGATCTTTTTTAACTTTCCTCCAGACTCTCCCTTACCTTGTGATCAATATCACTATCACTATCTTCCCGTTAATCATCTATTTGCTAGAGCAGGCAATAAAAACATGAAATATGCTTAGTGATGCACCATGCCTAAAAAATCTCTCTGTACTTGATAAAAACAGGATTTTTACACTAACATTATCCTTTTGGTTACAAAGAATTCATCCAGGAACAGGGAGAATGCTCAAAGGGCTTGAGGTGCATGCTTTGTATGCAGGAAGACCTGAATTCAATCCACAGCACTGCATGCTGACCCCCCATCTCCACTCATTCATGTTTATGGAATGGCTATCTTTTCTCTTTTGGGAAAGCAAAAAGAGAGAAAGTTAATTCGTAAATCTTGCAAGGAGAGAATAGCCTGGAAACAGAGGGTGGGACCTCCATAGCAGTGAAGGAGAAGCCCCTCTGTGGGTCTAGAATAAAAAAATAGAAGTGGGAAGAGTCATGGATCTGATTGACAGGAAGAGCAAATATGATAAGTGAATACAGTGTCTAGAGGTCTAGAGGTGCCTGGGACAGTCATTTGCTTCAGAAGCCCCAGGGAAGAACAATGAGGTGGATTAAGCAAGCTAATCTGATACTGTAATTAAGCACTTTTGTTGTGTGATTATTGGGCTTGACTCGACTCTTTGCTGAAGTATCAGCACCAGGAGGGCAGGGCTGTCTCACGGAGCTTATCCTGACTTGCCAGAGCCTAGCACATGACTGGGATATAGGAAGTCCACCAGAATTACTCCTGTGATCAGGCATCTGCTTCCTAATCAAATTCTCATCTCAATGTTTGGCTCTGCCTTCAACTTGTCCCAGTGAACTCTCGGCAGCTTGAGGCTGATACCTTCTCCCTAGCAAACTCAGAGTTTATGAGGACCCAACTTGACATTGTCCTACCTGGAGCAGGTATCAGAGTGGGGCGGGGCATGACCCATTCAACCTGCTGACTGCAGGGGCTAGACTGGGAGAATATGTGTTGAGCCTCTCTGGCAGGTTACTTGCAGAGGGTAGTGTCCCCTCTTCTTGAATTCTCTTGCTTCATCCCAGGATGTTTTTTCTAGAGGCCTCAAATACTTGAAGAGGGGTGTGGGCTGTGCAGGATGGCGCTTGCCAACCAGCAACTCGGGTTCTGTAAAGGAGCCGCTGTGAGCCTCTCCCTTCCCTCCGGCCCTCAGGTGCAGGATCAGAGACTCTGACAGTCATCTGTTTATCAGGAAGCATTTTGCCTTTAAAGGGGGAGCTGCATGGCAAGTATGAGGGATCTCTGAAAGGCAAGAGACTGCAAGCTGTGTGCAGCACCCTCCAAGCTGGCATCCTTAGCTCTGTCCTCCAGCAAGTAACAAGCTGGAGACTCCTGTCCTGTCCCCAGCTACGTCTAGATCCAGAAGACACACTAGCAAAAGAGTTCTTGCAGAAAATCCCTAGTCTTTCCTCTGCGTCAAGACAGTGACTTGATCAAGGCCATTTGTGATTTCAAATTACGCTAAGAATGATAGCTGACATTTATAAAATCTCATACTCTGCCAAATGTTGCAATGAAGTGATGATTATGAACTTCCTTATTTCACCTCGATAAAAGCATATGAAGCTCAGTTTCAGGTGAGGAAAGGGGGCTACCATCATTTCTCACTCATGTCACAGCCATTAGATAGCAGAGGTGGGCTTGAAGCTCAGGAATTGGGTCCAAGTCAATATGGAGAACATCTTCCTCTCCCATGCATGTGTCTTTTCCCACTGAGCCCTTAGTCTCCATTTGAAATAAGTCAGATGTGGGGTGTTTTGTACTTTGTGGCTGCTGTCTCTGGTCAGCAGATCTCAGCATAAATGGGACTTTCCTAGGTTCATTTGCCCTAAACAGCTTACATGTATACTTTGGAGGAACTTACATTCATAGTTTGGGAGTTTCCTATCTGTGACTGAGTTCTGGGTAGTATTGTTCCATGTAGAGACATGGAACTATTAAATTCAACTCTCCAAATGGCTGATGATATTGTCACCCTTGGTGTTTCATATTACTTCCCTCCATTCTCCACATTCACATGCCTGACTCTTCCAGTGCTTCTGTGCATCCTTTTGGATCTGACATAAATGCCCCGTGTGTCTCTTATAGGGATACACTTCTCAATAGCCTCACCAGGACCGTCTCTTCATACCAAGATCCTTTATCAATCACATCTACAAAGCCCTTTTCAAAGTAAGGGGTTTCAAAAATTCACTGGCTATAGGTATGATAACATGGGAATATCTTTTTTTTTTTGAGGGGCTCACACCCAGTGATGCTCAGGGGTTACTCCTGTCTCTGCGCTCAGGAATTACTCCTGAAATTACTCAGAGGACCATATGAGATGCCAGGGATCAAACCCAGGTCGGCCACGTGTAAGGCAAATGCCCTACCTGCTGTACTAACCCCCAACATGGGAATATCTTTGGGAGGAGAGAGAAGGGGCTCCATTCAACTTCCTACATCACCCAATCCTAGACAAATCCCACTGTCTTTTTCAGTTTTGTTCCTATACAGCATATTTTATGGTGATCACATTCAGCAGTGCACTGGGATCCAGGGCCACTTTTAGCAGAGTTTGGTTTATATAAAGGACATGAGGGCCATACCTGATGGTACTGAGATCACCAGGGTTGCATATGACAGTGTTCAGGGAACCATGTGATGTTGAGTGCTCTTGGCATGCACTCTACCACTTGAATCAATCAACCCTTCATATAGGATATTCTAAATAATCTGGATTTTTTAAAATTTATTTCTGTTTTTTTTTTTTTTTTTTTGCTCTTTGGGTCATACCCGGCAATGCTCAGGGGTTACTCCTGGCTCTGCACTCAGGAATTACTCCCTGGCGGTGCTCGGGGGACCATATGGGACGCCGGGGATTGAACCCGGGCCGGCACAGGCCGGCTGCGTGCAAGGCAAATGCCCTACCCGCTGGGCTATCGCTCCGGCCCCCTATTTCTGTTTTTTTAACTGGGATGTTTTCAGCAGGAGTATTCCTTGAGCAGAGTTAACTCTCCACCAGAGATGAATAGAGAAATGAACCTTTCACTGCAGGACACTCAGAGGTTTGAGTAGGAATAAAGTGAGAGGGGAGACTCCTATGACAACAGTACCTCTCAGACACATCCCACTGTCATCTGTAGACAAGTGACATTCCCATCTGCAGGCATCTCTGCTCTGGCCAGACTCTCAGATCTATGTGCTTAGCCTCAGATTCCTTTCCCAGAAAGGAAAAGCTGCATGAGGGCAAGGATCCCATCCGTCTTTCTCATAAATCTATATCCTGAGTCTCAAATAATACCTACTCCACAGCAGGTGTTCTCTGTGTGTGTGTGGGGGGGTATGCGTGCGGTGTGAATGTATACATATTACCTAAAAGTGCTTAATGGATGATGATGCTCTTTGTGGAAATTCATGACAGATTCCTTCAAGCTAAAAAAAGAACAGGCCCAGAGGATGGCTTGGTGGCTTAAGGCATTTACTTGCTGGCCCATCTGAAGTCAATTAATTCTCTGTTGCCTACGTATGTTCCAGGTGATCCTGACAGCCCCTACTGTCTGTAATCACCTAGTGAGGAAAAAAGAAAAAGGGAATGTGGTGGGGCTTAATAATGAAAATAATTGCAGAGGCTTCTAGCCTCTTCCCAGGTTCTCTTATTTCTCACTTCCTTGCCCCAAGTTCTACTCTTGACCTTGGCAGGGCTGTGCAGGGATAAAGTGTCCTTACTTCCTAATTATACTGGTTTCTACCATTCAGTTCCTTCTCTATCCAACTCAAGGAGTGCCCCTGAAGTCACTTTGGGTCAATGTCAATCCCATGGGCTTCTTCTCAGGTCACGCTGTCTGCAAGGTAGAAGCATGAAATTTCAGACCAGAGTCCTGTGACTTGTCACCTGCTTGAGATGCTGCTTCCACCAAAGCAAGCTGTCATTCATTCACTTCCTGTGAGGAAGTAGGTATTTCCCTTTTTTGGTGATGCTCAGAAACATCTAATTTTACCTAACACTAAATTAGAAATGATACTTTGTGGGCTTATTAGCAACTATAACCAGATGATCATTCTAGCATAAATGCTTATTTTCCTCTTCTTGCCATTTTAAGTAAAAAGAAAAAGGGAGTTCCCACTTTTTACCTTGCCTCTAAGATATCCCCAATTTGATTTGGAGTCAGCATTGTGGGAAGCAGAGGGAGGGGTCTAGGTAAGGTCTAAGATACATACACTCAGTGTGATCAGATTGAGTGGGTACAGAAAGAAGCAAGACCATATTTCTCAGTGACTAGATAAAGGGACCTTAGTGTTAGTATAGACGTTAGGCAAGGTATTGTGAGATAAATAATATCAATGACTGCCCAAGGTTACTCAATTGGTCATGACAAAGCTGGTAATTGGACTCTGCAATAGCAGAACTTTATGTTTTCCCCCATCACACCATTTTGCCTTCCTTACAGAGTCTCTCAGGATCAATTGCTTATGCAGGCCCCAGGGCTGAAAAGCAGCCAAGAATGGTTTTGGCTGCTCAATTGTATGTTAGAAGGAAGGTTTCAGGTTTCTTGATATATTCAGAAGCAGAAGCACAGATGATAGATGATAGAAATCTAGATGTACTCCCTAAGCTGTTCGTGAATTTGGCTATGATATTCAGTTGTACGCGCATATACACACACATGCAAACACAGCCGTGACCACTACCAGCTCCATTCCAGCTTGGGCCAGCTTGGGAAGTCAGCATGGGCCTGGCCAACCACTGACAAATCAGCACGGGCGGAGGCAGAAAGCTGCATGCAGGTAATGAATGGAGAGGTGATTGTGTAGGGATCATCGCCTCCATTTAGGTGTCAATTGTGTAATTTCCAGCTGTTCCTCAGTTCAACAGCTGGAGTTCAATATGCTCTGGGCTGATCTGTAGGCCCCCAGCCAGAGAACTCAATATTAAGCTGACTTCCAGGATTTAGGCAGAGCAGCTACTATTGCAGCAAGCTATAGAGGACAGGGCCCTCTTTTCCATCCACTTAAACAATGGTGGTCCTATGGGGACTATATTGGACCTCCTATAAATGGCTGGCCTGAAGCAAAATGGAGGAGGGGAGTGTGCACATCCTAATATAAGTATAAAACGTGCTGGACTCTTTATAGGGATTATTCCATTTGGTCTATGCTGATGGTATGGCATTCTTATTTTTGTTGTTTTTATTATCATTATACAGGCAGAACTAACTGTTTGACTCTGGAATCAGACTGAGGTATCTCTACTCATTATAGTCTACTCCAAACAGAATTCTGTCAAGGCTGGAAATGCATGAGGAGCATGGTTTGATTCTGATATTTAGAAAGTGGGGGCCCAAGACAGCTCTGCTCCAGGAAAGTAGGGAACTTAGAACATGGAGGTTTGGTAGAAGCACTTAGATAGACCCCAAGAGGAAGCCTAGAGTATATAGAGGATACTGGACTTCTGCACTAAAAAGTGTCTTCTCTGTGGTGTCATACTGGAGAAAATGAAACATAGAAGAGAGTAGCTTCCCTCCGCCCCCTGAACTGTAATTCTTATTCCTCATTTTTGTCTCCTTCCACAGAACCTTATTACTATTACCCATTCCCCACTCTCTCACTCACCACTTGGTTATCTTGTCTGAATCTTGTAAATACCCAGGCCCCTGAGCTGAGTCCAGGTTCTACTAATTAATCACAACATTTTGTCTAATAAAATCCAGGAACTTCCTTCAAGTCTTTATGAAGAAGAACTCTGGTAATTTACTGGTAACAATTGTTGGTTCATGAGTTGAAACCTAACTAAATGCCTTGGTTACACATTTACTCATTCAATCATTAAATATTTATGGAAGTCTTATTACGTGGTTGAAGCATTCAAGCAATGTAAGTCAATCACCTAGTTAAAGATGGTGGGAAAGGTGCCCAGAGAGTTAAGTGACTTGGTTTTAGATCCTTGATAGAGTGCACATAGCATTACTTGGGAAGATGGGCAATGTGAGTGATGGAACAAACTGGTGAGATTGACCTTGCTATATGCATTTCCTGGCTATTTTTGAGTTTCTGCTTTTGAAGTGGTGAATCTGTGCTGTCACCAGAGCAGTTTTAAAAACATTTGAGTTGAATAGCCTCACATCCATTGAGGGTTCTGCAATTAATTTGTTTGGTTTCAGTTGTTCGTTGGCTCCCCTCATATTATAGTTCTTGGACCATAAGTGGTCTTCCATCCTGGGCTTACTATTAGGCTAGGAATGTGTGATACATAAAGAAAGGGTATGTACAGTGAGAAAAGGTAGCGGAAAAGATACTTTCAGTCTCACCCCTCTCTTCTGGAAAAGATTGGATTAGCTGATCAGTAGTTAGCTTTTACCTCTGGTATTTTGCATGACATAATATCTCAGCAGTGTGACTCTCGACTCTGGCTAGGGAACCAGAACGGAAGCATCTCTACCTTTAATTGGTGTTGCTGAATCGAAAACCCTGGTGGTCAGGGATTGAATAGAAATGGGTAAATCTCATCCCCAGATCCAATTTTACAATATTGATTGAGATCTTGATTGAGACCATGCTGGCCGGACTCAGAGTGGAGTTTTGGGCCCTGCCCCTTTCCTCCGCCTCTCCTTGCCAGTTGCTCCAGAAGAGAGAAACTCACCCACGCCAGACCCACAGGACCCTTGGCTCGTGGCCCCCTTTGGCTGCATGATATTTTTAGAGGATGCTGATTTTAGCATAAGGGTCTTCCCAAGTTCTTTCACATTTATACATAGTAAACAGTTCTAGACAGGTTTTAACTGATACCAGTAAGCCTAGCAAGAAGCCAGAGCAAACCACACATCATGCAGTCAGTCATTCTCAACATCCAGACTCCATAGTTCCTCAGAGCTCCATCCAAGAAAACCTGATTTTTCCCTTTAAGTTTCATCAGTAAATACTCAAGTTGAGAGCTTTCTACTGAGACTATACCACCTACACGGTAAAGCCTGGCAAGCTACCCGTGTTTTATTTGCTTGTTATGCCAAAAACTAGTAACAGTTATGGACCTCAGTTCCATGACCTGAAGAATGGTTTCGGGCTCCCTCTGTACCTGGAGCAAGTAGATGCTCTTGGGTTACACTTGCTTGTGACAGGACTAATGGAGATGTTACTGAGTGCCCACTCGAGCAAATCAATGAACAATGGGAAGACAGTGATACAGTGATACAGTGATTGAGATCTTATACACTACAGTGTTTATGCAATTTTAGATCAATCCTTGATTCATTTTCTCTACGCCATCCAGAAGCCCTGGTCTTCTGGATTCATGTTGTATGAGAAAAAGCAGAGACAATAAATCTTCTTTGTCTTTCCCTAGCTTCAGATCATCTGTAGGTCATTTGTTGAAAGCACCCTTCCTTCCAGAATGATAGTCTAACAGAAGGCACTCAAGAAGGGGTAATTTTCAATGCTGGGAAAGGCTGACCTGCATAGTCTGAGATAGTTGGAGGCTGCCCTTAAGCAGCCCTCTGATGAGATTATCAAAATTCCACTTACTGTGCCTATGAGCAAGTTTGAAGGAAGGACAATAAGAAAGGTGTATACAAAAGTATTTAGAGACATATTTAAAGTTCAATGCAGAAGGCAAGCATCATAAATATAGGAATGTAGAAATAAGGGTGTTCAGGAGAGTATAGAAAATTAGAAATAGAATGAAAAGTCTATATTGAAGTATCCCCAGATGGATGAACAAAGCACATGGAAGACTTTATACTTATAAAATTCAGTATCCCAAACTGCAGGGTTCTCCTGGGACTGTGCTATAACTCCAAATGCCTATAATTTGCTCAACACTTTACATGGATTCTGCAAATATAATAGCCCCTCATATAAACATATTCATTGTTTAATCCATCATTTTCTACTAAGGTATACTTTTACTATAAGATGATATATAAAATATTTACATTTTATGTATGCATATATATATGCATACAAATATTTAGTATGAATATAGCAGGTACTTAAATAGCTTTCCATTCAATATGGTTTTATTGTAAGCATTAATGAAAAAAAAGTTGGATTCCATCATGTGTTTTCCTGAACACTCTGGTTTCCTCCCATATTCCAAAAATATGCATTTACAGTCAGTAAATTTTTTCCAATTTGAGTTGTGAGTGATTGAGTAAGTGAGAGAGAGATAGAGTCAGAGAAGCCTTGAATATAAGAGCGTTCTGTCCAGAGCTGGTTTCAGTCTCGCACCTAAGCTATAGAAACAGACCACACCTAACTGGAATAAGTGGGTTGGAAAATCAATGAAAAAGTGAATACAAATGATTGCTCAATACTGAAAGTGTTTTAGGACTTTATTTAGATATTTGATGCCTTAGGCCCTGGAATATACCATAGTAACTTATTCATATCAATTGGAATATGGTAAACATTGGTTATATATCATTTTTCTTAAATATCTGCTTCTAAAATCTTATCAATAATTTTAATGGCTATTATATAATGATAACCACATTCACATCAATACAGCATCTATATATACATATATAAAGCAATGATATCCATATTCACATCAATACAGCATAAATATATGTAATATGATATCCACATTCATATCAATACACTTTCTCTCTATATATAATGATATCCACATTCACATCAATACACATTAATACATCCTCTTGTACATCAATACATCATGTAATAGTCAAGCAGGTTTTGGCCCCAATTCAGGGCTCACTATAAGTTTCTTGAATGAATGGAGCCAGGAACACTTGTGTTCTTTATATTCAATGCAGTGATGTCACCTGTGTGGGTGGAAGGAAACCTATCTAAAGTCTGTATCACATTTAGATCATTTTGTACCACTTTAAATAAAATGTTTTAATTTTATTTGTGATTTACTTCTCTAAAAAGAATGAGTGTACTATAATTTAAATTTAATCTAATAAAAACAACTGTGTACTGTTGCAAAAATCAGAACTGATTGTCACCTATGGCTTCTGGGAGCAAAAAATTATTTTCTGTGTGTAGTAGGTTTAATTACTAAATGCTAACAATAATACTGACTGTTAAAATAATTAACTTACTGTTAAAAGCATTATTAATCTGTTGACATTGTTGTGTAAGCATTGTGCTTAGCAGTGTACATGTGTTAAGTCATCAGGTCTTCATGTATCTGGGGAATCATTGTCATTCTTCACCTAACAAATGGTAAAGGTTGGTAAGGCTAGTGTTAAAGTTAAGGCTCTGAGAAAGTTAAGTAACTCTCCCTGAATTACCTAGACAGTGAGTTGTAGAGCCAGAATTTAAACCTTCAAGGAAAAATTGTCTCTGAATTCCATGCACTTTCAAGGACAGTTGATCAGGGAAGTCTGGAAAGTCTGGAGACAAACAATTCACAGGCTCTGCCAGAGAAATCACCAGCAAAGTCACTCCTCGGCTGGCAGTGCTGTATAAAGGAATCTTCAGAGCCAAGAATCTGGACTGAAGCAGGATTAGGGGTAAAAACTCAAGGTATACTAAGCAAAATCCTGTTCCTTAGAAGCAGCTAACAAGACTAACATAACAGAGTGTGCAACGGCTAGATTTTTTTGAGTGACATGCAGATATTTCTAAACCAGTGTTGATGGGAATTCATTTTCAGTGGCTATAGAAATACTCATAGAAATACCCCCCCATTTAGCCATAGGCCTTGGCTAATCTCATGCGTCAAGTCTCATGCCAGAGGTTACTATGAGAGACCAGCGAATAATAAAATTGATAATAGTCAAATGGCAAACCCCCCAAACTTTTTTTTAATACAGCAAGCTTTTCATCTGAGAGATGTCATTTCTTTCAACGGCTTCAAGTTTCTTCAAGGCAGAAAACCATTGAAGCCGCAAGAGTAGCTGAACATCTGTCTTATCATGTGGGCAGATATTGGGATTAAATTAACTAGAAATGAATAGAATGATGTATGACAGGGTGCAGATGTCCCAGGCACAGTGTGATAATTTCATTGCAAAACTATGTAATGAATTCCATACATTATGGAAGTACAAATGTACCACTTTAGGTAATTGTGATGAAAAGGTATAATGTGCACTGCATAAACAGTGTGAGCCCAGGGGCATTTCTCCTCTGCTATTTCTCTTTAGTCATTTCAGAATGACTTTATTTGGTTTAATGTAAGCCTATTATTATTATTAGAACCTTTTTTTTTTTTGTTGGCCCCTTTAGCACTTCTTACCTGGTTGGTATGAGAAATATTTGGAGTAAAGGAATTGAATGTGGGCAGGTCAGAGTTTTGGCCCCTGGAGAATGATGGTTAGAGATAGCATTTACAAAAATGTTTCTTTATCATTTCAGAGTCAAAGCTCGCCTCTACCTCTCTCTCTCTCTCTCTCTCTCTCTCTCATTGTTTTTGTCTCTTTTCCTAACCCTTCATTTTTCTCCCTCTTCCTCTCCCTCTCTACCCTTTTCTACTTGCAAAAGGGTTAAGGAGACTGTTTCAGTATTCTGCTATTCTGTGCAGGGGAAAATTGCATTGAAATATGATGGTTAAGGTGATATAAAGGGAAGCTATAGGTTTCAGAAGACTGTGCTCTCCCTCCACTCCACCCGTGATTGCTGTGTGAAATCAGCAAGCCACTCTACCTCTCTGTGCTATGATCTCACTGGTAGCTAATATTATGTCACAGATTTACCCCAGTTCAAATATGGAAAACAGAAGATGGGAATATGATTTTCAAGAGTTTAGGGACTGTGAGTGTCTTGCTAGATGCTTTCATCTCAATGTTTAGCAAATTGATCACATAGCACAGCAACTGAGAAAATCTTTTGAGAAACATGGCAGTGATTTGTATAAAAGTCCTTTGCACAAACACTACCACATAGGATACCTTGAATTACACTTTCCAGGATTTCTGCTTATTTGAAGGTTTTTGTCCATATAAATATCCAATTTAGTTTTAGAAACATACTCACGCATTCAATAATAACAGGCTGAACACCTATGGGAGCTAAAGCCCAGAGAAATGCTGAGTGGCTTCTGGTGCAGCACTGGAAACAGAGACAGTGTCTATGATAGGTTCCTTATCATCAGCCTCATGTTTGGCTTCTTCACTGTTCTATCTCTATAGCTGGTAGAGGTTCTCTCCCATTTGGGCTTCTGTGGAGAAAGAGAATGAATGAATGTAATACCGTGACTGGACATGATGCTGACAGTGGAGCAAGAGGGGCGGTTTTATCTGCCAGTAAGGACAGCCTGCAACCCCACTGCCCTGTGGGCTCAGGTTGGTCCATCACTGCTGGGGCCAGTCCAGACCCAGCCCTGTTTTTCTCTCCATCTCACCACTACTTTCACATAGCCCCTATCTTCCCCTTTAAGTCTCCTCTCCACCAATTATTTGCCTGAAGTGACATCAGTGGAAAATGTGAGATGGCAGCAGCGGTGAAACTTTAGCCTTCCCTAGGAGGCCAGAAAGGCCTGTTGTTAATGCTCTGATTGGTCCCTGATTTCCCAGGCTTGTTTGTGCCATGGAATGCTTTGGGCCAGTGAAGCAGGATGCCTGGGGTGATTCGAGGCCACCAGGGCCTGGGTCTTCTTGCCCTCTGGTCAGACACTTTACTATCCAGCCTCTTCTCTTAGGCAGAACACCCTGGACCCAGCCACAAGAAGACCTTCAAGGCTGGAAAATTCAAGTGTTGGGCTTCCTTCCTGTCGCAGTCCAATGGGCTGCCTTCAATGCTGTGGATTTGGGGTTTCTCATCACATGCCTTCCTTCCCCTCACCTGCCTGCCTTCCTGCACCTCTCCCTGGGAGCTGCAGGGCTACCCACAAAGCCTGAGTTTTCTGCCCAGTTTGAGCGTTATAAAAAGCAACATTGCTCGAAAGAAGCACTCTAGGAAGGTGCGCTCCTTCCACGTATTATCATATTTGGGTCAAAACTGCGGACTTCCACTTTCTCCAGGACACTTAATTCTCATGTTCAGCTGCAGGAGGGACCAGTCATAGGTCACGATGGGGAAAATCAGACCATCTCAGACTCTCCTACCCTTCCCATTTGGTCCTGTCAGAACCAGAGGCAAATAGGGCTATAGGTGGATTCCCAAGAATACGCTCTGTTATTTTCCCATTTAATTAAGATGCATCAAATTATAACTTCTGCTATTGTTACAGAGGAAACTCCTAAGGATAGATAATAGTAATAATAATGGTGATGATGATGATGATGATAATAATAATAATAATAATAATAATAATAAATGTGGTTGAGATGTTACTGCTTGCAATGTGGAGAGGGCTCTTCATTTTCTCACAATGAAAGACGTATTTGGGGTCATCTGGTTTTCCAACCAGATGCCCAGTTTATCTCACTTTAAATCAACTCTTTCTGACTGGACCCTTTCCTGGATGAATTAATTGAGCGTGGCTAAAACCAAAATGCTCTCGCGATTAAGGAGCCAGGCAAAGGGGCACTGTGTCAAGGATGTCAGCTTGCAAGGAGGGTGGCAAGTTGTTTACTTCTATTCTCATAACAGAAGGAACAGGCAGGCTCAGCCCACTGGAAATAATTTTGAATAATCTCACTCTATTACTCGAAGCGAAATTGAGTCTGCTCAAGCTACCCTAGTGATCCGACATTTCAGCAAAACAGGGAAACTAATATCCAATTCATGCAGCATAAAATAAGTGACATAAGGAAAAGCAGGATGAAATCTGGAAGTTTTTAGTTTTCAATTTGTACGGCTTGTCTTCTATTACTGGATCAACTCGCTAATGTGACTCACTCAGAGGAGGGGGTTTCATTAAGCGGCTGGTCATTAGCAGTGGTGGGCGTGTGCCATGCATGTGTGTGCACGTGTGTGAGGGTGAGTAAGTTGCAGCTATTGATGTCTGACTCTGATATCTGCTGTACATTGCCCTGCATAAATCAAATTTAGAGAGAGAATTTTTCTAACGAATGGAGGCAGAGTCTGATTTACCAACGGGAGCTCTCGCAGGAGGGGAGATAGCTTGGAATTGAGATTTGACCCTTTAGAAAATGCTCCCAGTGTGAGGGCAAGCAATGGCTCATTAGCCTTCCTCACCCACCAGTCCTGACAAGGTCTGTGCTCCCCCATGCAGGCTCTCTGTGGGGGGGAACTCTCATCCACTGAGCCTAGAGGAAAACCTTCACATCTCACTTAACTCTTTCTCCATCACAGCTCACACATCACACCTTACCAGTAGCTAAGTAATTGGTTCTGACTTCAAATTATCAATGAGTTCTATTTGCTCCTCTCCATGCCTGGTTAAGACTCTGATCCTATTTTTTTTTCTAGTCATCCTAATTTCCTTTTTACCCGCCAATATCGCCTTGCTCTAAACCATTCTTTTTCTGATTGCTAAATCATCCTAAACACAGCTCTCATATATCACCCCATGCTCAAAAGCATCCAATGGCTCCCTCTTGCCCAGTAACTCAATCCAGGCCCCCAGGACTGTCATTCAGAAGTCTCTGCAATTTGGCTCCAATCTTCCTTTCTAACTCAGTCTCAGGCATTCCTCTTCACTCAGCCTGAGCTGCAGCCAAAGTGAAAGCAATTCCCATTTTCTTACCCATGCCAGTTTTTGCTTCTGTGTATTTTTTACATGTTTTCCTCTGTATGTCATTCTCTGCCTATTCATCTCTGCATGTCTAGATCCTACCCATTTTTTAAGATACAGCGCAGGTGCCACCTCCTCCAGGAAAATCTCCTTGATCCTCTGTTTTGAAGGTATAGTTCCTCAGATGCCTACATTCTGCTTCTTTGAATCCCCTGTGGCCTGTTCCAGCCCAGGGAAGTATATTCAGTCATAATCACACAGGTGGCAATGGAGTTCATGTCAGAATGAGAATTCTATTTGTGGAGTCTCATGCCAAACCCTAATTCCCTGTGCCTCAGTTTCACTTCAGTGAAATGGGAGTAATATAAGTATCTATTCTCAGAGAATTCCAGAAAATTAAGATGGAAATAAATGCAAAGATTTCTACAGAGTGCTATTTACATGACAAAAGTTCACTGAATATTATCTTTTGAGGGTCTTTACTCCTGCCCAAGTTACAAGCTTTGTAAGGATTTGTTTAAACTCATCATGCAACTCTACTTTTACTAGAAACCAACCATCTAGACTCATACTTTGTGATTAGGATTTGAGAGTAGCAGCAGATAAATAGGATGATTTCGAGTAGGTCCTGGTTAAAGGCAGAGGACATCACCCAGTAAAGCCAGCATGCCAACACTGTGGTTGGGGAAGGGCTCTGAGAGGCTAGCACAGGTGAGTTGCTGTGTTGGTGAAGGGCTGAGCTCTCAGGTCTGGAACCAGAAGCTGAACTGTCATCCCAGCTCAATTACTTCCTGGGATTGTGGGCTCTGTAATTGGAGTTGATGGTTCCTTTCTGGAAGGTGCTTGCAAGGTTTTCTCAGCTTGAGAACCCACATCACATCTAGAACAGGACCTTGCATGTTGTGAGTACTCTGTGATGGCTAATTATTATCTCGGTGCTCTTAGGTCTAATTGAGGCTTTGGCCTTAAGCAGTTTTTCTTTATGCCAAAGCTCTGCACTTTTATGAGAATAAACACGTCATGTTGGGAGAAGCCATCACCACATTATGACTTTTGATGGGGCACTTTGAAGCTAGTTTGACCTCCTTCTGGTTTAACCCTCCTTCCATCCTCATCCTTAGAGTGCAAATTCCGGTCTGTTTTTTGACAACAGAGAGGTCCTCCACTTGGCTGGGTGGAGTCATGAATGTCATTGGCCAAAATATGCTAAATTTCTTAAAGTAATATGGTGCAGAAGCATTTGTTTCTGCACTCCTGAGCTCTGTTCAGAGTTTCCATGCAAAGAGCTCCACCCTTTCAGTATGCAAAGACATCGAGATCTCTTAAAATGGGAAGGCACAGGACTTCAGCTATGCAGCCATGATTTTTGTTATATATACACATTTTTTTCATTTACCTTGCTTTGTGCTCAAGAAACCTCAACTCTAGTACCTGTCTTTATGGACTAGGTACCAGACTAGGTCTTTGAGAAACAATAAAATCCCAAGTCCCTAGCTCCTGGCTCTACAGGGTTAGTTATATTTGGTGCAGGAGAACTTGGGTTCAATCAAGCCTAAGGATTCATGTCTGAAGGAACAGCTATGTCTCTCCTGACAACACTGTTTGGGGAAAGTTTTTATCAAAGGAGTACACATATACCTGTGACATGTCTCTCTACTCATGTGCCATTGAGTTTTCAGAAAGAGCTGGAACCTTAAAACGACAGCAGAAATCTACCACAAGTGTGTGGGAGTCAGAGGCTAGGTAAGATAGAGAAGCACCAGTATGCTAATAATTGTTGGAAATGCTAATGCCAGACAAGAACTAAGCATTGAACATAGGCAAAGGAATATGCATGATAACCCTAAATGTATGTATTGAAAGCCAGAATGTGTGTAAGAAAGAGAAGGAGGAGGAGGAGGATAAAAGAAGAAGCAGAATTAGAAGCCGAAGAAACAGAACCAGAAGAAGCAGAAGCAGAAGCAGAAGAAAAAGCAGAAGCGTAAGAAGCAGAAGAAGGAGCAGAAGAAGCAGAAGAAGCAGAAGCAGAACAGAAGAAGAAAAAAACAGAAGAAGCAGAAGAAGAAGAAGCAGAAGAAGCAGAAGAAGCAGAAGAAGCAGAAGAAGCAGAAGAAGCAGAAGCAGAAGCAGAAGAAAAAGCAGAAGCGTAAGAAGCAGAAGAAGGAGCAGAAGAAGCAGAAGAAGCAGAAGCAGAACAGAAGAAGAAAAAACAGAAGCAGAAGAAGCAGAAGAAGAAGAAGCAGAAGAAGCAGAAGAAGCAGAAGCGGGACAGAGAAGAAGAAACAGAAGCAGAAGAAGCAGAAGAAGAAGAAGCAGAAGGAGATGGAGAAGAAGAAGAAGAAGAAGAAGAAGAAGAAGAGAAGGAGGAGGAGAAGGAGGAGGAGGAAGAAGAAGAAGAAGAAGAAGAAGAAGAAGAAGAAGAAGAAGAAGAAGAAGAAGAAGTAGAAGAATCAGAAGCAGAAGCAGAAGCAGAAGTAGCAGAAGCAGAAGCGAACCAAAAGAAGAAAAAGAGGGAGTAAATGGGGAGGAGAAGAATATGAAGAACAGGAGGAGGAGGACAAGGATAAATAGAAGAGAAGAAAAGGAGGAGGAGAAGAAGAAGAAGAGGAGGAGGAGGAAGAGGAGAAGAAGAGGAGGAGAAGAGAAGAAGAAGAAATGGAGAAGGAGGAGAAGGAGAAGGAGGATGAGGAAAAGGAGAAGAAGAGGAGGAGAAGAAGAAAAGGAGGAGGAGAAAAAAGGAGGAGAAGAAAAGAGTCAGACCATGGGGCTCCCGAGAGGACAGATGGGTTTTGGGAGTGGGCCCATCAACTCCGGGGGTCCTGGAAGCAGCCGGATGAGACTCGCTCACCACACTAGCCACCACCTTTGCTGTCCGGATGCTATTGTGGAAACAGTAATGTCCTTTAATGCACTGCATTCCACGATGTGCAGGAAAGTTTGGCGGGAAGGAGAGATAGAGAGGAGAGAGAAGACATACAGAACCCGCCAGGTGGTTGGGGTGTGGGAGGGGGAGGGAGGTTGGGACATTGGTGATGGGAAATGGGTTTGGGTGGAGGGATGGGTGTTGGAACGCTGTGGAACCAGAACTCTGCATAAGCATCTTGTAATTGTATGTCTAGAATAGTGTAATAAAATTTGGGGGAAAAACAGAAAAAAAAAAAAAGAAAAATTAATTATCCCAGTAAAAAAAAGAAAAGAGTCAGAGGAGGAGGAGAAGAGAAAGAGGAAGAGGAAGGAGAATATGAAGGGAGAAGAAGGAGAAGAAGAGGACGAGAAAAAAAAAGAAGGAAGAAAACAAAGAGGAAGAAGAGGAAGAAGAAGAAGAAGAAGAAGGGTGAAGAAGGAGAAGACGAAGGTGACAACAATGACGATGACGAAGACGATGAAGACAAAGAAGAAGATGATGCTGAAGACTGACGATGAAGGAGGAGGAGGGAGAAGGAGAAGGAGAAGGAAAAAGGAGAAGGAGAAGGAGGAGGAGAAGGAGGAGGAGGAGAAGGAGAAGAAGGAGAAGAAGAAGAAGAAGAAGAAGAAGAAGAAGAAGAAGAAGAAGAAGAAGAAGAAGAAGAAGAAGAAGAAGAAGAAGAAGAGGAGGAGGAGGAGTAATGGGGACATTGTGCACTGGTGGAGAAACACTGTAAGAATTGAAACCGAATCATAAACAGCTTTGTAATTGTTTATCTTACAATGGTATAATAAAATATAAAATAAAAAAAATAATAATTTAAAATATTCCAACAGATTAAGTTTCATGAGTGTTGGGTGTGGAATTGCTGAAAAAAGGAGGATGGTAATAAATAAGCCTTTATTTTTTATACTGTTATTTATTTTTATTATTACAGAACAACCAACCTATACAGAAAGATGGCACAAAATCCCATGACAATAATCTCTCTCAGTTTCAGTGG
Organism: Cryptotis parvus; assembly: GCA_021461705.1. NCBI lineage: Eukaryota > Metazoa > Chordata > Mammalia > Eulipotyphla > Soricidae > Cryptotis > Cryptotis parvus. The sequence goes on from JAJIBD010001664.1 coordinate 398,408, forward strand.
TCTGAATTCACCAGTTAAGAGACACAGAGTGGCAAAATGGATTAAAAAATTGAATCTGACATTCTGCTGCCTTCAAGAAACACACCTGAATAATCGGAGCAAAGTCAGGCTCAAAATAAAAGGCTGGAAAACAATACTTCACTCAAACAACCCATCCAAAAGGCTGGGGTAGCCATACTCGTATCCGACAACATAGGCTTCAGGCTGAAGAAGGTCAGAAGGGACAGTGAAGGTTACTTCTTAATAATCAAGGGATACATATATCAGGAAGAAATCACACTATTAAACATGTAAGCAACCAACGAGGGGCCAGCAAAATACTTAAAACAACTACTAATAGACTTCAAAGAAGACATTGACAGCAACACAATTGTAGTTGGAGACTTCAACATTGCTCTATCAACCCTTGATAGATCAACAAGATTGAAACTTACCAAGGAAATACTGGCACTAAAAAAAGAGATGGAAGAAAGAGGGCTGGTAGACATATACAGGGCATTTCATCCCCAAAAAGCTGAATGCACTATCTTCTCCAGTGCACATGCAACATACTCCAAAATAGATCACATGCTGAGCCATACATCATACCTTCATAAAATCAAGATGATAGAAAGTGTGCCAACTATTTTTTTCAGACCATGATGCACTGAAAATAAAAGTTATATATACACAAAAACTGAGACCAATACCAAGTATCTGGAAACTAAACAGCTCACTGCTGAACAACCAGCAAGTCATAAAAAGAAATCAAAGAGGAAATACAAAGATTCCTAGAAACAAATGAGACTGAAGACACAAATTACCAGAACTTGTGGGATACAGCAAAAGCAGTGTTAGAGGCAAGTTCATAGCTCTTCAAGTATTCATTAGAAAAGAAGAAAAGGCCATCACAAACAGTCTGACTGACTTCACAACTTAAGATCCTAGAGAGTTAGCAACAAAAGGAGCCCAACCCAAGCAGAAAGAAAGAAAGAATAAAACTTAGAGCAGAAATCAATGAGATGGAATGTCAAAAACAATCCAGAAGATCAACGAAACCAAAAGCTAGTTCTTTGAAAAAATAAACAAGATTGACAAACCACTTGCAAGACTTGTAAGTAATGGAAAAGAGAGAACACAAATAAATAGAATCAGAAATGAAAACGAGGACATCACAACAGAAACGACAGAAATTAAAAAAGATAATCAGAGATTACTATGAGAGCCTGTATGCCATGAAACAAGAGAACCTAGAAGAAATGGACAAATTCCTGAATTCCTATAGCCTCCCAAGTCTGCAACAAGATGACTAGGAATACCTCAACAAACCTATCTCCATCGAGGAGATGGACTCGGTAATCAAAAGTCTCCTCAAACACAAAAGCCCAGGTCCAGTTGGATTCACCAGTGAATTCTACCAAACCTTTAGAGGACCTACTCTCAATTTTTTTCAAGCTCCTCCAGCAAATTGAAGAAACAGAAACACTCCCAAATAGCTTTTACGAGGCACATATCACCCTGATACCCAAAGCAGACAGAGATGTCACAAAAAAGGAAAACTACAGACCAATCTCCCTGATGAACACAGATGCTAAGATGTTCAACAAAATACTAGCAAATAGAATCCAAAGAGTCATCAAAAAGATTATACACCATGACCAAGTGGGATTCATACCGGGAATGCAATGATGGTTCAACATCTGCAAGGTAATCAACATAATATATCATATCAACAAAAAGAAAAATAAAAACTATATGATCATATCAATAGATGCAGAGAAGGCATTTGACAGCATTCAACACCCGTTCATGATAAAAACTCTCTGTAAAATGGGGATTGAAGGAACCTTCCTCAAGATAATCCAGGCCATCTACTACAAGCCCACAGCGAGCATCATTCTCAATGGGGAAAAACTGAAAGCCTTCCCCTTAAGATCAGGGACAAGACAAGGCTGCCCACTCTCACCACTTCTATTCAATATAGTACTGGAAGTACTTGCCATAGCAATCAGGGAAGAAAAAAGACATTAAGGGCATCCAGATAGGAAGGGAAGAAGCCAAGTTGTCTCTATTTGTAGATGACATGATATTATACCTGGAAAACCCGAAACTCTCTACCAAGAGTCTCCTAGAAATAATACATTCCTAGAGTAGAGTGGCAGGGTACAAAATCAATACCCAAAAGTCAATGGCCTTCCTATATGCAAACAGCAAAAAGAGAAGAAAGGGACATTAAATAAACTATCCCATTCACAATTGCACTGCAAAAAATCAAATACCTAGGAATCAGTTTGACAAAGAATGTAAAGGATCTCTACAAAGAAAACTACAAAACGTTACTTCAGGAAATAAAAGAAGACCTGAGGAAATGGAGACACATTCCCTGCTCATGGATAGGAAGGACTAACGTTATCAAAATGGTAATACTCCCTAGAGCTTTATACAGATTCAATACGGTCCCTATAAAGGTATCCATGATGTTTTTCAAAAGAAATTGAACAAACACTCCTGAAATTTGTATGGAATAATAAACCCCCACTAATAGCTAAAGCAATCCTTGGGAAAAAGAAGATGGGAAGTATCATTTTCCCCAACCTCAAGCTCTAGTACAGAGCACTTGTAATTAAGACAGTGTGGTATTGGTATAGAGATAGACCCTTAGACCTATGGAATAGAACTGAATATCCTGAAACACTTAATCTTTGATAAAGAAGCAAAAAATATTAAGTGGAGCAAAGAAAGCCTCTTCAACAAATGGTGCTGGGAAAACTGGGAAGCTACATGTAAAAAAATGAACTTAGACCTCCTTCTAATGTCATGCACAAAAGTCAGAGCAAAATGCATTATAGACCTCAACATCAGACATTAATCTATAAGGTACATCGAAGAAAACATAGGAGAAACGCTCTATGACATCGAAACTAAAAGTATCTTTAAAGACGAAACACCGGCCTCAAAAGTGGCTGGGGAGGCTGGAACTCGGCTCGTGCTGGGCCTAGCTAACCATGGAACCCCGAGGAGGGCAGATGGGTTTTGGGAGTGGGCCCGTCGACTCTGGGGGGTCCCGGAAGCAGCCGGATGAGACTCGTCCATCACACTAGCCACCATTTTCGCTGTCCGGACGCTGGGAAACTGCCTCACGACCAGATCAACAGAGCAAAACCAGTTCGAGCCCAGGTAGGCGGCTCCAAGAGGCAGGAATCACTGGGAAGTCATCAGATGGAGGCGTGGTCACCCCTTTCCCCCCTCCATTTTGTCAAGCCTGGTGGCCCCGCCCAGGAGCTGCCCGTGGGCCAGCATACAGAGCCTCAAAAGCGGCTGGGGAGGCTGGCACTCGGCTCGCGCCGGCCTAGCTAACTATGGAACCCCGAGGAGGGCAGATGGGTTTTGGGAGTGGGCCCGTCGCCTCTGGGGGTCCTGGAAGCAGCCGGATGAGACTCGCCCATCACACTAGCCACCATTTTCGCTGTCCAGATGCTGGGAAACTGTCTCACGACCAGATCAACAGAGCAAAAACCAGTTCGAGCCCAGGTCGCACTGCCGCTTGGCCACGCGGTCCACTAAAATAGTGAAACAGTAATGTCTTTTAATGCACTGCATTCCACGAAGAGCAGGAAAGTTTGTTGGGAAGGAGATATAAAGAGGAAAGAAATGACATACAGAACCTGCCAAGTGGTTGAGGTGCGGGAGTGGGGAGGGAGGTGGGGACATTGGTGATGGGAGATGGGTTTGGGTGGAGGGTGCGTGTTGGAACACTGTAGAACCAAAACCCTACATGAGCATCTTTCAACTGAAAAAAAAAGTGGAATCTACCACAAACATGTGGGAATCAGACGTTAGGTAAGACAGAGAAGGGAACAGTGTGCTAATATTTGTCAAAAGTGATAATACCAGCCTAGAACTGAGCATTGAATATAGGAAAAAAGATATACATTATAATCTCTAAATGTATGTATTGCAATCCACAATGTGTAAGAGAAGAGAGAAAGAGAGAGAGAAGAGATAAAGAACTTGCCATAGAGGCAGTCTAGGGGAGTGGGGAGGGAAGTGGGGACATTGGTGGTGGGAAATGGGCACTGGTGGAGGGATGGGTGCTGGAACACTGTATGACGGAAACCCAAACATGAACATCTTTGTAATTGTATATCACATGGTGGTGTAATAAAATATTTAAAAAAAAAAGACGAAACACTGCTGACCAAGCTAATGGAAGCAAAGATAAACAAATGGGATTATATAAAATCGAAAAGCTTCTGCACCTCAAAAGAAACAGTGACCAAGATACAACGACAATCTACAGAGTGGGAAAGGATATTCACCCAATACCCATCTGACAAGGGGTTAATATCCAGGATATATCAGGCACTGGTAGCACTTCACAAAAAAAAAACAGTCAACCCATCAAAAAATGGGGAGAAGAAATGAACAGAAGCTTCCAAAAAGAAGAAATTCGAATGGCCAAAAGGCATATGAAAAAGTGCTCTTCATCTTTAATCATCAGGGAGATGCAAATCAAAACAGCAAATCAGTGAGGTACCATCTCACACCACAGAGACTGGCACACAGGTGATGGAGTGGATGTGGGGAAAAAGGGACTCTCATCCACTATTGGTGGGAGTGCCGACTGGTCCAGCCCTTTTGTAAAACAATATGGGCATGCCTCCGAAAACTAGATATTGAGCTCCCATTTGGTCCAGCAATAGCACTCCTGGTAATACACCCGAGAGAATGAAAAACACATAGCAGAAACACTATCTGTACTTCTTTATTCATCTCTGCGCTATTCACAATAGCTAGAATCTGGAAACAACTTAAATGCCCAAGCACAGAGGACTGGCTAAAGAAACTGTGGTTCATCTACACTATGGAATACTATGCAGCTGTCAGAAAAGATGAAATTATGAAATTTACCTGCGAAATGGATGGACATGAAGACTATCATGCTGAGTGAAATTAGTCAGAAGGTAAAGGACAGATATAGAATGACTGCATTCATTAATAGGTTATAAATAGATACCAGTGTTTTACTAAGTATGGGAAATGGTAATGCAGACTAAAACTCACCATTGAATATACACAAAGAGACTTAAGTTATAAACTCTAAATATCTGCAGGGCTAGCCACAATGTGTAAAAGAAGAGGGAGAGAGATGCAGAGACAGAGAGAGAGACAGAGAGAGAAAGAGAGGAAACAGTGCTACCTGCTGTTGAGGCAGCCTGGGTGTGGGGGGGTGGGGTACATTGGTGGTGGAAATGGGGCACTGGTGGAGGGATGGGTGCTGGAATACTGTATTACCAAGAACCAATTATGAACACCTTTGTAATTGTATGTCTCATGGTGGTATAATAAAAAATTTTTTAAAAAAGAACAAAAATAAAAACACAAAATTTCCTAAGCTGTTGTTCATCCTAGAAGTTGTATATCTGTCCTTCAAATCTGAGTGAGAGTTTAGCCAGATGAAGAATTCTTGCTGAGGCAGTTATTTCATTGAGTTTTTTTTTTTACTACATCCTACCACTGCCTTCGGGCTTGGAGGGTCTCTTCTGAAAAGTCTGCTGACAGTCGAATGGCTGCTCCCTTGTATACAATTTCCTTCTTTGATCTTGCTGCCTGAAGAATTATGTCTCTGTCTATGGCATCCATTACTTTGACTAGGATGTCTTGGGGTTTTTCTATTTGGGTCTCTTCTTGCTGGTATGCGCCAGGCTTCTTTTATCTGGATGCCTTCGTCCCTTAACTCAGGGAACTTTTCAGCCAGGATGATTTTAACTGCTTTAATTTCTTTGGGATTACTTTCCTGTCCCTCTGGGACTCCGATGATTCTTATGTTGTTCTGCCTGGCTTCATCCAATTTTTCTCTGTTCCATTGCTGATCCATTTTCCGGTCTTTTTCCGTCTTATGTAGTTCTCTGAGTGCTTTCTGCGGCTCATCTTCAATCTCACTGATTCTCTCTCCCACTGCTGTCATCCTACTGTTGAGAGCTCCTATTGTGTTTTTCATTTCATCTACTGAGTTTTTAAGCAATAATATTTCTATTTGCATGGTTCTCATTTCTGCTCTCATTTCCTCCCATAATTTATTGACTGCCCTTTCAACTGCTAAGTTTATGTTCTCCTGTATTTTATTGGACATCTCCTCCATTTTTTCATTGAGCTCCCTAAACATCCTACTAATTTCTTCTCTAAATTCATTGTCAGAGAGTTTTTTTTTTTACTATTTAAAAAAAAATATTTTATTATACCACTGTGAGATATACAATTACAATACAAAGATGTTGATGTTTGGGTTTCGGTCATACAGTGTTCCAGCACCCATCCCTCCACTAGTGCCCATTTTAAATTATACTTTTAATATTAATGAGGCCTAAGTTTTATTTTATATATATATATATATATATATATATATACATACATACATATATTTTGGTGCCAGGAAATTGTCAGAGAGTTTATGCATGTCTGCATTCTTTTTGAGACTTCAGGGTTGATTTCTTCATATGTTCTTCAAACTGGGGATCTGTGTTGTTTCCCCATGGTGTTGTGGTGTTCAGGGATAGATTCCTCTAGCGTACTGTTTCTCTTTCTTGAGGATATTACCTTCCCTTTGTGTTGAATTTTCTAGTTTTTTGTATTAATAAGCGACTGTGTGAGCGTCCGCCCAACCGCCAGTCGCACCCCCCTGGGAGAGTACCTGAGGTGGAGACAGGCTGGTGTGAGAGTTCAAAATGTCCGTTTACTTCCACTTCCACTCAGACTTCTGGGGGTTGTAGTTCCACCTTTTGCAGAGGCCTGGGGCTCTACCTCAACCCCAGGCGCCTGCCAGGCCATCCGAACCCCCAGGGAGAGTACCTCTAAATAAGTCTTTAACTTGGTCTCTAACAAATGGACAGTAGTGTTGGGACTGGGAGTTAGAAATTTGTCACTAGAAAAGACAGGCTTTGTGAGATTCAGGTGTTCAGTACTATGTGTGCGAGTATGTGCTCATGTGCAGAACACATATGTACTTTACTTGCAGCAGAAGAGCAAAAAATACCTCTTGAAGTCAATTCATTGTATCTCTTATTTCTCTAGCTAATCTGTACTGAGTAAAACCAAGGTTTGTGTGATGAGGAATGTATAAATGGCTCCAAAACTACCACCCCAAAAAGCCCTAACTTAGTTTGATTGTTCTTCTTGATAAGGGTTTGTTTCTGTAGCTCTAGCCTTGGGTGCTGATCCTTTTAGGCTCCTCCTACACTAAAAATGTGGATCTGACCCATTAGCACAGCTGGAGTTTGTTATACTCCCCAGAGACTGCTCCAGGAGTGATGGGAAGGATTCATTTTTTTTCTAGTCACTTGAGTCAAAATTGAGAACTTCCCAGTGGAGAATTTTGCATTCCTCAGAGGTGCATCTTCTGATTTGAAAGGGAGTTGAACAATAAGTTACATAAGGAATAGCCTGGAGTATTCAAGTTCAAAGCACCAAGGCATCCAGCCTTTTTCTACACCAAATAGTAATAATTCTGTCCTGTGGAGTAATGCTGGAGAGTCCAACAAGGTTTGAAATTCCACTCAGCCTGATTCTTTGCCATAACCGAAGGACCCCAAGTGTGGTGCTGTCTCATCCTACCTTGACAACCGAGAAAGCCCCCTGCCTAGTAAGAAGCCCCCTGCATCCCCACCCAGTGAAGCATGTGGGAACCCCAGGTGGAGGCAGCAATTTAGGCTCAAAACCCACTTCCAATCTTTCCTATGCCTGGGGCTTTGATAAGATCACTGACTCTATCCTAGTTCCATTTTATTAAAGTACTGGAAGCAACTATCTTTCATGTAGGCTACTGTCATCTTTAGAGATTTATGTTAAGTGCATGCCCTAGTGTCTAGCAGGTCATAACTGGATAACCACAACTTTCATTTATCTTGTTGCTTGTTCTGAGCCATACATTGCAATGTGTTCTCTACATATTTTATTAAGGAAGATTTTCAATGGCCAAACATTTTGCAGAAAAAAGGAAGAAAGAAAAGAAGACAGAGAGGGGCCAGAGCAATAGCCCAGCGGGTAAGGTGTTTGCCTTGCACGCGGCCGGCCTATGCCAGCGGGGGTTCGATCCCCAGCATCCCATATGGTCCCCTGAGCACTGCCAGGAGTAATTCCTGAGTGCAGAGCCAGGAGTAACCCCTGAGCATCGCTGGGTCTGACCCAAAAAGCAAAAAAAAAAAAGACAGAATGAAAGAAAAGACAAATCTCTATTGCTTTTTTTGCTATTTGTGTTTATTATTTGCCTATTGTTGGTAAGTTTTTTATAAGCCTCCAACTTACTTGATGGCAGATATTAAATCTTGATAAGTACTATGGAATAATACTTTGATGCTCTTTCAGTTGTATTGGCATTACAGAATGTGCAAAATGAGCTCCAAATCTGCACATGGAAGAATATAGCTGGAAATAATATTTTGGTTATTTGGTTTGTATGATGAACAAATAACTATGCTCTCATGGAGCTTGTACATAAGCAGAAAAGAGCCAAGGGCCCAAAGCACAAGTGAGTAACCAAATCAATAGGTCGAGTAAGAGTGTCTCTTAGTGACATCATTTGCTTTGTGTACATGATATCCTGGGTTTGATTTCTGGCACCACCACCCAAAACAAAAGAGCAGGGAAACTATGTAGTTTATTGCATGGTGATGAGTTCTGTAGAGAATTCAATCACAAGCACAGGACTAGGGTGTGCCAAGAACTCCTTGAGTGATGTCTCATGGAAATGGTGAGGCAGTTGAAGACTCCCATACTGGAAGGAAATGAAACGCAGTAGAGGCAGCAACAGAAAGAGTGGTCTCAGAGTAGGAATTTACTTGACTGAAGAGCAAAGGAAAGGGGGCTGGTCTTCTTACCTAGTAAATCTGACCGCATAGTTTTATAGGGATGGAATCATGCCAACCATTGCTATTGCAATATTTCTGATATTAGCAGGGTATCAAACTATCTTTCATATTAGGAGTCAAGGTGAGTAGTTGAAAATGCTCGATTCTCTTTTAATCTATTGTTCTCTATAATATATGATGATTCCAAACACAATGCACAGAAAAAAACACAACCTGGACTGCAAATCAAGAGCTAGTGATGTAGGAAGTCTGGACCAACAGGGAGTTTCGTAACCTGCTGGTTGAAGAGTTGAGCATCTTTTGTGGCCGTGAGCAAGTGATGGTAGATAATTTCCAGGACTGGTTGTCTATGTAACTTGCAGGTTCAGGGCTAGTTGGTGTTGTGAGACTCGTATCTGCATTTAACTCGTTCTGTGTTGTGACCTTGTGTGTTGTTCCTGGTTGTATAGCTCAGAGCCAGGTTCCTGAAACTTCACGGCCATTCGTTGAATTAGCTATTATTCATCTGTTTACTCCTTCAAAAGTAACATAGGGTTTATTTTTAATTCAATAAAAAAGATGAGATAATAGAAACATTTTCCTTTCATCCTGCTACCCTGTCCCCCAAATTTGGAGCAGTTTTTTTTATAAGCTTTGCATGATGATAAATAAGAAATAGGAATGTTATTAAAATTGAAGTGTGTTTTCTTTTTGGGCTGTGGGAAATAATGAAAAAAGCTATTTCATCTGTTTTCTTTCCTATTTCAAAATATAAAATGGAAGATGAGGCTGCTTGCTGTTTGGACATTGTCAGGCATGTCTCAAATACTCTCAGTGGTTCTCATGTTCCTCCCCCAAAGGACTCTGCCATGAAAGACTCTGTTCCTCTCAGCTTTGTCTTTCAAGAGCAGCAAAGAAAGATCAGCGTTTAATTGGAACACTTCATTTCACCTACAAAATAATCTTTTCCCCATCTCCCTAAAATATTTTAACTTAGTGCTTGGAATAAGTACTTGTCTTGCCCCCATCTGACCCCAATTCAAGCTCTGCCACCACATATGAGTGCTACCAGGAGTGAACCCTATGCAAAGACACAGCAATAGCACCTGATCTCAGCTGGATGTGGCCTATTCCAACCCGCCCCACCCCACAAATAAATATTTACTTAAATTAATTCATACACCTTCTAGGGATATATTCAGTCTCCAAATGTATCTGATAAAGTCATAGCCCAAATCACAATTCTTTGTCTATACTGTTTCATCTTTTTAATTCTATTCTTTGTCTTTATTTTTGAAAGTTATTTATTGATTATATTTAGAGAATCAAATAACTTCATAAATTTATGGAACCAAATAAAAGTACTTTCCCCATCCCCCCTTTTATGGACAACTTTACTTCTTAAATTGATAGTTTTGTTGTTTCCCTCCTCAGGTCCCATCATTGTGTTTATGTTTCTACTTCCTGAGTGTTTGGATGCATGATATAAGGATTCCCTGAAGGGAAGGCAGAATTTTAGCTGTCATTGCTTCTCCTAGGAATTCATACTCTTCAGGGCCAGAGCGATAGTCCAGCGGGTAGGGTGTTTGCCTTGCACATGGCCCATGCTGGCCCAGGTTTGATCCCTGGCATCCCATATGGTCCCCAGAGCACCACCAGGAGTAATTCCTGAGTGCAGAGCCAGGAGTAACCCCTGAGCATCGCTGGGTATGACGCAAAATTGAAAAAAAAAAAACATAGGAACTCATACTCTTCCCTACACCTCCACATTTTTATAATTATTATACAGTAATATTATGATTTTGAGAGACATCCGGTGAGAACATTCAGTGAGAAAAAATTCAGTGTATATTATAATCCCCATGTAATATTTATAGGTGGTTCATTTAGTAAATGAATTCCTTTTCCTTTTCCTCTCAACAGTTGTTTTTTCCTAAAGTTAATATTTGCCATATTTTTCATTTCCTCAGTATTGCATGTACAAATCAGTAATTAAATTCCAAACCTTTGCCAAATGTCTAAATCTCCCCTGAAGACTCCTACTTACATTTTCTAGCCTTTTCTCTGCAAGAGCCTCCTGCTCCTTTTCAATTGTCCCTGCCTCATCCACACTAGTCTTCCAGGACGATGCCTTCCCATCAGTTCAGACCTTGCTCTCACTCATCTCTTATGTTAATCATCTCTTTGTTTAACATGTTTTGTTTTGTTGCAATGCATGCTTTAATATGGTATTTTCCAATGTGGTTAAATCTCCCTTTGTGGTGGGGCATTGGAAAGATCCCTGAGAGCAGTAGCAGGTTTGACATGGACTAGGGATGCTTTTTGTTTGTTTGATTGTTTAAAGAAGGTAGATTTTCAGGGAGGCACTGAGTGATTTCTTTACTTTATAAACCAGAGGCAAAAGATCAGTTTAGGACTGTAGTGATGGCACAAGCGGATGGTGCGTTCCTTACAGCAGGCAGCCAATCCGGGTCCATCCTGTCACCACACATGGTTCCCAGAGCCCTGTCTAAAGACATCCCTGAAGACAGTCAGGATTAAGCCCTGAGCACCTCCGGGTGGAAGCAAGGGGGAAAAGAAAGGTCAAATTAATTTGGAAATCTTTGCAAAAAATCCTCTTAAAAGAAAAACCTGAGAAAAAGGTAATTTTTTGGTAATCTTACTGCTCTAAAAACGTTTTATTTATTCTCATATTTTATTAATAGTGAGCTGGAATAAAATTTAAGATGTGATATTGTTTTCTTCAGAATTTTTAAGACTTGGTGCCACTATCTTCTATTCAGGGGTTTCCTGTCTATCTGTAGCTGTCTGTAGCCATCTGACTCCTGGGCATGTGTGACCATTTCTCCCTCTCGGTTTTGTTGAAAACTAGGGCATTTTATCTGGTCCCAATTATTTAGAAATTCTGCATTGCAATGCCTTGTTGTATGTACTTCTCTTTAGCATCCATTTCTCTGGTGAATCTTTTAATTAAGAAACTCATGTTTCAGTTCTTGGAGATTTTCTTGAATGATATCTTTGATGGAAATATTTAACATGGTTCCACAAATTTCCTAAGATCTTTTTATTTTCTTTCTTGGACATTGGGTTCCTGAAGTTATGGTTTAATTTATTTTATTTGCTTTGCTCTCTGGCTTCTCCTCCTTTGACATTTGCCCCCTTCCTGGGAAACTCGGTCTTGAAAGCAGCTTGTCCTACTATCACACTACAAGGACCATTGATTAAGAGAATAAAATGCTAAAAGCAGAAGCAATTGCATGGCTTTGAAAAGTGGTAGGGGATCCTGTTCAATGTATAATAGATCCTGATAAATAAAATTTCAGCCTTTTGTGTTTTGTATTCATTCTAATTTTTTAAAAAGTTCTTAGCTTTCATGAGGTTCAACCAGGTTCCTTCTTGACTTTTCCAATAATTGGTTTAGATTTCAACTCTCTCAAGTTCACTAAGTCATGTGATAAAAGTTTGGATCTCATGATGTCGGTGTTTCTGACACTGTGTTCTGACAGTGTTTCTCATGATGTCAGTGATTCTGTGGTTTGGAAGTCCAGTTTCATGTTGATATAACCATTCACAGTTATCTTCATGGTTCAAGATGGATTGTATCCATGCTCCAATCCCCTCCATGCTCATCAGTCTCATACATGCTCAAAAAGGAAAGGAACTAAGGATATATGCCAGCTCTTTTCTAGGATATTTTCTGGGAGCCTCATATACTTCTCTTTATAACCTATTTTCCAGAATTTAGCTATATAGCTTCCCTAAATGCCAGGGGATTTATTGTCTCCAAATTCTAAGTATGGGCCTACTTAAATATTTCAAAATATTGAATTGTAAACTCATCTTTCATTAGGATTTTATTTTTATGATTCATATATACTATGTAGACTTAAGGTCCAACCCTACTTAAAATTTGTAATTTTAGTACTGCTAAATGTCCCCCAAAGCATTCCTTAATTGTGATCAAAAATGTTTTACTGACTTCTTGTGCTTGGAAGGCAAAGTCACCAAATAACGCAAACAGTATAACTTTGCACTCTCCATCAGAGTGATTAGACATGTTAGACTCGACCTGTCAAAGAAGATTTTCATTTTCCTTCCAGAACAAAATTAGGACACAAACTTGTGTACAAAGAGTAGATTCAGAGGATTTAAATTCTGTTCTTTGACTCATACTTGGTGCAACCCCTTGAGTGTTCTCACCTTATACAAGGGCCCTTGTTTAAGCGATGATTTTGAAGGCTCAAAACGATATTTTGCTTGAAACTGGATATAAAAAAAATAAGCCTTTAGTGCAATGAGACTTATACCTCATTCCCCAACATGTTCCTTTACCTAATGGCAAGGGTGGTTGCAGTGTTAGTTCACAGGAATAAAGTTCTTAATCAATTTTTCTGATTTTCTTAAGAACTATTACAAGATAAGATAATAAATATTTAATTTATTATTTCTTCTTTATCCTCTCCTTTTCCTCCTTCTTCATATTTTTTGAGCTACTGGGGCTTGAACCTAGGTCTTTATGCACACAAGGCCTGAGCTTTACCACTGAGCAATATATATATATATATAATTGGGATATATATATATATATATATATATATATATATATATATATATATATATATCCCAGAACTCCACCCAGCCGACCAGCCCATCACAGCCCGGATCATCGACACCCGCCCTGGAGCAGTTTCTTCTTCAATCCGCCCAGGTATGCTGGTCCAGAGACTCTCAGACATGGGGCAGAGCGGTTCCTTGCTCTCCCTGTGCCCAGCCGTTCATGAGGCCGTCGGGAGGCATGGTGGGTTCCAGCCTTGGCCCACCACCCCGGCAGAACCTCACGACAAGCCAGACGACCCCCACCCACTCCATGGGCGCCGCCATTTTCCACATTGGACTTCCCTCTCATCAGAACTCCACCCAGCCGACCAGCCCATCACAGCCCGGATCATCGACACCCACCCTGGAGCAGTTTCTTCCTCAATCCGGCCCAGGTATGCTGGTCCAGAGACCTCTCAGACATGGGGCAGAGCGGTTCCTTGCTCTCCCTGTGCCCAGCCGTTCATGAGGCCGTCGGGAGGCATGGTGGGTTCCAGCCTTGGCCCACCACCCCGGCAGAACCTCACGACAAGCCAGACGACCCCCATCCACTCCATGGGTGCTGCCATTTTTCCACATTGGACTTCCCTCTCATCAGAACTCCACCCAGCCGACCAGCCCATCACAGCCCGGATCATCGACACCCACCCTGGAGCAGTTTCTTCCTCAATCCGGCCCAGGTATGCTGGTCCAGAGACTCTCAGACATGGGGCAGAGCGGTTCCTTGCTCTCCCTGTGCCCAGCCGTTCATGAGGCCGTCGGGAGGCATGGTGGGTTCCAGCCTTGGCCCACCACCCGGCAGAACCTCACAACAAGCCAGATGACCCCCATCCACTCCATGGGCGCCGCCATTTTTCCACATTGGACTTCCCTCTCATCAGAACTCCACCCAGCCGACTAGCCCATCACAGCCCGGCTCGCGCGGCTGCAAGCGGCCGCGGTTCATCAATAAAGGCTTTATTTGGAGGTGTTTATAGAATATGCCTCCCATGACGGCAAGCCTAGCAAGCTGCTCGTGTTGTATTTGATATGCCAAATGCCAGTACCAATTATATTAGATCATTCTCATGACCTAATATAATGGTTTGAGGCTCTTTATGTTCCTGTACCAAGCCGATGCCCTTGGCTCTACAGCATGTGACAGGACATATTGAGATATTACTGGTGCCTGCTCTAGCAAATAGATGATTAACGGGAAGATCGTGATCGTGATCGTGATATATATATATATATATATATATATATATATATATATCCCAATTTTATTAGCTTTACTGGGTATTTTTTAAGTTATTTATTTATTAAATTGAATCACAGTGAGATAGTTACAAGGTTGTTCATAAATGGGTTTTGGTAACAGAAAATTCCAACATCCATGCCTTCATCAGTGTAAATTTCCTACCACCAATGTCCCCAGTTCCCTACCCCGCCTTGAGGCAATCACTTCTCTCTCTCTCTCTCTCTCTCTCTCTCTCTCTCTCTCTCCTTCCTTTGAGCATTATGGTTTGCAGTACAGAAACAACAGTTATCATGTATATTCCTTTACCTACTTTCAACACTCAGTTCTTGTCTAGAGTGATCATTACCAACTGTTATTGTCATACTAGTCCCTTCTCTATCTTTATTCCTCTTTGCCCCACATACACTTGTGGCAAGATCCCAACCATTGATCAATCCTTCTGGCCCTGGTTTTCCCTGGCCTTACATATTAGCCTCATACTATTTTTTTTAAATCCCACAAATGATGTAGTCATTTTATATCTGTCCCTTTCCTTCTGACTCAGTTAACTCAGCACAATATTCTCCATGTCCCTCCATTTAAACAACTTTCATGACTTCATTTTTCCTAACATCTGTGTACTTCATTGTGTAGATGTGCATATATTTATTTTGGTTTCTTGCCACCAAGACCATTGACAGAGGTAGTTTGTGCTTTAGAGACTTCTCTCTGTTCTGAACCTCATTCTGACTGATCCTCATGATTTACTCTTTCTTGGGAGTTCCTACTAGAAAATGACAGATGGGCATTCATGGGCCTCTGATCTGATGTCTTTTTCCAATGGAGCTATTTGAGAGGTGCAGGTTTTGTTTTGGGCCCAATTCAGCAATGCCCAGGCTCTTCGCTCTATACTTAGGGATCACTTCTGGTGATCTAAAGAAAAATCTTCTAAAATATTTTTAGAAAAAAGCATATACACTAAGCTAGTTTAGGCAGTTCCTCCATCAAGCACCATGATTCATGCTAACTTTGTGAAACTCTTGTTCTGGTGGTTCCTCACCTGATTATAGTAGCTTGAAAATTTGTGAATTTCCACCAAATCATACAGTTCAACTATGCATATGGTACTAGCTATTAAATAGTTAGTATTTAAGAGAAAAAATTTGAAATTTCTGGATTTAAAAAACCTATTTATTCCAGTGCCAGAGCAATAGTACAGATAATAGGACATTTGCCTTGCACATGGCCGAGCCAGGTTCAACCCCCAGCATCCCATATGGTCCACCAAGCATCACCAGATGTAATTTCTCAGTGCAGACCCAGGAGAAACCTCTGAGCATAGCCAGGTATGACCCAAAAAAGGGAAAAAAAAAAGAAAAAAATTCCTATCCATTCCATCAGGGTGGGACAGGTCTCTAAGTACCAATAATTGAGATAAACCTGGAGTAGAGTTGTTTTCTTCATCCATTCTTTGATGTGGGAATCTACATTGTTTCCCCCATGGTGCTATGGTAGTCCCGGTGGATCCTTCTGGGGCACTGTTTCTTCCTCACTATCAGGTAGGACCCTGGAGATGCTCAGCAGATGTTCTTTTCCTCTTCCTCTTTGAGGATAATACCTTCCTCTTGGTATTGAATTTCTTGCTTTTATAGGTTTCAGTTGGTACTAGTGATGAGTCTTGTGTTCACTGTAAGTTTTGTGTGCTTTAGAGTTATGTTGTATTATCAATGTGGATTGAGTAGTTAGGCTGCCATTGAGAGCCGTTGGCAAAAGTAGTCCAAGATGTTGGTTTAAGCAATATGAAGGGAATATTAATTTGTGGCCGCTAGAAGCCATGCCCCCAGGGAGATTACCTGAGGGGAGAGGTGTCCTGTCATGCACAGGTTCAAAGTGTCCTGTTTATCTCCTCTGCAGCTTGGAATTCTGGGAGTTGTAGTTTCGATTTCCTTCCCTAATGTATGATTTCAGTAGCTCCAGGGCCTGCCAGGGGTCTGCCAATTTCACCCAAAGCCCATCTGATAAGGGATTAGCATCCATGATATATCAGGCACTGGTAGAACTTTACAAGAAGAAAACAGCCAACTCCATCAAAAAATGAGGAGAAGAAATGAACAGAAACCTCCAAGAAGAAGAAATTCTAATGACCAAAAGGCATATGAAAAAGTGCTCTTCATCATTAGTCATCAGGGAGATGAAAATCAAAACAACAATAAGGTATTATTTCACATCACAGAGACTGGTACACATCCAAAAGAACAAGAACAACCGGTGCTGGCATGGATGTGGGGAGAAAGGGACTCATCCACTGTTAGTGGAAATGTCAACTGGTTCAGCCTTTTTGGAAAACAATGTGGACATTCTTCTAAAAAGTAGAAATTGAACTCCTATTGATCCAGCAATACCACTCCTGGGAATATACCCTGGAGACCCAAAAACACACAGCAGAAACACTGTCCGCACTTTTACATTCATCACAGCTCTATTCATGATAGCCAGAATCTGAAAACCGTCTAAATGCCTGAGAACAGAAGACTGGCTAAAGAAACTGTGGTACATCTACACAATGGAATACTATGCAGCTGTCAGAAAAGAAGAAGTCATGAAATATACCTGCAAATGGATGGGCATGGAGATTATCATGATGAGTGAAATTAGTCAGAAGGAAAAGGACAGATATAGAATGACTGCATTCATTAATGGGATATAAAGGTATACTGTCGGGCGCTCCGCCGGGTCCCCGACAGTGCTGGGAAGTGAGTTACCTTCTACCTCCGAAGCTGGCGAGGAATGGATAAAAACTCAGGAATCCGATGCAGTTTTAAAAGGCTTTACTTATCACAGGTTCAGTCATACAAATCAGCAAAAGGAAAATCCCTGTGCTTAGGATTCCAGGCTAGAACCCCAGCCACGTGTAGGCCAAGATGGCGGCCACCACGTGTAAAGGCTTTGTAAAGGAGAAAACAAGACTTCCAAGAAGGGTGAGCGCTCACGAGAGGGAGAGCCTACAAAGAAGCGAGAGAGGAAACCAGCTAGTTTATACCCCTGCAACTCAGACCTTCCTCCCACTGTTATGGAAAGCAGGGAGGGTCAAATGCCCTTAGGTAATCCCTCCCTGCACCTCACCTAGGCCCTTTAGTATGCTAATGTTTTGAGCCAAGATCTGCCTGGAAATGCCTTTATAGGGTAGAGAAGGGGGTTTCTGAGATGGCATGTCTCTGTACCAAAGACTAATACTAATGCCAGTTAAATATTTCTCCAAGCCTTCACAAGTCTCTTCTACTTCATTGTAGTTTTATATTTTAGTTGCCTTTGAGTATATCAGGGGAGCCATGCTTGTTTGCTTGGAAGCAAACAGCATTTCTCTCTGGTCTAATTACTTAGGTGTCCTACGTGGCCAGGCTAATATGCTGGTAAGATCTAGCTAGTCCCACGATGATTGTGGTAGCATGGGAGAATATTTATACCAGCTAGTACAGCATACATGGTCAGATAAACTGCCACATTTAGACTACCCCCCTTATCTACGAAGTGATTTGCAGGAGGCAATCCAGAGCAGATGCAGCGGCCCTTAGGAGTCCTGCAACAACTCCCCCTGATTAGTTTACTAATAAAAATTGAAAAGGTATGAAATATTCAGTAACATACAGAAAATTAAGATAAGAAAAAACAATTCCAATTACAAAATGACAATACATGTTACTTTAGGATCCTAACTTGTTTTTGGACCCAAAGCAAAGTTCAAGACAAAGTGTTTCTAGCTGTCTGATTATAATGGACTATAGTTTGCACTGTCCATAATTTGTGAGAGTCAATTTGCTATATTTTATGTAAAGTCGGGTGTCTGGAACAAAGTCTGTGGGGCTACTTCTGGGACAGCAATAGCGGTGATCATATGAGTATGAGTCTCTGGAGAGCAGCGATCAGGAACTCGTTGAACTGTCAGGAACACTGGATCGGGTCTCAGGAACACTGGAACAAATATCTCGAACTCTGGAACAGGAGTCTTGAGCGCTGGAACAGGTGTCAGGAACATTGGTGTGGGTGTCTTGCAGGGCTTCTTCAGCAAGGGAACACTGGCACCGGTAACTGTACCTGTAGCTTAATTTTAGGCGAGACAAAAACACTTTTTGAGGTTAATCACAAGTCGAGATTTTAAGGCTTTGCAGGGATCCAAGTCTGGGATGGAGAGAAGAACATAAAGAAGCTCCAACATGGGTGGAGCAGGGAAATAAGTATGAGAATTGATGATTTTAAAATTGGTAAATCTAGTGGATCAGCAGTGGAGCTGATGAATGTAATAGAGGTTTGTAGTGGTCAGAAATTGAGAAGGTAGTAGTTGAGACATAACATAGACACAACATTAATCACAAACATAATGGTGGCCACCACATGCACACACACACCACACATACATTTGATCGATCAATATCTTACAGCTGTATATGTGACCCATTTA